>OZ038450.1:17191072-17240946 GCA_964036195.1 Sphaerolaimus hirsutus
ACACTGTTCTAACGTGATTCCGACATTGTTTTAACGTGTGTTCTGCACTACGCAGAACACAAACTGCCATATTTGTGATGTACGTTCTCTTTACACTCAATTTGAGGGGGGGGGTATTTCGAGGGGGGGGGGTGATTGTTTCATAGTGGTCTCGAGAGGGGGGGTCAAACGAGGGGGGGGGGGTATTTCGAGGGGGGGGGTATTTCGAGGAAATACGGTATATACCTAGTTGTAACCCTCCTCTATGCCCGATAAAGTGCGGGGGCTACAGCGACTCACTACAGGGTGGGTTGCTGTAAATGAAATTTTTTTCTGGCTTTTTCAGTGTCCTGCACAGCTCCGGCACCCACTTGATGTCTTACACTGTGGGCGCCAGTTCTCCAGCTGTGGGTGGGTAAGAGAGTATAAATTTCGGCGACTTTAATAGTATAGTGCCAGTCACCCTGTTTCAATTTCGTTTTTTTATGATATTGTAGTGTCCCATTAATTTCCAGCACCCACTTCTGTTTTAAAAAGGTCATAAAAACAAGCAGTAAATGATCCCAACCCCATGGCCTGAATCCTGATCACAATCCTGAAAATAAAAAATACCAGTGCCAACCAGATCCCCAAAACTTGACCCCATTTGGACCATACTTGTGTGGTAACCCCCCCTAATGCCGGAATTACAGCTCAGCGATGTTTGACGTGAAATGATGACGTCGTAAAATTGATTACATCAAAATGGACAAAGGTACAGCATTGAAATTTCAGAATTAGATAGTTCTAGTAATTGTGTGTAATGTCCCAAAAAAATTTTATCAAATAATCATTATTTAAGTAGTTATTAATTTACCGTCAAAGTTTTTTGGTGACGTAAAATGTTTGACGTGAAATGTTGACGTAGAATGTGTAAATTTCGACGGTAAATTAATAACTACTTAAATAATGATTATTTGATAAAATTTGTTT
Source organism: Sphaerolaimus hirsutus (assembly GCA_964036195.1). NCBI lineage: Eukaryota > Metazoa > Nematoda > Chromadorea > Monhysterida > Sphaerolaimidae > Sphaerolaimus > Sphaerolaimus hirsutus. The sequence continues at coordinate 17,192,024 of OZ038450.1, forward strand.
GGGACATTACACACAATTACTAGAACTATCTAATTCTGAAATTTCAATGCTGTACCTTTGTCCATTTTGATGTAATCAATTTTACGACGTAATCATTTCACGTCAAACGCCGCTGAGCTGTTATTCCGGCTTAAGTGTCAGACAAAAAATGCACTCTGAGCAACTTTTTCGTTAGACACTTGAAATGTTGATTTACAGTGATTAACAGGGGAGGGTTAAACAGTTAAAGTTGTGTAAAAAACATAACCTCTAAAATGCTTCCTTTACAAAATGACAAAATTCCGTTGCTTCCTTTACTTGGGGTAAAGTTTATGACATCAAAATGACATCATTACGGGAACAAAATTTGAACAGAAACATATGTTTTAATTCACCCCAAGTAAAATTTGTAATGGAGGCATTTTAGAGGTTATGTTTTTTATGCAACTTTCAAGCTTATGCCCTCCCCTGTAGATCACCATAAATCAACATTTCAAGTGTCTAATAAAAAGTGGCCCAAAGTCTGTTTCATTGTCGGACACATGGGGGGGGGGTTTGAGGTTTATTTTTGCAAGTTGGAAATATTTTTTAAAAATTCTTAGCTTTGCATGCGGTGCAGTTATACAGTGTGTGGGGTTCAAAATCGCGTTCAGATCCTAACTCAAATTTGACAAAATTGTAGATCGGCACTTTTCGAAGCACACCCTTCATATACCACCCAATTTTCAGCTTTATGCTCCCCCCCACCACAGGGGGAGATATGACCAACGATGGAAAAAACACAGAAATTGAACACAGAAACTCATTGAGTTTCTGTGTTTTTGTTTTACACAGAAACACGGAAACTCACAAATTTTGAAAAACTCAAAACTCAACCGAGTTTTTTTTGGAGAACACAGAAACACGGAAACACAGAAAAGTTTTTTGAGTTTTTGTGTTTTTTTTCAGTGAAGTGGTTGAATGCACATTAATTAAGTTAAACTAAACAAGATAAGACATGTATAGTATGTAAATATGTACATAATGTATTCATATTTTATACTGGTACAAAAAAGAAATTAAAGATGACATGCACATCTCATGGTAGATTTGACAATTTACATTTCGACATTTAAATATACCTTATTTCCTCAAACAAACCCCCTCAAAATGGTGAAATAATATGCACCCCCCCCTCAAAGTACCCCCCTCCGGGATGATGTAAATACATCATGTATCCAATGTACATTGTGTATTCATTACTGCTAATTTCCATCGCAGCTACACATAGACTGTACTATGTTGTTTATCTATCTACATGTTTATTTCAAATATATCCTGTTTGTACGCATTTATAACCTGTTTTAGGTATGTAAATGCCTACTATTTACTACGATCCTTATGAAATTTCCTGACAAAATAATAAATGCCCCTCAAATAAGCCCCCCCTCAGAATTTGCTGGCAAAATAATAAACCCCCAGGGGGTATTTCGAGGTAATATGGTAGTTGTAGTTCAAATCAATTCAGTAGTCTTCCATACAGTGCACATCCATTGAAGAATTTTGGAGTACCGCATAAATTGTCATTTTTGGGCATTTTGTTGCTGGTGTTGTGATGTGGATGACCTCATTGTAACATTTTTATGGACTTTTCGACACTTGAATGAATACACAGATGTTATGTGGGGTTAAAACATGTGCAAAACCAATATTTTATAAGAAAACCACTGTTTCCAGATCAAAATGCTGTAAATCAGAATTTTTGGGGGGATAACTCGATTTTTTGGAAAAAAAACTTGAGTGTTTTAGAAAAAAACTCAAAAAACTCAAGTTTTTACAAAAAACACAGAAATAAAAACAGAGTTACTCAAGTTTTTTTCGAGAAAAAAACTCAAAACAGGTATTCGTTTTTGAAAAACTCAAAACACAGAAAGTGTTTTTTTTGGAGAACTTACCCATCGTTGGATATGACATCCGGAATGCAATCAAAAATAGGTTGCCAGATCTGACCGGGAAGGTGTTTATTTACAGCTCATGTGTGTGGGGTTCAAAATCGTCCGCACCCTTGTCTCAGATAACACACCCATTTTTTGTGATAACGGCCCTACGCACACTAGTTTTCAGTGACTTGGGTGAAAACTGAAATGGCCAAATGACGACATTCAGCCTACTCTTATTGTATGCTAGGTATATGTGTTTTAGTTTTCAAATTTAATTCATTAATTCAAATTGAAATTAAATTAAATCATTACACCGTGATGATTAATTTGAATTTTAAAAAATTTCAGTTTCACCAGTCACGGTGATAAATAGTGTGTAGGCACAATATTCGTGCAGTTCTTTCTCTTGGAATTAATTGGTTGAATTTTTATCCTATAGGTTAACCGAACAAAAAACCCGGCATAATTTGTGGATGGAATTTGACTTTTCAATTGAAATGCAGATAAATATTACTTTGAATGAACGGTTTTGTATTTGTCCCGTTGTCGTTGTTGTAAGATCGCATACGATACGACTCTCCGAACATAATTCCGGGAATTTTAGTAGACCTTTTTTTATAGATGTATTTTGTGATTTTTTACAGGTTTGTATTTTTTACGTTTAAAAAAGTCTGGAAATAACATTTTCAAATCTTATGCATGATTGTTTCAGAAGATCAGTGCATTTTGTTCGAAACGGTATTAATGCATGTTCCCGTTTTTTGTTCTTTTTGATTGACTTTGCGTTTTTGGGACTGCAGATGTCAGAAATACAGTTCGTAGACTTTTATTCCACATGTTCACAATAATCAGACCGTGTGTCGACAAAGTGTAAATAAACTCGAAAATCCCAGCGAAATGTTGATGCAAACGTTCAAAAACAAGGTTTCAAAAAATTTTCTTACAAATGGCAGTGGGGTAGCACCAATTTCAGTCGAAAGACTATTACGTTGCGAGTAGTGATGTGAAAAGCGCCAGAACTTTGGCGCCAAGCGCCAAAAGTGCCATGGCGCTTTTCCGACCCCTAGCGCCAAGCGCCAATGGCGCCAGAACAAAATGGCGCCAAGCGCCAGAAGCGCTATGGCGCTTTTTGTTTTGGCGCTAGCGCCAAGCGCCAGCGCCAGGCATTTTGTTCCTGGCGCCGGTCAAAAATAGCGCCAAGCGCCAAAAGCGCCATGGCGCTTTTCATCGGCATAGCGCCAAGCGCCAATGGCGCCACAGCAAAATAGCGCCAAGCGCCAAAAGCGCCATGACGCTTTTTGCTTTGGCGCTAGCGCCAGGCGCCAGCGCCATGACGCTTTTACATCACTAGTTGCGAGCAAAAAAAAACAAAATAAAATAAAATGGAGGTGAATAGAAGAACATCAAATTGACTAATCTTCCCAAATTTTATCATGCATTAACCAAATAGTATCAACCTATGATAAATCTCGCTTGAGCCTTGTCGAAATTGTACAGCAAATATTATCTGAGGACAAAAATTCCATTCACCCAAAGGAAACACCCTGAAAAAAATGATCATAATTACAAAAAAATATTCACGATCAATGATATTCAAAATTCATATTGACAAAGAAAGCTTTAGACATTTACGCTTTACGCGCGGCGCCTGGCGAAGCCGGGGATGGGGCGGCAGCAGTTTGATGTCTTGATGCACTGGTAGCCCAGACTGCAGTAGCCGCCCGGCATGCATTGCGACACGCATTGCGATGTCTCGATCGAGGTCCCTGGGTATTTTCAGAATGGGGTTAAATGTGTTTCTTCTGTGTTTATCCATGTGGAGCGGAATTGAGTACGATTCCGCAAGTTAGTGAAAGAATCATTTCGAGTCCGTGTAGCCGCAGACGATAGTTTGCTAAAAAGAAGTAAACTCAAGTTTGGTGCTCATAAATATGCCTTGAACATAATTGGTTTACCCGAATGAGTTACCTTTTTTGAATCTTTGTCATGTGTAGTTAACAGACACCTCGTTCTGGTAAACTCAAATGCATTCAAAACAGATTTATGATTTTATCAAAATCCGATTATAGTGGCAGTAAACTAGAGTGTGCAGCGCCAATAAATGCAGTGCTAATGTTTTACCGAACATAAATGTTTTACATACAGGGTTCAGCTTTTGAAAGTGTAAATATTATTCAAAACTCAAATCAATCCAATCAAATGTCACTGCATAACAAAACAACCACAATCGCCCACTCACATTGCTGGCAGCATCCAGTTCCTCCGGTGGTCAACTTGCCGCAGGCGCACGCGTCGGGCGCGAATCCTGGCGCTGGCGCCATGGGCATTGGCGCTGGCGCCAACGGGCCCAACGGCCGCACGGGTGTCATCGGCGGCGGCAGAATGGCTGGCACGTCGCAGGGAGAGCCCACGGCTTGGCAGGGAGCCAATGGAGCCAAGCCAGTGTCCATGCAGGTTGGCTGGGAGAATGGCAGCGCGGCCACTGGTGGCAGTGGTGCGGGTGCCTGTAAGTGGGTTGGGAAATGCATTCTCTTGAGGCAAAAGCCTGGTTTTGCAAATCAACGATCCACCTCAAAGTAGGTCTCCATTCTGCAGCAGCCAGTGCCGCCAGTGGTCAGCTGGGCGCACGAGCAGTCGCCGAACCCGTTGCAGCCGCCTTGCGACGCGCAGGGACCCAGGGGCAGCGCGCCAGTCGGGCACAGAGCTGCGCAGTTTGGTTGGGGGCGGTTGTTCGTCGGGGAATTTTTGAGTGTAGCTAATGCGAATAGAGAGATCGTTCGTGCATTTAGATAAAGTACGAGCGGATACTTTCGTATAAACGCTCGAGTTTTACGGAAAAGTAGTAATTTGTTAAAAGTTTGATAAATGTGCCATTTTTCGTCCAAAAAACACGTCCCAACATTAAAAAACAGCTGAAAAATACAACAACAGAAAAAACAACCAACGCTCGATGAAGGGCACGGGGCCGGGCACGGCGGGCAGCGGGAAGAAGGTCTGCAGGGCGCAGCAGCCGCTGGCGCCAGAGCCGAGCTGCATGCAGGCGCACACGTCCGATAAGGTGCGGCAGTCGAATTGCGCACCGCAAGGGCCGAGCGGCGCCAGACCGGTGCCCGGGCACACGGCTGCAATGCAACGGGTTGGGTGTGTACAGGTGGAATAAGTGTACACGCAGCACTCCCAGACCCTGAAAAACGCTCTGTAAAATCAAGTGTCATGCAAAGTGTTAAAAGTTATGTGAAATTCCCTGTAAAATTGCAATCGTTGCATGACATTTGACATTTTACAGGACATTTCACAGGGTCTTGGATTGACACGAAGTAAAATACTATATAGGTATTTGTATATCCCCAAACCTGTATTCCCAACCTACCTCCCTCCAACCCGGTCTCGATCACCAGTGCCTGTGCGACCAAGTTCGTAGCTGGCAGCGGGCCAACTGGTCTGGGCATGGGGCAGCAACCCCAGCCGGCCTGCAGCGGGCTGCACTGGCAGTCGAACGAGGAGCAGGGTGCTGAGGGTCCGCAAGGGCCCATGGGGGTCACGCCGCCGGGGCACAGACCTGTGGGCGGGGGAGTATTGAGGCTGCACTTTGTTGCTAATCACTCATGAGATCAGATTTTCTACCGCGATATGCTCAAACAGTTTTTTTCAGATATGGTGCAAAATAGTCTGTTGGTAAAACATTCATTCTACATAATACGAAACGATCATATTCAAACACACCAGGGTTGGGCAGTCCGAATGGGGCGCCCAAGTCGCTGATGCCGAACACCTTGCTCATGATGCTGGTCATCTTGGCGCCGACCACAGGGGCACGTGGGCCGAGACCTGCGTGCACAGATTGATTTGAAATCACAAATTCAACACTCATCAAAATTCGAACCCAAAATGCACGTGACCAACCTGGCAAGAAAGCTCCGTCCATGAGCCAGGGGCTGAACATGATCTCCTGGCTGGGGCAGCAGCCCATGCCGCCCAGACTGCAGCGGGTGCAGCCGCAGCCCGACTGGAAGCAGCGGGTGCCGAGCGCGCACTCGGACAACGGGATCGCGCCGCCGGGGCACACGCCTGTTTGGGTGCGATGGTGAATAGTTGTCTTGATGTCAATTGATTGTGGGTTGTAGATGATTGTGCTACACATAGCGTGTATGTTTGTTCTACAAAACTCTTACATCTTGGCGTGCTGAAATAACATTTTTGGCATTTTGACATACCAGAGCATCAAATCAAAATCTGTGACCACATTTGATTACATATTTATAGTGGACAGATATAGTGCAAGTGGAAACTACAAGGCCCCAAACCGACCAATGCGCTCACTCAGCCTGGGCTGTGCAAAAGCGACTGGGGGAGCGACTGGGAAGGCGGGGACCAGTGGGCCAACTGCGGGAACGTCGGGGCAGCAGCCGAACCTGCCGCCGCTGCACGTCTGGCACGAACACGCGCCCTGCCAGAAATTGGTGGATACTAATTGATGATTGTGGTTGATCTCATGATTGAACTCATGGTGGACTTTCTCAACACAAAATACTCAAACATCACCCGAACCTGGTTGCACATGGATCCGGGACCGCCACACTCGGCAAACGGCGCCAATCCACCGGGACAGCTGCCCAAATCCACAGCAGCCAAGCCCGTGGTGACAGCAGTGGCCAGACTGGCAGTCTCAGTGACAACGGGTCCGGCCACCAGTGGGCAGCAGCCCCAGCCGCCCAGGGTGCACTTGGCGCACTGGCACGAGCCCAGGGGGCAGGTGCGGCCAGCTGAGCACGCGGCCAGTGGAAGAGCGCCGTTCGGACACACGCCTGCGGGGGATTCGACTGTTTGTGGTGTTGATGTGTTTTGTCTATAACAGGACACGTACTCTTCTGATATTTTGAGGCAGTGATCGAAATGTCCAGATTAACATGAGTTAGATTTTTTGCAGATTTTTCAATGCTATCCGCGAAATACAAATGAAACAGATCACATTACACATGCCATTAAACTACATCGCGCCCCCCCCACAAACCAATGCTGCTGGCGACGGTGGTGACACTGGTTCTCACAGCGCAGCAGCCCATGCCTCCCAGGGAGCACCTGGTGCACTCGCAGTTGGGAACTCCGCACGCGCCGGCCGAACACGGTGAAAGCGGTATGTCGCCGTTGGGGCAGGTGCCTGCGAGTTTGAGTTTGAGTGATTGATGTTTTCTGCAGTTATGAACAAATTCATGCTTTCATAGATAGATTGGACTCTCGCTGGTGTATCCTTTTTGGCACAGTTTCATTTTGTGTACTTTTGCAGGGCAAACACAAAGCCTACCATTCTTCCAAAAAAATCGCTTCATCAATCATTAGGTATTCACATCAAGATCCACAAATCACTCCCAACTCCCAAACTCCCATCACCCCAATCGAACTCCCAATCCCCCACCCACCGATCTGCTGGACCATGCTGGCCACGCTGACGGTGCTGGCGAAGCCGGTGCCGGTGGGGCAGCAGCCCATGCCGCCCAGGCTGCAGCGGGAGCACGCGCAGCCGGACATGGCGCACACGTCGTTGGGGCCGCACCGCGCCAGGGGGGCCAGACCGCCGGGGCACATGCCTGCGGAGGGGGGGGGGGGGGTGGGTTGGTTGAGTGTTGGGGGGGTGTTTTTTTTGGTATTTCTGTTTGGAGAGCATTTTCACTTTTGGTCAGTCATATAAAAATGAAAATGTTGAGGTACCGGTTTAATGATTCAAACCACCTTATTTACGCTGCCCAAACACACCAATAGTCTGCACCAGAGCGCTGTATTCACTGGTAGCGGCGAGAACGCTGGCGGCCAACTGGGGTGGTGGGGGCACGCCCAGGCTCAGGGGATCGTCGGGGCAGCACGCGCTGGGCCCGAGCGACACGGGGGCGCACGAGCAGGGGCCGGGCCCGGAGCACACGTTGCCCGCGTCGCATGGGCCGCGTGGCATCACCGCGCCGGGACACAGACCTGCCGAGCGGTTTTCGATAAGGTTTTTTGGGTGCATGCATTCAAAGTTCATGCAGCGTCTCAGATGTTCTAATTAGAATTAAATTAGAGTTTAAATTAGGATATTTTCAATTTTTTATTCAGTTTACAGTGTTACTTTAAGCCCATGGGCTTACAATTTCAAAAAAATGTTCGCCATCATAACATCCATTTTCCCACTGTAAAAACGCACCAAACTGCTGCGCGTAGAACATGTCCGGGCTGTACTGCAGGCCGTAGTCATAGCCATCGTCGATGTGGCCGAAGATCGCCCTCCACACGTAGTCGGGGTTCCTCAAACCATACAGGAAGCCTTCAACGAAATCGGGCGAAAAGCCGGGGCCGGGCATGGGGGTGGGCGGCACGGCGCAGCAGCCATAGGCGCCGGAGCTGCAGCGCATGCAGCCGCATGTTCGGTCGGTTACGGTAGTCTGGGTGATGGTGGTGGTGGTCCTGGCGGCGCACGAGCACGCGGCGCCCGCACCTCCGCACGGCGCGAATGGGGACACTCCCGATGGGCACAGACCTGACCGGGGGTATATTTGTTGAATGGCAAATTGAAATATTTGGTTCTAGGGGATAGATTTTTTTGGGCATTTTATATACAAAATCGTGCTAGCAAACTTTGAAGTGCTTCACTTCGATGTAGAGTTGTTCAAAGCAGAGTTGTTAAAATACCGGTATTTTTGGAAAGTGTAAGTGTAAGTGTAAATACACTTTCTAAATATTGAGTATGGATACCAAAAGTGTAAGGTATTTTAAAAATACCTAGGAAAGTGTAAAAAAGTGTAAGTGTAAAAAATTTTTTTAGAAAGAGCTCTCACTGTTGAACATTAGAAAGCATCGCTGTTCTCACCTTTAGATCAATTTATTTCACATTTTACAGCCTTTTATGAAACATTTCAGATTGTAACAAATACTGTAGTGGTATGGAGTTCCCTAAAAATGGCACTTTTTCAGTGTTGATATTTTGGTGATTAAGCAATGCGATACACACTGTTTCAATGCAAGAATGGACATGCAGCAAATGTCAATGCAAAAGTTGACTTTGTGTCCAAGTCCAGCTGGTGAATTTCCATTTATCTTGTCCTTTTTACAAAAGTATGATGAAACTGTAGAATACCATGAGTACTGATCAAAGATTGTAGATCAAATGCTAGTTTGTACATTTGCCATATTTTCTACATTCAATGCATTTTTTGTACATGACCCTATTTTATGCTTTCTCAAAAGCATAAAACAGGGCCATCTGAAAGAAAAAAATACACTTTCTGTACCCGGGTATTTTGCCCAGGAAAGTGTAAAAAAAGTGTATGGGTATTTTATGAAAGTGTAAGTGTAAGTGTAAATATAAATACCCATTTACCCGGGTATTTCGGGTAAGTGTAAATACACTTTCGCAACTCTGGTTCAAAGTACTAAACTTTTTTCAAAGTATATGTAAATATGATTAAGTACGTATTTATTTAAGTAAGTATAAAAACGAGTACTGGTACTTTTCCAGGGGAAACGTAAACGTTTTTACTCAGTACTCATGTAAACGAATTTTTCGAGTGAACGTAAATATGTTTGAACAATTCTGCTTCGATGAAACAAAAGTGCTTGGGTACCTAGATATTTAAATACTCAATCTTTTACCAATACCTTGCAAAACAATAACGCCCGTACCAACCGAGCTGATCAACAGCGAAGGCACCAGCGGGGAGCAGGGCGCCAGCGCCAGGAGCGCCAAAGTTCACGGGGCCAGCCTCGATGTGGCCGGCGGGCGAAGCGAGCTGGCAGCAGCCCATGGCGCCGGTGGTCAGCGCGGCGCACACGCCCACTGACGGCTGGCAGGGCGCCCCGCATTCGGCGATCGGCGCCATGTTGTTTGCCAGGCACAGCGCTGTGGGAGTGTGTGGATGAGATTTATTGGATCGGGATTGAATTGATCTTGAGCCTGGAGTTGCTGAATTGACGCGATTGCGTCGTGTTGCATGATACGAAAACATGAAATAATAAGCACCCTGTGCAAACTCACGGCCGGCTGGGCGGGGTCCAAAGTCCATCGGCGGCGGCGCCTGGGGGCCGGGGCGAGGCGCGCCGAAAATCGGGTCAAAATCCGGTGGAGGCGCACCTGAACAAGAGCATGCAGTTGGCGACCATTTTGAGGAATGCAGGGGTCTTTTCAGTCAATTTTTCCATGACAATTTGAAATCTACCGTATTTCCTCAAAATACCCCCCGGGGGGTGATTGTTTCATAGTGGTCCCGAGAGGGAGGGGGGGGGGTTAAACGAGGGGGGGGGGGTATTTCGAGGGGGGGGGGTTACTATTTCACAAGAAAATTTTTGAAAACCAAGTACGAAATTGTCGTCTGAAACGTACGCAGACGTCGAAAAATGCAACAAAAACTGCCATTTATAAGGTTCTGTAGACTAATATTAGTACGTAGATGGTATAAACACTGTTCTAACGTGATTCCGACATTGTTTTAACGTGTGTTCTGCACTACGCAGAAAATAAACTGCCGTATTTGTCATGTACGTTCTCTTTACACTCAATTTGGGGGGGGTATTTCGAGGGGGGGGGGGTGATTGTTTCATAGTGCTCTCGAGAGGGGGGTCAAACGAGGGGGGGGGTATTTCAAGGGGGGGCGGGTATTTCGAGGAAATACGGTATACGTAATTTTTAGTAAGTTCAATAGAAATGTCAAGAATGCACAACACACTGGACGGTCAAAAAGCATGCTTTAAGTTATGGAAACATCTAGAACACCGCGTTAAACGTCACTACCTGGCACAGTAGGACAACAGCCGGTCATCCCATTAGCCAGTTGGCCACATCTGCTGTCGTATGGAAGGCACTCTTCGTGTGAACTGCATGGCGCTGCTGGCAAGATGCCAGAGATACATGCACCTAGTTTGGTGAATGGGGTAGAGGACGTTTAGTGGTGTGACTGGTGTGTTATTGGATTTATTTATATTATCTATACTGAAAACAAAAGGATGTGACTCTATGCTGAAACTTTGAACATTTTCAATCTTGTGGCTGTAGAAAAGTTCGACACAATGAAAACTCCTGGACATTTGATACTTGACTTTACACTTTACAGGACTTTGCGGGACCTGCCACCTATTCCATGACAATTAGTCTGTGTCAGTCACACACGAAGCATCTATTGAATGTACACTATCCACCACCCAGACACACTGGGAGGCAGATAAGCGGGCGCAACTCCATCCAGCTGCAGCGGGCAGCAACCCCAAGTGCCGTCGGTCAGCGCGGCGCACTTGCATTCGGGCGCGTCCATAACGGCGCACTCAAAGTGGGGGGCCGGCCCGCACGGACCCAAAGGGGGCACCCCCACGCCGCACATGGGCGAACCTGGGGGTGGTGCCGACATGGCTGGCAGGATATCTGGGGGGTTGGGGGTGCCGGTTTTGGTGTAGTTAGGTGGGCGGGTGCGGGCTAAATTTGTGTGTGAATATATGTGAGATGTGAAATGGGGTTGTCACTCAGTTTGTACACCTAGTCTAGTCTGCAAAACTACTTTCAGATGCAAAAGTCGTTTTAGTTCTTGCTAGGTATTTAGTCTTTAGTTTCTGGGGTAATTTAAAATCACACTGCAAAACTTTGACACACATTTCTCCCGACTAAACCCGGCTCGAAAACAAACCCTGCGATCCAGCGGAAACGGCCGCGACGAGCGCCGCCGCCAGCACCAAGTAAGGCGTCATGGCGAAATATATAAAAAATTAGAAAATAATGGACAGGAAGGATGCTGTGACGCCTGAAAATGTGATGATTTTATCCCAGATGATGATCACAATTGGGCCTCCAATAGCTAGTTGACAACGCAAATTCGTGTCAACTCATGTCAACTAAATGACTAAACGTGTCAACTAAATAACACAAAAAATATTTTAAAGCATCACACTTAACAGATACAATGAAAATTTTGTCTCACTAATTAAAATTAACTGTGCTCTATCACATAGGAAAGTTGAAATCACATAATTAACTAAAATTTAGTTGACATGAATTCAGTTGACATCCAGTTAATGGGATGGGGGCTAATGGGGGCCCAATCTGGAAGAAATAATAAATGCATCCAATTTCTGATTCAGCTCAGCGAAATGGAGCAGTGGAGCACATCTGTGCGGCAACTGATGTCGATCAACCAGTTTGCCCCGCGTTTATATATCACAGTGCAAGATTTTTTCATCGCTGAAAAAGCTGCCTTTGTTGGATACAGTAGACGAAAATCGGCTCACATACCGCCACCTTGTTCACTGGATTTAAAGGTTCAGTATTGACTAAAAGTAGACATCACCGTCACCGAGAATAGGAATTCGCATAGCACACATTTTCGACAGCAAAATAACCTCCTTTAAGTGCGCACGCGGCATTGTTGAAGGCAAACAAATGGTGTAGACGGGGCTAATACATATTACCTTCGCTGCCATTTTTGAACACACTACCAGGCAGGGGTTTAGTAGGGCGGTTGGGGGGTGGCTGGTTACCCCTCTCCCAAATCCACCAGCTATCTATATATCCCGCACGCTAAATTTTGGGCTACTATCCCCTAGACCTCCCCCCAAATCTGCCAGCTATCTATCTTAGCGATTTTCAAGTAATTTTGCCCCAATTTTCACTCAAAATCTTTAATTTTCGTACCGTTTTATAGTTTTTCTCCTACTTTTAGCGATTTTTTTCGCCTTTTCTTCCTTCCATACCTCGCAAAAGCCTATATATTGAACCCCCGCGAACCCCCCTCCCAACCCCCCCACCCCCCAGAAAATTTTTCAGCTATCTATTCCTGCCTCCCGGAGGAGCGATTTGCTATCTATATGAACCCCCGCGGGGGTCCAAATCTACAAAACCCCAGTTGTGTGGTGAATGTTGGCTGTCTCTGTCGGGCATCAATCAGGGTTTCATTGAGAACATTCGAGTGAGGGCGATTTCTGCGCTTTGTCAAGCGATAAGCAAACTATTTTGTGACAAGTCAACTGACTAGAAAGGTTTGATACAATTTTTTACCAATCCATGACAAGATCTGGAATTGCCATCAGAAACATGTTGCCTGATCAGTCACCTAAATTGGCCCCACACACACTAGTTGACATCGACACAAAATGTCAACTGGTTCCAATCTCGATTCAAAGGTTGCGTCCGAACATCGTTCGTCGGCTCGTCAGCATGCTTTGCATCGGGATCGGCAAAAGTTGACATTTGGTGTCGATGTCAACTAGTGTGTTTAATGCCATTCACGAATCGGTATCCTACATAAATATCAACCCGGTTAGGTAATCATCTCAAATAAAATAAATTTTTTCTCATGATGAATTCCCATTAGCATTGAAAAAATGTCTGGTAGATTTATATTTTAAAAATATCAGAAAATATAAGATTTTCTGAGATTTATATTTTTTCCACTATTTTCCAGAGAGATTTAATTTTATTTTTTTCTGATTGAGAAAGTCTCTAAAAGAACGTGTGTGATGTATTGATTTTGAGCAATGCTGAATATTCAGCCAAAAAATAAACAACGTGCAGTCATTTTGAATGGCTGAAAATCGAAATCTACTGAGAAGTGAATATTTGCTGGCTGATGTAATATTTTGGGGGGTTCCATGGCTGGAACAAATGAGCAGTGAACAATTGCCACAGACTATTTCCCATTTCACCAATATGCTTGTTATACTTAGTAAACCATAGTTAGCATTCGAAAAAATCGCTGATTTTTTTGGAAAATATATACAAATATATCACTCAAAGTTTGGAAAAAATATAAATATATATAAATCACTCTAGGCCTCCAGAAAATATAATTAAATCACCGAAAAAATAACTCAAAGCTCAAAAAAATCTCAAAAAATCACTCACACTTTTTTCCAATTTCAAGCAATATTCTGGGCTCTATTTACCATTTAGAAACACAAAAATGTACTCTAATATAAACACAATCCATTTATAGGTAATCATTTCACAAGCAGTATTCATTTCATACAATATTTGACAAGTGAATACATCAAGCAAATATCACAACAGATCTGTGTCGGTGTGCATGTAAACTCAGGGTGCATGTATGCTCGGTGCCCATGTATTTCTACCTGGTGCCCATATAGACCTGTGCATATGTTCTTCAAGCGTACATGCGCACCGGTCTACATGGGCACCGGGTTTACATGTGCACCATACCCATATACTGGTATTTTTGGAAAACGTAAACGTAAATACCTTTTCCAAATTTCAAGTATAAATACTAAAATGTATTGATATTTCTAAAATACCTAGGTAAACATAAAACATGTAAACATAAAAATTTTGAGAGGTGCTCTTATATTATAAGTAATATTTACCATGGGTTTTTGTAACATGTTTTTTTAACATAACCTAGTTTATACATTTACTCTGGTTCCCGGGTAATTGTGCCAGGCAAACGTAACAAAACATTTTTTGGAAAATGTAAATGTAAACATAAATGTAACTATAAATACCATAAATGGTAAACGTAAATACGTTTTAGCAACACTGGTACAATGTCATCCACGATTCACCCTGCAACTAGGGTGTAAAAAATTTTTTTTTACAGAAAACGGAAAACGGAAAGGTAAAATTTTTTAACTTTACAGAAAACGGAAAATGGAAAGGTGAAAAATTTTCAGCTGCCGGAAAACGGAAAACGGAAAGGTAAAAAATTTTCCTGCGGAAAAGCGGAAACGGGAAACGGAAATGGAAATTTGACACCCTACCTGCAACCCACCCGCCCGTTTCCCATGTAGCGCTACAACCCGGTGCACATGTAAACCCAGTGCACATGTTACCCAGTGCCCATCTAGGGGGCTCTACATGGGCACCGAGTTTTCATGTGCACGGAGTCCTTGCCAAAAGGGTGTGGTATCCTCAACAAACTGCCCAGCTGTTTTTTCTATCCCAGAGGCTGCTCAGCTACATATTATTCTGAAGGCAACATTTATGTTTATTATCACATGAACCCCCCCCCCCCAAAAAAAAAAAAAATTGCCCAGCTACATAGCTATCTGGAGTGATTTTTGAGAAATTATACCCCGATTTTCACTCAAAATTGCTAATTTTCATACATTTTTTATAGTTTTTCACCTTCAAAATATTAATTTGTGTTCCTTATATGTTTTTTAAGCTATTCTTCGCTTATTTATCCCTACAGAGGAGCTATTTTTTTATCTATCTAACCCCCTAAAGGGTCAAAATCTAGCCCACACCTGCGGGCCTGCATCAGCCTCGAAATTTTCAGTTTGAGACATTAATGCATTGCCATGACGCAAATTTGGACGGTCGAAGTATTAGGCATTCATAATAATTACCTGCTTCAAATACTACCTATTTTAAATCAAAAATGCTCTACACGAGCAGAGGGATTTTCTGGCGAAAATCACTCGTGGAAATTATTTTGCGCAGATTACATGTTTCAGTCATAAAGTGCATTCATTGAACCATAATGTATCTAGTATGAGTGATTTTCTGAGTGATTTTTTTTCAAATTTCAAAAATATATATAAATATATCACTCAGAATTTGAAAAAATATAAATATATATAAATCACGGGTTATTTATATTTATTGTGATTTTCGAAAATATAAATCACAGGTTATTTTTTGAATGCTAACCATAGTTATTTAAAGTACTGTACTTTTTCAAAGTATTTATACATAAATGTAAAGTATTTCTTGTTTTACTCACCCCCTGAGTACAGAAAACGTTAAGTAAATTTTTTTACTTTTACTCATGTGTGAATAAATGTACTTTTCCCCCGAAAACATAAATATGAGTATTTTTGACTAATTTCAGCCAAATTTTCGCTCAAAATCATTGATTTTCAAAACTTTTTGCATATTTTCAGCAATTTTTGGCTACATTTGTGTTTATATACACATTTTAGACTTTCCTTCCCATCTTTAGTATATTCCTCCCTTTTCCCTTCTATGTCTTAAAAAGTTTATATACCGTATTTCCTCGAAATACCCCCCGGGGGGTGATTGTTTCATAGTGGTCCCGAGAGGGGGGGGGGTTAAACGAGGGGGGGGGGTATTTCGAGGGGGGGGGGTATTATTTCACAAGAAAATTTTTGAAAACCAAGTACGAAATTGTCGTCTGAAACGTACGCAGACGTCGGAAAATGCAACAAAAACTGTTATTTATAAGGTTATGTAGACTAATATTAGTATGTAGATGGTATGTACACTGTTCTAACGTGACACCGACATTGTTTTAACGTGTGTTCTGCAGTACACAGAACACAAACTACAGTTATTGTCATGTACGTTCCCTTTACACTCAATTTGGGGGGGGGGTATTTCGAGGGGGGGGGGTGATTGTTTCATAGTGGTCCCGAGAGGGGGGGGGGGTCAAACGAGGGGGGGGGTATTTCGAGGAAATACGGTAAAAGAGCGAAATACGTTTTCTGTATTCGATTACTTTCAAAAAGTATACATAAAAGTGAGTACAGGTGCCGGTTCCGCAAGTGGAAAAGTTAAGAGTTAAAACTTAAGAGTTGAAAAAAATGATAAATGATAAGTTAAGAGTAACGATGGCCAAAAAAGATTCGAAAATTCGAAAACATTTTCGAATTTTCGAATTTTTTCGGAATTTTCGAAATTTTTATTTCACCCCTAGAAAAAACACTTAAAAATCGATTTATTTTTCAAAAAATTCGAAAATTCGAAAATTCAAAAATTCGAAAATAGTTTTCGAATTTTTCAGGCAATTCAAGGCAACAAAACGCATTCTTAAGTTCAACGTGCCAAATAAAGCGACAATTGATATGCGGCGCGTATGAAAAAGCGAAACGTAACAAAAAAAATTGAAATGTCATCCGCGGCGGAAGAGGCGGACTTCGACGCATCCGTTTTTATACCGTATTTCCTTGAAATATCCCCTCCCCTCAAAATACCCCCCTCAATATTTGCCCCATGAATTTATAACCCCCCCTCGAAATACCGCCCCCAAATTTGGTGTATAGAGAACGTTTGTGTGGTTTGTTATCTGGGAAACGCGTTAAAAACAATGACTGTGTTGCGTTACAACAGTGTTTGTACCGTCTACGTACTTATATAAGTCTATAGAGTCTTATAAATGGCGGTTTTTGTTGCATTTTTTACATTGGGATTTCGAAAAATCTCTGGCAAAGTGTAAAATAATACGGAACTTGTTGAAGTGACTTGTGAACCAGCTCCTATTCCTAACCGAGGAAGAGGACAAATGTGAACAAGTGTAAGTTGACGTGAAGCGTCGTCTCTAGATGACGTTCCGTTATTTTATCAAATGTGATTAGTTGAGTTGAAGTGAATTGACGTGAGTTAGTGTGAAGCAAATTTAGATTGTTTACCAAAGGTTTTGACGAACGTTTTATTTAGACAGTTTAAATACGAAGAAATAAATGTAAATAAAATATATATAAATTTATACGTAAACAAAGGAATTAACTTACAACTAAATTAATTACTTAAATAAAACGTAAAAGAAGCTCTAATTACCGGAGAAATAAGGCAATTTAAAGAGGGCACTTAATTACGAAAAAATGCGAGAATTAAGTGGCGCGGTTGTGAATAAAGCACCTCAAACAGCGCAGGTGTGAAATAAAGCACTGAGGTGACTTAAAGCACCAAGCGTTAAACTTAGCACCAAAAACAAGCGACTTAATAAAGTGACTACGGTGTGTAACATTATCGTAAAATGTAAAAACCTATAATATTTAAGTTAACGTTCTTATGTTCGCTTTTATATTTAATTAATTCAATCTATTACGATTCCATTCATATTCACATTCCTTTTCTTAACATCTTCACATTCACCATTTAATATCTCAAGCGATGTTGTTTACAACGTGCGCTTCACATCGTTCACATATTTAGATCTTAGTCATTGCTCACATTCCGCCACATTTCCTTGACAAGCAGCGCACAAATACGCCGTCATGTTTATGTTAAGCGGCGGGCCCGCCCCGAGTGGGGGGCCGGGCCCGCGCGCCATTTCAAATGCTGTCTGGCTTGTCTCACATTTTCACTATCTTGCCAGTTTAGCTCGCTTTTCATCGGAGAAGCGAGCGGGCAAGGATTGAACTTTCACAATTGGAAATGTTGGGTAAAAATCGGAGATTAGAGCCGACCGATTGGCGCCAAACCAATCGCCATCGGTCTGGCCCTTAAAAGCCGATTTCACAGCTAAAATCGGCAGTGTTTGCAACCTCGTCAACTTCACACGAATCTCTTCCTAGGATCTAAATAAGCGCCGTAGTCACTTTATTAAGTCGCTTGTTTTTGGTGCTAAGTTTAACGCTTGGTGCTTTAAGTCACCTCAGTGCTTTATTTCACACCAGCGCTGTTCGAGGTGCTTTATTCACAACCGCGCCACTTAATTCTCGCCTTTTGTCGTAATTAAGTGCCCTCTTTAAATTGCCTTATTTCTCCGGTAATTAGAGCTTCTTTTACGTTTTATATAAGTAATTAATTTAGTTGTAAATTAATTCCTTTGTTTACGTATATTTTTATATATATTTTATTTACATTTAATTCTTCGTATTTAATCGCCTAAATAAAAACGTTCGTCAAAACCTTTGGTAAACAATCTAAATTTGCTTCACACTAACTCACGTCAATTCACTTCAACTCAACTAATCACATTTGATAAAATAACGGAACGTCAACTAGAGACGACGCTTCACGTCAACTTACACTTGTTCACATTTGTCCTCTTCCTCGGTTAGGAATAGGAGCTAGTTCACAAGTCACTTCATCAAGTTCCGTATTATTTTACATGGCGCAGCGAGCAGGGTGACTAATTAAAACTAATTGGTCACTCTAATTAAGTCGTCTCGCGCGAAATTTCATTGGAAATTGTTTTTCACAGCCTGAGTCACACGCACGGGGTTACGGTAATACGGTTTTGGACGCAAAATCGTTAGTAGCGCGTGCATAAATACTTACGATTTTACAAGTACAAGTCACAAGTAACGAAATATTTATTTTTATTATTTTATTTCGTTCACAGCTAGCTACCACTTTGCTAATAAGCGATAAATCGATCGAACTTTGCTATGGCCGACGAACGCATACGCGCTCAGCGCGCAGCCGCCGCCGCCGCAGCTATGCCTGCGAGCAACGTTGAAGAGTTCGACACAGCTCATCCGTTGACTCAGCATAGCCGGGCGCTGACTGGAGTGCGCAACGGAGTGCTGCGTTTCACATCCAAACCGATTCCTAAAATCGTCAAAGACGAGTCACAACCCGCCGCCGTCAATATACGCGCGGCGGAGGAAGTATTAGAACTACTTCAGGCCTATGGCTACCAAGCCGAGATGAAACGCTCGGACTTGTCTACGGCTATGGACAAATTCACAACTACTGTCCAAGATTACATCACAAGCCTAGACAGAGACGAAGACGGAGTGGCCGAGGAGATAAAGAGCGCCAACGCGAAATTGGAGCGCGCGCTCTACTCGGGCTCGAACAACGCGATGATGCTCATGGATGAGCTGGAATCGAGGATTGCGTCCGCCCAAGCGCACATCAAATCCGCGGAAAGGTTGATACTTTCCCTGAAAGGTCAGTCCACTGTTGATTTAACTACTCAACCCCTTTCACAACCCCCTTACAACAATGTCAATATGGGAAGTAGTTCTCAACCTTCACAACCGGAAACTTTGTTAAAGTTACCAAAAATCGAGCTTGCTAAATATAACGGTGATCCGTTAGAATGGGCAGCTTGGTGGGAGATTTTTCGAGCTCAAATTCACGACCGAGCTAATTTGTCAATGGGTATGAAATATACATACCTCAAGCTCAGCCTTACCGGTCCAGCAGCAGAACTGCTGGCCGG
This sequence comes from Sphaerolaimus hirsutus, assembly GCA_964036195.1. NCBI lineage: Eukaryota > Metazoa > Nematoda > Chromadorea > Monhysterida > Sphaerolaimidae > Sphaerolaimus > Sphaerolaimus hirsutus. The sequence goes on from OZ038450.1 coordinate 17,211,741, forward strand.
ATTAAAAGGTGATGGTCGAGATTACATCACAGCGGTCACCATGTTACAATCAAACTTTGGTGAAACGCATCGGGTACAAGCAGCCCTTTGGGATAAATTGTATTCACTTGAAAAACCTTCGTCAAGAGGAGACTCTCTCACAAATTTCACACGAACCCTTTTGTCAACTCTCAATCAACTTAAGGAAAGGGGTGAAAGTGTCGATTCTGGTGCAGTGTTAAGAATAATTCGTGGTTATCTTCCCGATAATATTGTTCTTGCCGTCACAGAAGAACACCGGAATTCGATGCGCACCGCTGTAACCGGCGACACCGAACTCACAGTCGTCAGGTTTGTTGATGCATTAACTACCATCGCTCGTGCTCGGTTAGATGCGATGAAAACTGAACAACAGAGTTCACAATCTTCAACTGTTGTTCAGAAATCACAAAATTCATCGGTCAAAAAGCCACAAAATGGAGGTGGTTGGCAACAGCAAAAGAAAAAAGGAAATAAATCACAAAATACCTTTTCAAAACCAAAACCTATTCACAATACGGTTGCTTTTGCTGGTACCAATGCTAACGCTGGTAAATCACAAGGAAAAAATAAAAATTCCACTCAACCTCCCAGAACTCCGGCGATCGGAGCGATGAGTCAAAAGCAGCCCTCACAACCTGCTGCTGACTATCGCAAGCCGAAATTCGAGTGCTTGTTCTGCGGCATCAAAGAGCACTACACAACTGACTGCCCTCAATACGTCACACCGAGGGAGCGCACGGAACGGTTGCGAGCTTTGGGCGACGTGTGCACGCGCTGCACGCGCAGAGGCCATCAAGCGGCACAGTGCACTCAACAACTGAGTTGCTACTACTGTCGCCAGATCGGTCAGCATCACGGGGCTTTCTGTCCTACCAGACAGGCACCCGCTAGGCGTCAGGTAAACAATTCACAAAATAAAGCCTTTGTCAAAGCAACGAGCGCTAATTTTGTCAACGCTCAGGTGATCACAACGGGCGCAGCGTCGTCACATGCACCGCCATCGTATCCGCCTTCACACACGGAACCGATGAGCATGTGTGTCATCCCACCGGACGAAAACGATTTCCGGTGGAGACAGAATACGCTGTACCAGCTGGACATGGACGGGCCGCTCGACATGGGCGAATGGCCGAGGCCCGCTAACGCGCAACAGGCGAAAGCTCAAGAGGAAGCTCGCAAATATCACAGCGAAAACGAGCTGTGGACGACGCTCCGTGCCAACCTCATCCAGGAAGGCACAGATATGGAGACTGTCGAGGCCAAAATCCGCGGCTTCCAACAAAAACGGTACAAGGTGTACCCACACCTCAACCCGAACCAAATGTCATCGTCGGTGCCACTTCAACCTAGTCACAGGCCCACGGTGGAGGTGCTGAGCGCACAGGCGGGTTACGGTAACCCCAACACCGCTACCAGACAGCAGGCCGAACAAGAATGTGAGTTCGATTTTGCACCTATTGTTCGTTTGCAAGTGGCCCAGGCTTCATTAATTAATAAAGACGCTGAATTAAATCGAGTCACAGACCCTTTGTTAATATTCTTTGACACCGGATGCGAATATTCATACATTAAAGCATCCGTGGCAAATGAGTATAACTTTGAAAACAAAGGAGATGTTGTTCTTCAAATGAACGTGTTTGCGACAAAAACGCCTGTCACAGTCAATACGTTTTTGGTCGAGGCTGTTATGCCTATTTACAAACACGTCGACAATAAGGGCAATATGTTACAAATTCCGCTCACCTTACGTGCAGTGGATAATTTGGCAACATATGCATGCCCGCCTCCTTTGTCACAAGACGACAAAACAGTCATTTACATTGTGTACGGTGAACATGCACAAGAACAATTCGCGGAACCGCTTGAATTGACCGAAATGACTGATGAGTTTTGTCACAAACTATGTCAACCAGATGTAGTCATTGGTCAAGACTATTATTGGAAGTTCGACATTCGACCAACAGAAATCGAACTCCCATCTGGATTGATCATAGTTGAATCAATACTTGGATTGATGTTAGGCGGAAATGCTTCCTCACAATCATTTGTCACAACACCCGACATTTCCCCACATCAATTCATGATTTCATGCAGTTCACATGCTTCATCAGCTGTTGCTGTTGGCCAAGAGACATTATTTCAATTTCACAGTCTCGAGTCAATCGGTATCACAGATGATCCCTTATCACATGATGACGACATAGCTGAACAGTTAATTCTGGAATCAATTACTCTTGATCCAGAAACTGGTCGCTATAGCGTGGATTGGCCATTCAAATCAACCATTCAAGAATTGCCAACCAACAATGCAGAAGCATTTCGTCGCTTTCTGTCACTGTTGAAATGGTTTCGAAAAGATCCCGATTTATTCGCTACATACGCGAAAGTCGTCTCAGATCAACTTCACAAGGGGGTCATCGAACCCGTCTATGGTTCACAAGATGGTTTGCAAGAACACATCTTACCTCACCAGCCTGTCCTCACACCTGGCAGATCGACAACATGTCGAATAGTGTATGATGGTTCTGCAGGCAAGCCAAGTCTCAATAATTGCTTATTCCGAGGCCCAGTTCTCACACCCCTGGCGCTCGGATTAATGCTTCGCTTCAGAGCCGGAAAAGTGGTGTTATTAGCAGATATTGAAAAAGCATTTTTACAAATTGCTCTTCACCCAAAATCACGCGCTTTCACAAAATTTTACTGGCTGCGTGATGACACCATTCCATCTCATGAAGACAATATTCAAATGATGCAATTCACAAGGGTGCTGTTTGGCCTTACATGCAGTCCATCCATTTTGTCAACTGTCATCAAATATCACCTAGAAGAGGAATTAGCTCACATGCATCCCGCTGAGACCAATGAACGAATGAAACTGGAGCTGTTGCTCAACAGCATTTACGTTGATAATTTAGTTATCAGCGTAGATGATGACAAATATGCAATACAGCTCTATCGTTTAATTAAAGCTGTTTTTGCCAGAGCAAATTTCAACATGCGCGAATGGATGACAAATTCGCCTATGGTCTCAGAAAAAATCAAACCTGAAGACCTCAACCCGAAAAAGTCACAATATAACAAAGTAATGGGTCTCGTTTACGATCACATTGAAGACACCATTGCGGTGCCAGCTCCCAAAAAAGATTTCACGCTCATTGTCACAGCCACCCGCCGCAATTTAAACAAATTGCTGGCTTCAACATACGATCCTATTGGCGTCACAGCACCCGCGTTATTTCGGTTGAAATTTCGCGTGTCACAAATAATTCAAAGGTGCAATATCACAACCTGGGATGAACTCATCGAAGACCCAGAGGCGGATGACTTACTGGACGATTTAAAACGACATCTCTCGTCCATAAGTCAAATCAAATTCCCGCGCTCATTTCATTCTTTTGGCATCGATGTCAAAGCCGTCACACGACCATTAGAATTACATGTGTTTTGTGATGCCTCAAAGGATGGATACGCCGTTTGCGCTTATTTGCGTCAAAGAGCGATTTCACCCGACGAATATGGTTATGAAGATGACCGATATTTTAGTGGGTTTCTCACAGCTCGCACAAAACTAGCCCCACTTCCGTCAAAACAAGGTCAACCCCTCACAATCACACGCTTGGAATTGCTAGGTGTCACAATTGGTGCACAGCTCATCGATTATTTACATCATGAACTCGTTGAGCTGGGTAGATGGAAAATTCACAGTAATTTCCTCTGGACCGATAGTACAGTTGTCATCGGCTGGCTTTATACAGCAAAGCCGCTGGCCACTTTTGTCAACAATCGGGTCACAAAAATCCATTCACTAATGTCAAAACATTGCATTCAAATTTGCAAGGTTGCTACAAAAGACAACCCAGCCGACATTCGACGATTTTCAACACTGTCAAAATTGTTGCGTACTGTCGTATACCTGCTTCGTGTCAAAACATATTGGCTAAATCGCTCCATGCACAAAGCTGCAAAGCGCGAAAGCGAATATTTATCAAAACCCATCACACAAGCTGATTTAAACGAAGCATTTAGACATGTATTGCGCATTTCACAGGCAGAGGAATGTGCCAGTTGCATTTCACAAGCGCAACTTGGCAAACACCACATGCTCAAATGGGACGCGTGGAATAATTTATTATATTGTGTCACGCGTGTATCTCACAAAGAACACAGAAACCCTTCGTTGTTTTACTACCTGCCAAAGACCGGGTGGTTAACAACGCTAGTGGTTACTCATTTTCATGAGCTTGCTGGTCACAGTGGCATGCTTCACACTTTAGCAGATTTACACGAACACTGCTGGTTGTCAAGTGCCAAGCAGGTAGTTGCAAAAATTTTGCGTAAATGTGTCACATGCCGCAAAGCGGAAGGAGGTCCATTCACATTACCTGATTTTCACACATTACCTGTCACTCGAACTCAATCACAAATCAAGCCATTTCAACATATTGGCATTGATTATATGGGACCGTTAGTTTATTCACAGAACGGAACCCGTCACAGTCAACACATTTTGTTGCTAACATGCTTCAGTACACGCGCCATTCATTTAGAGTCAACCAATAGTGTCTCGACAGCCGACACAATTATGGCTCTAAATCGTTTTATTTCACGTCGAGGCATGCCGGACACCATTTGGTCCGACAATGCCCCAGCATTCAAAAATTGCGTAAAAATGCTACCGGACGTAAAATGGCATTTTATCACAGCCAATAGTCCATGGCAGGGCGGCGTGTACGAACGCATGGTAGGCTTAGTCAAACGCTTGCTCAAAAAAGCATGCGGACGACGTTGTCTCACATGGCATGAATTTCTCACAGTCATGCTTGACGTCGAATTCTCCGTCAATACGCGACCATTGTCATACTTGTCAAACACAGACATTGGTGCAGCGATACTGCGCCCAATACATTTTCTTTGGGGCACCCCACCACCATGTTACATGGATGAAAAACGTGAGTTGGAACTCGATTCCACCACGATTGAACCCATGCGAAAAATTCCAAAAGAGGAATGGGAAAGAATGACGGATGGATCTTTCAACCTCACACCCTCACAAATCGAAAAAACCTACACACTCACACCCCCACGTGTCAATGACGTCAACTGCATTGACGAAATTGCACTCAATTCTGTGCCTGAAAAGGACAGAGATGACATCACATTACTTTGGGACCAAATTTGTCACAATCGTGAAGTGCTTTGGTATGAGTGGTCACGTCAGTACATTGACCTACTCAAAGATCGAGCAAAAAATCAACGCTTGAAAAGAGGCACAATTAACGAAGCTCCCAAACGTGGCCAAGTGGTGTTAATCACAGATGATAAACAACCACGCGGCATGTGGCAAATGGGCCGCGTCCACGAAATACACGTGTCAAGCGATGGCAAAATACGTGCAGTCACAGTATTGTCAAGCAACGGTCGTCGCACACGTAGATCTCCATCTAACTTAGTGCCTCTCGAAATCGACACAGAGGACGGTGTTGAATATAAAATCGACACTGAAGTAAAAGATGATGATAATTCACAACCTTCACCTGATGTGCTGACCGTGGCAAAATGGATGGATAAAGAAATACAGAGAATTGATAATTAGGCTCATATTCGCACATTTACTTATTTGCACTATTTTACTTTTTATGCACTATATTTATTTACCACGCAAAATATCAAATTATATTTCCTGCACTATATTATTTATCCATGGAGAATATTTAATTAGGAAAGTGTTTTATGATTAATAGATATGTTTATGTGAAATATTTAGGTTAAAAAGTCAAATAAGTTATTATTAGGTGTATTAACATGAAATTAGGCTCATTCAACTCGCCGTAATTTTCTGATCATTATTATATATACATTTACATGGTTTACTTGTAAGTTGGGAAAGTCAAAACTTGTAAATATTTACGTGCTGCGTAATTATCTAGGCTAGCGTCCTAATAGAGAAATGGTGCCCTGTGTGTAACTAGCATTTACTGTACAAAGCCCTTCGCATAGGCATAATTGTCATAACCTCGCTCACAACTATTTATATTTACTTAATAATTATAATACCCCGCTCAATCAAATATATTAAAGACTCTGCTCAATTACAACACCCATTTACCCCGAATAAGTCCCAGTTTACTGTTTATTCAACATACGTTTCCAGGAAGTGATTATTATTATTATTATGTTGAATATACCCTGTTCTATTTACGTCATTAGGAACATTTGCACTGCTATTTAGATTTCCCAACCCTATCATATTAGTTCCAATGTGCGTCAATGTTTTCTGACAAATTGAAGCAAATTAGTAAATCGGCCGAGTTTGCCGACTTCGCGCCTCAAGATTAATAGTTTTTCCATTAGCCCAATTTGTACCTGGTATTTCTTTACCATAATTATTTGAATGTATGCACGCGCAGTATAAGGCAACTGTTTTGGCTAGATGTGTTTATTTGTTGCATTTAGGTCTTATTTGTGCATTTGTATTAGGAAATTACTGTAGCTGGTTTTCTATACGTGATTTCCGTGTCTTAGCTACTTTGAGAGTTTTTACTTCAGTCTGCGGACCCCAAGCTTCTGAACGAAAATAAGCTAGCGATAGAAACTTCGACTAGGAAGCTCGCTAGGCTTTGCGCTTTTATATGTGGCTGTATCTGATCAAATAAAGTACCTGAAACAATTTCGAACCCCTTTCAACACGCAACCACGAAATAAACTCAACTTGGCTGTCGACAAGTGGACGTTCGGCTACAACGGGAAATCAACCACTCTAAAGGCCGTTTCTCACTACGGTCTTGGAGCTGCTGGATTCGGTGGTAGAAGACGCTGACTTCGGTGGCTTCATCACATGGCGCAGCGAGCAGGGTGATTGCATGACATTGTGCTATCACCAAGCCGGAACGAACATTGTGCGGCAGTTGGCAGAACTTCAAAAGTCTTGCTGAACATCAATTGGCCTTGGCTGAGCGTTGGCTGTTGATTTGCAGACAGCATTGTGCCAAAGTCACGGCACTCCTGTCTACATCCTGGGAGCGGTTCTACGCTCACGCGCGGAGGACACTGGAGTTCTGACAAGCCTGTCAGGATTTCAGGCAGCTTTCACCAGTGCTCTGGCAAGGTGCTAGACGCTGGGCGGCACCGGCATTTGACAAGGAGTCATTGTCGGACGGTGGTCAAACTTTCGCTGGACGCTCCTGGACATCCGGACGCCAGTGACCGCTCGCACGTCCTTCCTATGCCAAGGGAGGGTGACCTGACGGAGACAGGATCGCCACAGAGCCACGCTAGTCAAAGGGCTGTTTTTTGGGCATTCGCGGAGGTCCCTCGCTCCACTGGGTAAGAGTGGACTCATACCTCGGAAGTGCAAAAGTAGGGGTATCAGTGTACAAAGGGCTGTAGCTGACAGAGGGCTGTAGCTGACAGAGAGTGGATTTGAAAACCAAGTATTAGGATACTTGGTAGCGTGTAGGGGCTTTGCGGAGCTCCCATCAAATATACACGCTGTGCCTGCTCGGTACCATCAGATCAGACAGCATAAAAGTGCCAGAAAGTCTGCATTGCACAGGCGCAATTGCAGAGCAGTGTACAGAAACACTGCCCAGAATCAGAAAGTGCACCAGAGTGCACAGAAACGTGTCACAGGTGACACGGCAAGCGCAGCACTGCGCACAGCGGCACAGGAGCCGCTCAGGAAAGCAAGTGGCCGGCGTGGTCACAAGGTACACAAGCGTGCCAGAAAGAGCGCCAGAGCGCTCAGAAAGAGTGTGTACGGACCCTCCTTGGGCGCACACTGCTGGGCAAATAAATTGTTTATTGTCCAGGTGGATTTGACCGGTGTGTTGAAGTCAACGCGTGTAAACAATCACGTCAGGGGCTTTAGGAACACACCTGGTGCCAGTGCAGTAAAGGTCAACGCGTGAGAACACGTCAGGGGCCTGTAGGACTGCATTGGTATTGTGCGTGGCACAACAAATCCGTGGTGCACAGAGCACTACACAGAAAGACACAGAGAAGCGTCACAAGCGTCACAGGAGACGCACTATAAAGAGAAACAGTGAAGGAAAAATTCATCAGCAAAAATGGTTTCGCCAACAGGTCACATCAGAAAGACCCTGGGGCCAGCAAAGCACAGGGTGGAAAGTAGATTGGCAAGAGAATTTGCCAAGTATGACCTGGAGCTATTTGCGGAAGCATCAAAGGAAGATAAGAGAACAGAGATGAGAAGAGTGATTGCAACTATCAAACAGGAGGGTGCAAAATTGGAAAGTGCAATGACTGCAGTGAGAACTCAATTTGACGCATGGAGGGACATCGTCAAGGACATTGACTAACCCGACCAGTTGGAACAAGAACAGAAGATATACCAAGACTCATATGAGGAATATGCAAATATGTCAGACTTGGTGACACAGAAAATGGCAGCCATGAATGTATACATCGAAGAGTTGCAAGACATGATCCAGCAACAGAGCGGAAATACCATGTATGAAGTCAATACAGCATTCATACAGCAGATGGCTGCCCAGATGGCTCTGACAGCTCAGGGAGCTGCTCCGGGGGCCAGTTCAACCAATGCAACCACAGCAAAGAGCGTCAAATTACAGAAACTGGAAGTGGAACAGTTTACTGGGGAAATTGTCAAATTTCGATCATGGTGGCAAATGTTCGAATCCCACATTCACAATCGGACAGATTTGGAGGACATTTCCAAGTTTTCATACTTGAGGAGCTTGCTGAAAGGCTCAGCATTTGGCATGATCAGTGGATTGAGTGTGACCGCAGAGAATTATGCACCCGCAATTGCAATGCTCAAGAAGAGATATGACCAGCCAGTTGTGGTCAGAAACACGCTGATGAGTAATATCATGAAGTTGCGACAGGCCAGGAATACCTGTCAGGATATGAGAATTTTGTTTGATGCAATTGAAAGGCTGCTCCAGCAGTTGGAGTCACTGGGTGAATCAGTGGAACATCCAATGCTGTTGAGCCAGCTGCAACAGAAAGTGCCACCCGAGGTTCTCAGAGAAATCCAGAAGGAACAGGGAACTGAGGAAGCCTTGACGGTGGAAAATTTCAGAAAGCTGTTTGGCAAGCAGCTAGCGCTCAGTGAGGCTGTACAGCACGCACAGCAAACTGAGGCACCAGTTCAGCAATCGCGCCAAGGGTTTGGGAATAATCCCCGCGCACAGCAATTCAATAATCGGTTTCAAGGCAATGGGAACCGATTCAGAGGGCCAGAGAACCCAAGGACCAGCACAGGGAGCATGTCTGTGATCCAGAATGGACAGAGTGCACCACAGGCTGGATTCATGAATCCTGGGAGGCCGTGTGTGTTCTGCAATGACACACAGCAATTACACTTTAATGATAAGTGTCCAAAGTTCAAAACTGCCAGAGAAAGGAGAGTGATTTTGTCAAAGGCAGAGCGATGCCTGAGATGCCTGCAGAAAGGGCATTACATGAATCAATGTCAATTTACGAGAAGTTGCTTCTATTGCAAGTCCAATAGGCACCACACTGCGGTGTGCCCAGAGAAATTTGGTGACAATGGCAATGGAAACGCTGGACGGCAAATTCCAGCATTCAGAGCGAATGGTCAACAGAATGGCCAGCAAGCAGCAAACAATGGCAGAAAGTCTGTGCCGACAGCCGGTCGACCAGCACAGAGCCAACAGAGAAAGGCCACAGTGAATTGTGTCACTGTGGAAGAAGCTGGACCAGAAATGGTAGAGACAGAAACCATATCCAGCACAGTGGTTACAGAACCAAATACAAAGCAACAGAATACGTCAGTGAACCTGTCAGTAAACAGGAACATGTCAATGTTGATGACAGCCAGAACCGTGATTGAGGCTTCAGAAATGGATACAGAGATGGAGCCTGAACAGCCACCACTACAGATTTAAGCGTTCCTGGACACAGGATCCCAGGGAACGTACATGTCAGAGAAAGTGGCCAAGAAACTCAATTTGAAGAGTACAGGTGAACACCACATCCAGGTGTACACATTCGGAAATGAAAAGCCGCACTATAAAGTCGTACAGCAAGTGGAATTCAGAATGCGGCTCAGAAATGGCCAGAAAGTTGATATGGTGGCTGATGTGGTCCCGACGTTGACCACAGAACAAATCAAAGTGCCTGTGTCAGAACAGGACGAAAAGTACCTGCAGAAGTACTTCCCGGATGAGAGTTACTTTGCAGACAGAATTCCCAAGGAAAAAGGGACAGAGTGCAAGTTCAAGCCAGACATTATAGTAGGCTTAAATTATTTCTGGGACTTGATGTCCAGAAACACCAGCACCACCAGACTTCCGTCAGGATTGTATGTCATTCCATCAGAATTGGGATTGCTGATGGGAGGTGGGCAGCTGACGAGCAACAGAAATCAATGGACCACGGATGGCGCATATCCGGTGGTGGTCAACACAATTGTGCATCAAATTCAGAGAGAAAAGTGGTACGAGGAAGCACCGTTGTCAATTGCTCCTGTACCAAATGTCAAAGATATGGATAGACTGGATACCATTGGCATAATGGACCAGCCAGACCTCGTCGAGGATGATGAGGCCATCAAGCAATTCAATGAGAGTGTACAGAGAAACCCAGATGGACGGTACTCTGTAAAGTTCATGTACAAGCCAAATTTGCATGAACTCCCAGACAACAAAGCAATGGCGTTCAAGAGGTTCAGGTACCTCACCAACAGGCTCAAAAGAGACCCAGAGTTACTGGAGAAAATTCAGGCAATCATGAAAGCACAAGAGGAGCAAGGAGTAATTGAGAAAGTCCAAGAGGATATTATGGATGGCAGAAAGTTCCATATATTGCCTCATCAACCAGTGATAACGCCAGAGAAAACTACCACAAAGGTCAGAGAGGTATATGATGCCTCAGCAAAACCGCCAGGCATGCCAAGCTTGAATGAGTGCATGTATCGCGGTCCAGTGATACTACCACAGCTGGTAGGGATGCTGATGCGATTCCGGTTGCATGGAATCGCCCTGGTCGCAGACATAGAGAAAGCGTTTCTGCAGATTAGTCTGCAGGACAGTGACAGAGATGTGACAAGATTTCTGTGGTACAAGGATCCCACGAAACCATCCATGGAGGACAACATTCAGATTTACAGATTTGCCAGAGTACCATTTGGTATAATCTGCAGCCCAGCGCTGCTGGCGCTGACAGTCAGATACCACCTGAATCAAGCTGGCACAGAAAATGCAAAATTGATCGATGAAAATCTGTATGTGGATAATTTGATCCTCAGTGTGGATACAGAGCAGAAAGCAATCGAATTGTACCAGGAATCCAAAGTGCTGTTCACAGAGGCACAGATGAATCTGAGAGAATGGAACAGCAACAATAAGAGCTTTACTTGGCAATTGGCAGAGTCAGATGTGGCCAAGGAAATTGTCACAACAGTCCTAGGAATGAAATGGGACACAGAAAGCGACCAGATGTGGCTGAAAACGCCAAAGACAGTTCAGCAATCACAGTTATCAGAAACTGACCAGAAAATCAAACTTCCCACGAAAAGGACAGTTGCAAAGGTGACTGCGGGATGTTTTGATCCAATGGGACTCGTTAGTCCTGTCCTACTGCCAGCAAAGAGATTTTTGCAAACATTATGGCATTCAGGACCAAGTGCCAAAGAGTGGGATTCACCCCTGTCTGAGGAACAGACAGCAATTTGGCAGCAATTAGAGACGGAATTGCTCAAAGTTGGACAGATCAAGTTCAACCGAAATTTGAATTATCAGAGTGGTGCAGATGCACAACTGCACATTTTCGTTGATGCCTCAGCAATGGCATACAGCGCAGCGGCATACATATGCCAGAAAACGGAAAATGACAGCGGCACGTCAAGCCTGCTGTACTCCAGATTGAGACTAGCTCCAAAGAAACCAGAAGTGACAATTCCACGGCTGGAATTGTTAGCAATGTTGATCGGCAGCAGGATGTCAAAGTTTATTCACAAAGAGCTCAAGGACGTCAAATTCAGTCAGACAGTTGTATGGTCAGATTCAACCTGTTGTCTGAAGTGGTTGACAACCGCGAAGCCACTAGCATGTTTTGTCAAGAACAGATTGGATGAAATCAGGAAAATTCAGAGTGAGACAGAGAACATGCATATCAGACACATCGCAGGACTGGAGAACCCAGCTGACATGGCCACAAGAGGCATGAATATGTCAGAGTTGGAAGGCAGTAACCTGTGGTGGAAGGGGCCAGAATGGCTAATGACTGGAGAATGGCCAGAGCCGAAAGTGGAGCCAGTTACGCCAGAAGTAATGGCAGAAATTAAGAGAGAAGAGCTCAAGTTCCCAAAAGCCAGTCCAATTTACCTGGGCACCACACAGCAAGTGGCCAGTGACCCAGATACCAGCAATGAGCAAGCTGATGAAAGCAAGCAAAGCAACCCATTGGGAATTGAGATTCAAAGATTCTCATCACTGACAAAGTTACTGGATTCAACAGTATATGTGATGAGATTTGTGCGACAGATGCACAAAAAGCGCAGCAGAAATGGCAGTCAGGGTGGACTGTCAGAAATCATGAAAAGTATCTGTGGTATAATAAAACCACAGGGAATTATCAGCATTGAAGAGAGAGAAATTGCATTGAAATACTGGATCAAAGTGACGCAACAGAATCATTACAAAAGAGTGGCAGAGATTCTGGCAACAGGCCACAGTAGAGGCAGCCAGAGTAGCAAGAAAACAGCTGCAGACCAGCAGTTGATCAAATGGCTCAATGTGCAGATGCATCAGGATGGAATCCTGAAGTGCCACGGCAGAATGGAGCATACTGACCCACAGGAGGTCACAGTGCCACTCATACTGTTGCCAGCAACGGCTACAGTGACTCAGCTGATCGTCAGAGACCAGCATGAGAAGTTGATGCACGCAGGAGTGCAACACACATTGGCAGCGATCAGACAAAAGTACTGGATTACACAGGGCAGACGGGTGATCTACAATGTGACCAGAACCTGCCCAACCTGTAAGAAATTGGGAGCGAAGCCGTACCAGCTTCCACCAATGCCAGATTTGCCAGAAACCAGAGTTCAGAGAGCCAGACCGTTCCAGTACACGGGTTTGGATTATTTGGGACCAGTTTGGTACAAAGTGGACAAAGATCACAGGAAAATGTGGATCTGTTTGTTCACATGCATGGTGACACGTGCAGTTCACCTAGAAAGTGTGCTAGACATGACAGCACAAGAATTCCTGAACGCAGTCAGGAGATTCATCGCCAGGCGTGGAAAGCCTGAGGCAGTGATTTCAGACAATGCGACACAATTCAAATTGACAGAGAAAGTGCTCAGCACAAGCACTGACAAAGCCATTAATATTGGAAAAGAATGGTCAGAAATGGTCAAAAGTGGAGCAGTACAGATTTACTGCTCACAGCAACAAATCCAATGGAACATGACTACTCCTATGGCACCATGGCAGGGAGGAGTCTATGAGAGAATGGTGGGCATCACCAAGAAACATTTCAAGGCAGCTGTGGGGCACAGAATGTTAACCCTGCAAGAATTGTTAACACTTCTGCCAGAAGTCGAGGCAGTAGTCAACAGCAGGCCAATCTCTTACATCTATGGTGATGTAAAGAGCCTCAGAGTGCTGACGCCAAAAGACTTCCTGACAGGGGAAGGTCAGATTGGAACACCACAGTTTGATACAGACAAAGATGGAGAATTTATGCCCAGAATGGATAACGCAGCGAAACTGCAGAAATATTGGGAGACAACCCAGCAAACTTTGGATAAGTTCTGGGACCTGTGGCATCAAGAGTACATTCCGAGCTTGAGGGAAAGAACTCAGGTGACGCACAAACATGGCAGATTGACAGCGACTCAAGAACCCAAAGTGAATGAAGTTGTGCTGATTAATGAAGAGAACATGCCCAGAGGTGCATGGAGGATGGGTCGCATCGAGCAGTTAGAGCCCAGCAAAGATGGACAGATTCGCTCAGCAAAAGTCAGAACTGCCAACAGAAATGTGGTCAGCAGACCACTCAATCAATTGTATCCGCTGGAAATCAATTCAAAGACAATGGATATCCCAGAGACAGCAGTGACAGTCAAAGTGGATTTACTGGACCCGGCAATTGTCCAGAAACATGTCAGAAATCAGAGCTCGAACAGAGACTCTGTACCAAACCCTGCTCAGAGGAACTCAGCATCGGATAGAGTCCTGAGGAGTGCGACAGGGAAAGCCACAGCAACCACCAGCAGTTTGGTGATTGGAATGCTGTGCATGGTGTTGATGCTGACAGGCATGTCAGAGTCAGCAACGCTGAGAAAAGCTGGCAAAGCTTACAGCGAAGTATTTTCCAGAACATACGTTCTAGAAACCTCGACAGTAAGACCACCATCATTGGCAGCACATCATGGATTGCCGCCTTTGCCTTCAGAATGGCCACCAAAATCTGTCAGAGAAATGCAGACTTATGAGAGATTCAAGGATGCAATCAAAGATCATCCTGTGGAACAGGTGATCAGTTCACAAAGCCAGAAGTATCAAATTTGTACCAGTGGGAGGCATGGACATGCGCTTACAGTTCCTGAAGAAGTGCAGTGCCATATCCCACCAAGGAATTTTGTCAAGGCAATGAAAGTTACACTTTACGCACAGAGACAGATTCCACAGAAAGAGAAAGCATACAGATGCTACATCAGAATCAAAGAAATCATCACACACACCAGTTTCTGGGGAGCGAAAGGCATTACAGGCAATTTTGAGAAATACCAGCAAGTTGGCGTGGTAGCCTGTAACTATGCAAGAATTCACAAGATGTTTAGAGGAACACCTTTGGTGGAAATGGAGCCCAGAGTGTGGACAACCAATCAAACCTTGAAAGTGGAATATTCATGGTGTTGCCATGACAAAGAGAATGTCGTCAGTAACTTCTACATGGAAGAAGGAACCGTGGCTTCACTTGATGGAAAGACTGTAATCAGCGACTTGCAAGATTTCAGCCAGTGCAGAGCCATGATGGGACATTGCAGAGACCACAACTATGGAATCACAGTGTGGGATACAGAGAACTTCAAGCATCAATGTGCATATGAGAGAATTGGCAGATTCAAATCAGAAATATCAGGCCAGACAATTATTGTGTCAAAATTGCAAGCAGCATACTCCCACAGCAACAAAACAAAGAGGCCAATTGGTTCAGAATGTGTTCCGGGAGACACATACTACACCGATCAAGGAGGTGTATTCATCCAGTTTGACAGAAGAGAAGATGTGCCTGTAGAATGGGCAATGCCAGGAAAGATAGTGGAGGCGAGAGAGTCGACAATCAGTGGAACACTGTATGCCAGATTGGACGACAGAAACTCCAAGTTTCAGTTCCTGCAACATGTAGTCAGAGAAATGACTCAGGCACAATTTGCGATTGTATGGCATCAGCTATGTCAACTTCGCAAGAACCAGCTGGACATGTTGACTCAGCTTTTCCGCATCGATCCAACACTGGGGATTCGAGCCATGCTGGGAAGACAGGATGTTCATGCAGAATGGGCTGGAGAAGCAATTATGTTTTGGGAATGCAAGGAAGTGCAGCCATACATAATTTATCAGACAGGAAAAGTAGGAGAGACATGTTACAAGTACACACCAATGAGATTGGACAAAGACGGGCCCTTGTGGTTCAAGAGCCCAGGCAGCAGAGACTTGGTGGAGAAATCACCAGAAGAGGATTGCAGCCACACCACACCGCACCTGTACAGAAATGAGCATGGACAGTGGAAGTCCGCACATGGAATGGTGCATGTCACAGAGACGCCAATTGAAATGACATGGAAAGGACAGTGGCAGGCCTTCACGTTTGATGCGCCTCACCTGTTCACCAACATTGTCAACAGAGCGACCAATTTCATGGATGTCAGAGGCCAGATTCAGAGATTACAGAATTTGGAGCATGTGCAGAACCAGTTGATCGATTACACAGCAGATATGTCATTGGATCCCAGAGTGATCAGAAATTCAATAGAAGGCATTGGAGCTGGAATTGGACAGACGGCAGCAGGAATCGGCAAAGCATATGGTCACTACATATCTGGAGTATCAAAAGGATACACCAACTTTATGGGAGGAATGCTGAAAGGACCCTTTCAAGTGATCATCAACACAATCGCAATGCTGCTGGGGATCACAATCCTGATAGCCGGAATTGTAGCTGCAGGATACCTGTGGTACAATTGGAGGATTGCCACAGGGAAACCAGTGATTCCACCGTGTGTATACACATGCATATGGAAATGCATAGTGTGTCCATTCAAATGCATATGGCTATGCTTCAGAGCCATCAGATACACTATCAAGAAATCAACTCAGAAAGAGACCAATTATCCACAAAGAAAAGTGCGCAAGACAGAGTTGAGACCAGCAATCAAGAGGAGAGCCAGATCCAACTCAACACAGTCCGTCAGATTTGCCAGAAGAGCAGAAACCGAGGACAGAATGGCAAAGTCACTATCAGCATACGTTCAACCAGATGAAAGTTCAGCTGATGAAGGACAAGTCAGAGCCAGGAACAGAGACAGTGTTCACATGCCCGATATTCGCAAATTCACCTCACGCGAACGCGCAGGAAGCGACACGGGCAACTACCTGCTTCATCATCAGGCTAGGTCGGCGTTGGCATCACCAGCAACCGGACCTGCAACTTCACGCACGCCCACGACTTCGCGCACGACCACGTTCACCACCGAGGCGACTGTGGAAACGCCGCTCATCACTTTGGCGCCCACCACCACCAGCATGTGACGTTGCTGCAACAACGGGGTGCAGCAACTCTTCCGCCCGGAGTGTGCTGACCGTGGCAAAATGGATGGATAAAGAAATACAGAGAATTGATAATTAGGCTCATATTCGCACATTTACTTATTTGCACTATTTTACTTTTTATGCACTATATTTATTTACCACGCAAAATATCAAATTATATTTCCTGCACTATATTATTTATCCATGGAGAATATTTAATTAGGAAAGTGTTTTATGATTAATAGATATGTTTATGTGAAATATTTAGGTTAAAAAGTCAAATAAGTTATTATTAGGTGTATTAACATGAAATTAGGCTCATTCAACTCGCCGTAATTTTCTGATCATTATTATATATACATTTACATGGTTTACTTGTAAGTTGGGAAAGTCAAAACTTGTAAATATTTACGTGCTGCGTAATTATCTAGGCTAGCGTCCTAATAGAGAAATGGTGCCCTGTGTGTAACTAGCATTTACTGTACAAAGCCCTTCGCATAGGCATAATTGTCATAACCTCGCTCACAACTATTTATATTTACTTAATAATTATAATACCCCGCTCAATCAAATATATTAAAGACTCTGCTCAATTACAACACCCATTTACCCCAAATAAGTCCCAGTTTACTGTTTATTCAACATACGTTTCCAGGAAGTGATTATTATTATTATTATGTTGAATATACCCTGTTCTATTTACGTCATTAGGAACATTTGCACTGCTATTTAGATTTCCCAACCCTATCATATTAGTTCCAATGTTTTCTGACAAATTGAAGCAAATTAGTAAATCGGCCGAGTTTGCCGACTTCGCGCCTCAAGATTAATAGTTTTTCCATTAGCCCAATTTGTACCTGGTATTTCTTTACCATAATTATTTGAATGTATGCACGCGCAGTATAAGGCAACTGTTTCAGCTAGATGTGTTTATTTGTTGCATTTAGGTCTTATTTGTGCATTTGTATTAGGAAATTACTGTAGCTGGTTTTCTATACGTGATTTCCGTGTCTTAGCTACTTTGAGAGTTTTTACTTCAGTCTGCGGACCCCAAGCTTCTGAACGAAAATAAGCTAGCGATAGAAACTTCGACTAGGAAGCTCGCTAGGCTTTGCGCTTTTATATGTGGCTGTATCTGATCAAATAAAGTACCTGAAACAATTTCGAACCCCTTTCAACACGCAACCACGAAATAAACTCAACTTGGCTGTCGACAAGTGGACGTTCGGCTACAACGGGAAATCAACCACTCTAAAGGCCGTTTCTCACTACGGTCTTGGAGCTGCTGGATTCGGTGGTAGAAGACGCTGACTTCGGTGGCTTCATCACACCTGATAAGGGTGACGATTCACAAACCGATCAATCACATCAACAATCACAATCTTCACAGCAAGATGCAAGACGCGCAAACCCACGTCGAACATGTCGCTACACTGGCACATATTCGTTCTGGGGAAACGTGTCGCATTTAATGGCACTTTCGTTGCTAATACAATCAAAATTAGCCAACGCACTCACATGGACAGATCAATATCACAAAACTTTCAATCTGTGCCATAAAACACGCACTGGTCACGCAATTCAACTTCCGGAAAAAGTAACATGTCACTTTCCTCAAGTCACAGCCATAGAGGATATTGTGGTATCCATATGGACGTTGCGTGTTCAGCCACAAACAACACCAATTTATAGATGCTTTCAACAAGAGCATACTATAGTCACTTATATGAGTCTGGTGGGCGGAAAAGCTATGCTGCCACCAGAAATCATTAAAAATCACAGAGTCACAACCTACGATTGCATGATCGCCTACCAAAATAAAACTTGGAAAGGCGAACCCTTAATAAAAATCGGTCATGCATTGTGGAGCACTAACAAATCACTTCACATCGATTATTGTTACTTTTGTCACAACATGAGTAACACAGTAATGAACTTTCACATAGAGGAAGGTGTGGTCGCAAGTCTTGACGGAAAGAAAATTGTTTCCGAAATTCAAGATTTGTCACATTGCAACCCACAAGCCGGCTATTGTTATGACAGCGACAATGGCGTCTCTTTATGGAATGCTACCGCATTTAACAAGCAGTGTGCATTCCAAGAGATTGGTCAATTTGATGTGCAATATTCACAAAATCACTACATAGTGGAAAAATTGCAAGCTGCATTTTCTGTCACATGGAGATCACAACAATTCCCAAATAATGCAGAATGCGTGCCAAAAGACGCAAAATATATTGACCAGGGCTCGGCATTCATTCAATTTCTTCGATATCAACTTAAGAAATTGAAAAAGCCTCCAACCGAAAAAGCTCCTCTTCATTTCAAACTCGCACCAAATCTTGATGTTGGTGTATTTCACTTACTCACAGCCCGTCAACAATACGAAGTTGACAAAATTGCACATCTAGAACAAAAACAATTTGGATCTATCTGGCAACAATTATGTCACATCCGTCAGACCCAACTAGATATAATTCATGCAATTGTCACATTCAATCCCACACTTGGCTTGCGAGCATTGCTAGGACGTCAAAATCTCTACGCTGAATGGCATGGAGATATATTAATGTTCTGGGATTGTAAACCAGTCACAGCAGAAATTATTTATTTTCAACATGAATATAACAATACTTGTTATAAATTTCTGCCGGTCAAAGTCACAAATCACCCACATATTATGTTCGTTGCTCCTGGCACCAATGATCTGATCACACATTCACCAATAGATCATTGTCTCATGAAAGATCACAAATATTATCAATTAAATGATAATTCATGGGCCAACGAAAATGGACCAACGAATTTGCACGTCACAAAACTCCCAATCGAATTAATTTGGGCTGGCTCGTGGAAACCATTCACACTAAATGTTTCCGGGTCACCAGGTGTAAGCATGACTGACATTGCATTCAGTATCATGGCTGCACATCATCACTTTCAAAATTTGCAACGACTCGAACAACAAGTCACACGTTCAGTCGATTATATTGCAACAAAATCCAACGATCCTAAAGCAGTGCAAGCATATATTGCTGGCATCGGCCAAGGGGTTGGTGCATATTTTGAAGGTGTAGGAAAGGAATTGGGTCACATCATTCACGGTAGTGTCACAGGTGGTGCGTCTGCATTAGATACGTTACTTACTGGGCCACTTCAAACAGCTGTGAACATTATACTCATTATTCTCACAATCGCCTGTATTGGGTATATTGGTTATGTTTACATGCAGTGGCGGCTCGTAACCGGCAGGGGTATGCTGCCAGACATCAAGAGCTTTTTCTGAAGAAAGGGCAGAAAGGACAGAAACCCAAACAAATGGGAGCCCCGCCCGTTCAACAAGGAAAAATCGGTAAGCGACGGCGACGTAACCGCCAGAAGAAGCCGGCAAGCGGTTTCAACAAACCCGCTTTGTCAAACCAAATCGTCACACAATCGTCACAATCGTCAAGTTCGTCACAGTTACCTTCAAAGTTTGTCACACCCCTCAAACGAGTTTCTCCATTCAAACGGCTTTCAGGACGCACGGTACAGCCTAGATCGGATCCCCCGATCGGTTATAGTACCGAACGCGCCGAAGAAATCGAAATGGAGACGGGGGCGTGCCGGGTCACAAAACCTGCACCCTCCTGCGAGTCACAACCGCAGAGCTCGTCACCAAACGCCAGACTCACAGTCACCGAGCCTGTCACAACGGAAGTCACAATGGAAGACGCGATCCCTGACCGCGAGCCCTTGCAAAAGCGACTCAAGAGATTCGCTGGAGTCGCAGGGCTCCCAGGTGAGCAGAAATTGTCACACCAAACATTTTCCTTTATACCCCAAACTTTTCACAAATTCAATAACATCAATCAAAAACTGGTCAAATCAAAAGTTAAACGATCTAAAAAGATCTGTGACCTTCCTCAGACAAACACCTTCACAGTCCGACATAGAGCTCGGAGAGATGGAAGAAAGTCACGATCAAGAACTAGATCCCCCACCGTACCAGTTGACCAATTCAACTCAATCACTTCACAGTGTACGACCTCATTCACAACCTCCCATGTCCCCTTGCTATCAAGCCAACCGCTTGCAGCATCGGAGCAATGGCAGCCCACCGAGCCGTCGAGGGCGATCGTCGACGAGACCGATGCGCTCCGACAAGCCTTCGAGAGGCTCGCCGAGGAATCTGAGAAGCTCCCCAACTGGCCGGGACGACCAGCGGGGGCCCCAGAAGACCAGGCGCCCGGACACGGGGAAGGCAGCCAGCCTGAGGAGGATGCCGTCGAACCCATGGACGAGCATCATGAGGAGGGCCGGGAAAATGCCGGCGTCGAAGACGCCGACGATCTGCTACCACAGGAGTGATGAGAGTATCACAGGCGTTTGATTTTGATTTTGTTTCACATCAATTTGCTGAGATTGGCTGAGATAAAATTAAATTAAATTTAATTTTTATTCTAGTTTCGGGAGTGTGTAACATTATCGTAAAATGTAAAAACCTATAATATTTAAGTTAACGTTCTTATGTTCGCTTTTATATTTAATTAATTCAATCTATTACGATTCCATTCATATTCACATTCCTTTTCTTAACATCTTCACATTCACCATTTAATATCTCAAGCGATGTTGTTTACAACGTGCACTTCACATCGTTCACATATTTAGATCTTAGTCATTGCTCACATTCCGCCACATTTCCTTGACAAGCAGCGCACAAATACGCCGTCATGTTTATGTTAAGCGGCGGGCCCCCCACTCGGGGCGGGCCCGCCGCTTAACATAAACATGACGGCGTATTTGCGTGCTGCTTGTCAAGGAAATGTGGCGGAATGTGAGCAATGACTAAGATCTAAATATGTGAGCGATGTGAAGCGCACGTTGTAAACAACATCGCTTGAGATATTAAATGGCGAATGTGAAGATGTTAAGAAAAGGAATGTGAATATGAATGAAATCTTGATAAGTTGAATTAATTAAATATAAAAGAGAACATAAGAACGTTAGCTTAAATATTATAGGTTTTTACATTTTACGATAATGTTACACACAAAGTAATAGACCCCCAGGGGGGGGGGGGGGTTAATTCAAGGAAATACGGTATTCGATGCCAATATTTTATTTGATGCCAATATTCTATTTGATGCCAATATTTTATTTGACACCGATTTTTAAATTGTTGTTTTTATTGCCTTTGCTGCGTTGGTGAATTGAATGTGTCAATGTGTGAATTAAATGAAGAAGCAAGACACTGGTCTGTATAACTCCTTCCACCATTTTTAATGCAAAATTTTGGTAAAAATAAAGTTATAAAAACTGAGGAGAATATGAAAACAGTCCAAATAATGTGTTAAAAGCTTCAGATTCAATACTTTTCCAAAAAAAATTCGAAAATTATTTGAAAAAATTCGAAAACTGGCCAAAAAAATTCGAAAATTGCTAAAAAAGATTCGAAAATTCGAAAATTAAATTCGAAATTCGAAAATTAATGTGGGGAAAAATTCGAAAATTCGAAAATTAATTTTAGAAAAAACACTTAAAAATTTAAATACTTTTTTCTTGGGGGTTTGCCATCGTTAGTTAAAGGTAAAGTTAAAAGTTAAGAGTTGAGAAAAATGATAAATGATAAGTTAAGAGTAAAGTTAAAAGTTAAGAGTTGAGTAAAATCATTTGTCGTTTTACTCAACTCTTAATTCTAAACTTTACTCATAACTCGTCATTTGTCATTTTACTCAACTCTTGAGTTTTAACTCTTAACTTTTCCACTTGCGGAACTGGCCCCTGGGGGCAGTCCCAAGCCCTGTAAAGTGTAAAGTAAAGTGTCAAATGTAAAGTCAAATGCAAAGTCAAATGTCAAATGTAAAGTAAAGTGTCAAATGTAAAGTCAAATGCAAAGTCAAATATCAAATGTAAAGTAAAGTGTCAAATGTAAAGTCAAATGCAAAGTCAAGTGTCAAATGTAAAGTCAAATGTCATGTCAAATGTAAAGTAAAGTGTCAATTGTCATGAAAAATAGAACATGTTCATGAAAAAATAAAAATTTTTAATGGAAAGTCATGAAATCCAACTGAAATGGACTCCGACATGTATTGTGTCGTATGTATCGTGAATCCGCAACACCAATTATTGGCATATTGGCAGATCTTAAATGTGAGATATGTTCGGTACAAGTATTCAGATCGACTGCTTAAATAAAACGGAGATACAAGTTGGCAGTCGGCCAAAAATTTCGTAATCGCATAAATAAAAATAAAGAAGGCTAAAGATAGGTATACAACCGGTTCCGTGTACTATTTCACATCTCTTACCATGTATTTAAACAAAAATAGCGGTTATGAAGGAGAAAATTTGCAAAATAGAGTAAATTTTAGCGATTTTGAGCAGAAATTATGGAAAACTCGCATAAAGTACAATGTTAAACCAGTAACTTGGACATGGGCCAACTTGTCATACATAACCCGATGCAAATTTAAACAAATCTGACTGGATCATGTATGCGAAGTTGGCCCATGTCCAAGTTGCCAGTTACGTACTGTACGAACGAGAGTGAAAGCTGTCGAAATGAGAGTTTTTGCTAAAATCACCAAAATAAGCTCCATTTTGACCATCTTAATCATCTAGGTATATAAATGTTTAAAATCTTCTTTTATCTATAGATATTACGAAATTTTTGGCTCTCTGCCAACTTCACATAAGGGGTAACTATCTCTGAAAAATCTGCCTTATTTCCAAATCGTTGGTTCGTTGCCAAATGAGCAAGGATCAACGCGCGACGTCATTAAAAAATATATGTAAAGGGGGATTCAATCGTACATCCAAGATTGATTCTTGCTCATTTGGGAACGAAGTGACATAAAAATACTTTTGTATTTTATATTCGACGTTGCGGTTTCACGATACGTCCGACACAGATATCGTCACTTTCCTTTTTATATTTTTCTTTTTTTG
Organism: Sphaerolaimus hirsutus; assembly: GCA_964036195.1. Taxonomy (NCBI): domain Eukaryota; kingdom Metazoa; phylum Nematoda; class Chromadorea; order Monhysterida; family Sphaerolaimidae; genus Sphaerolaimus; species Sphaerolaimus hirsutus. Next base: position 17,235,464 of record OZ038450.1, read on the forward strand.
TGAATATTTATTGTTTGTCATTACATTTGACACTTTACTTTACATTTGACACTTTACTTTACATTTGACATTTGACTTGACACTTGACTTTACATTTGACATTTGACTTGACACTTTACTTTACACTTTACAGGGCTTGGGATTGGCACCAGGTACTTGTTTCAGAGGAAATGTAAATGTATTTAGTCAGTACTCGAGCATAGGTCTTTTGTGAGTAAACATAAATACATTTTAACAACTATGGGTAAAAGTACAAAGCAGAGTTGTTAAAATACCGGTATTTTTGGAAAGTGTAAGTGTAAGTGTAAATACACTTTCAAAATTTTGAGTATGGATACCAAAAGTGTAAGGTATTTTAAAAATACCTAGGAAAGTGTAAAAAAAGTGTAAGTGTAAAAAAATTTTTTTGAAAGAGCTCTCACTGTTGAGCATTAGAATACACCACTGTTTTCACCTTTAGATCAATATATTTGTCATTTTTATACATCATTTCACATTTCACTGCCTTTTATGAAACATTTCAGACTGTAACAAATACTGTAGTGGTATGAAGTTCACTAATAATGGCACTTTTTCAGTGTTGATAATTACTGATTAAGCAATGCGATACACACTGCTTAAATGCAAGATTGGACATGCAGCAAATGTCAATGCAAAAGCCAGTTGACTTTGTGTCCAGCTGGTGAATTTCCATTGATCTTGTCCTTTTTACAAAAGTATGATGAAATTGTAGAATACCATGAGTACTGATCAAAGGTTGGAGATCAAAGGCCAGTTGGTACATTTGCCATATTTTGTACATTCAATGCATAACTGCATGTGTGCACTGTGCAGTTATTTTTTGTACATGACGCTATTTTATGCTTTCTCAAAAGCATAAAACAGGGCCATCTGAAAGAAAAAATACACTTTCTTTACCTGGGTATTTTGCTCAGGAAAGTGTAAAAAAAGTGTATGGGTATTTTATGAAAGTGTAAGTGTAAATATAAATACCCATTTACCCGGGTATTTCGGGTAAGTGTAAATACACTTTCGCAACTCTGGTACAAAGTGTGCTGTCAGTAGACAATATGTCCTTTGAAATTTGAAATTGAATTTGAAATGAAATCCTCATTTGAAATTGTAAATGAAAAGCTTGAACAACACATTAAGGTGGTTAATATCTACTTAAAATGGTTCAAACACCTTGAAATATCAAATCAAACATAATTTTAGTTCAGAGATTTTCTGAGATTTTTTTGAACCGCAAGAGATTTTCTCAGAGATTTAATTATATTTTTGAAGATGACCTGAGAGATTTAGTTATATTTTCTCTTGAGAGATTTTCTGAGATAATATTTAATTATATTTTCTCAAAATCGGCGATTCATCATTCATCATCCCATCATTCATCATTTTCATACATCTAATTTGCTTCACATTTTTTCAGTGGTGTCCGTCGCGCTGGCGCCTGGGGCAGCGTTGTTAAAACGTATTTACGTTTACTCGATAAATACGGATACTCGAGTACTGCGTAAATACGTTTACGTTTCCTCCAGAAAAAATACCGGTACTCACTTACTCGCATACTTTTTGAAAGTACGCGAGTACAGAAAACGTATTTCAAACAGGCTCTTTCAAGACATAAAGGAAGCAAAAGGAGAGAAAAGTAAAAAATAGGGTCAAAAAATCCAAAATAGCATAAAAATGGGCAAAAACACACTAACTAGTGAATTCGATGGTGAAAAAGTTTAAAAATTAGTGATTTTGAGCGAAAATAGGGCAAATATTGTCACTTTTATCACCCACTTTTACGTTTTCCGGAGACAAAAGTAATTTGCTCACATTTACTCATGAGTAAAAGTAAATAAAAAAAATACTTTACGTTTTCTGTACTCACCTGTGAGTAAAAAATAAATACTTTACGTTTACGTTTACTTTTGAAAAAGTTCAGAACTTTTAACAACTCTGGCCTGGGGTCGAGCGATGTCCGCTACACCGCGTCTGTTCACATGTAATTTTTAACGGCTAATAATTTACATCAATAAGCGAGCTCGCGTGTTTGCGCATGCAAAACTAGCTGCGTAAAATTTTATGCAAATCAAAACATTTTTTGTGAGATCCGTTTACATGTGCAAATATGGAAGTGAGTGCGTATCGCGTCTCATCTGGCGCAACTAGGGTTGGGAAAAATCCATATTTTTACGTCTTGATTTTTTTAAATCAACTTTTTTTAAATTAAAATCAGATTTTTTTAAATAATAAAAATCAGTTAAAAAATCAAGTGCCAACCCTAGGCGCAGCAGTTATCCTGTGAAGCCTTTGGCGTCACTTTTCGTCATATTAGCTCAAACAATGTTTCTTTGGTGGGAATAATGATCATTTCATTTGGGAAAACTGGTTTGTAATCCTGTATGCTATATTGATGTTGCATACGGAAGTATTCTGTGCGGCTATGGGTTGATTTTGGCACTATACTTAATAAAATAGACCTGACGCTCTTCATTCAAGCAGCTACCGTATTCCTTGAAATACCCCCCCCTCGAAATACCCCCCCCCCCCGAAATACCCCCCCCCCCAAATTTAGTGTATAGAGAACGTAAATGACAAAGGCTGCGGTTTGTCATCCCGGCAATGCAGAACACACGTTAAAAACGATGACTCTGTTATGTGAGAACAGTGTTTGTACGTCTACACACTTATAAATGTCTTTAGAGTCTTATAAATGGCTATTTTTGTTGGATTTTTCGACGTCTGCGTACGTTTCAGACGACATTTTAGTACTGGGATTTCAAAAAATTTCTGGCGAAATAATAAACCCCCCCTCGAAATACCCCCCTCCCCCTCGTTTAACCCCCCTCAAAATTCTCACTCTGAAACAATAAACCCCCCGGGGGTATTTCGAGGAAATACGGTATTCATTTGCGTTTTTCGTGTGTGTTTTTGAAAGATTGGTACTTATTTTTCTCACTGATTTGTTTCATCTTAGATGGTGTCGTATTAAACGCGGTCTCGCAGTTTTGTGTGAGGGTTCTCTCAAGTTTAAATGGGAATAACCACCAACTTCTATGTGGGAGTTAGAATAAAATTGTTCCATTTTACGTAGCTTTTGACACTTTGCATGACATTTTACAGGGCATTTTTCATGGTCTGAGTGTTCAGTCTGAGAGTCCAGATTCTCCTTACACCAACAGTTTGTGCAATCACATAAATATTTAAAATAGAACCTTAAAAAAAATTACCATAAAATCAGAATTCGGCAGCCCCATCAATTCTGAAACAGATCAGACAGAATTATATTTTTTCCTTCATTTTTGCGTGTACATAAATGTTTTATGTAAACACCTTCCCGATCAAGTCCGGCCGCCTATTTTTTTTTTCACTTCGCAGGCCATATCTCCAGTTGTGGGAGGGGTGGAAAACTACAACTTGGGTGGTATATAGGCGCAACCCCCCACTACCCCGCATGAATAAATGGGGCAGCGGCGACTCACTATAGAGGGGGTCGCCATATACGTGAAAAAAATTTGCAGCATTTTCACTGTCCCGCACAGGTCCGGCCCCCGGTTGATTTCTTACACTGCGGGTCCAGTATCTCCAGCTGTGGGAGGGGTATAGATCTAAAATTTTTGGGGATGTGTCGCCAACACCCCTCCCTTACTATACACTGGCCAGGCGGTTTTTGGCAACTCACCACAGTGTGGGGTGCAAAGTTTAAAATTTATAAAAATGTTACTGCCCCACACGAGTCCAGCATCCAATTGAATTTCAAAAAATTGACACTTTTGTGTTGTTTTAAAACTAATGTGGTTGACAATGTGTAATAAGCATGAAATATCCTCTAAAACATATCTTATCCGACCTAAAACTGACCACCACATGAACCCCTTCCCCCAAGTGGGTGACAAAAAATCACTTTTTACAACTTTTTTATTAGACACTTTAATGGCTGGTTTACAATAATTTATAGGGGAGGGTTAAAGGTCTCAAGTTGTGTAAAAAATCTTACCTCAAAAATGCCTTCATAAGAAAATTTGGTGGGGGTGAATTTCAAATTGTAAAAATGACATCATTGCAGGAACAAAAATAGGCAAAATTTACAATTTTGAATTTACCCCCAGCAAATTTTCTTATGAAGGCATTTTTGAGGTAAGGTTTTTTACACAATTTGATACCTTTAACCCTCCTCTATAAATCATTGTAAACCAGCAGTTCAAGTGTCTAATGAAAAAGCTGTAAAAAGTGATTTTTTGTCACCCACTTGGGGGGAGGGGTTTGTGTGGTGGGCAGTTTTAGGTCGGATAAGATATTTTTAGAGGATATTTCATGCTTATTTCACATTGTCAACCACATTAGTGTTAAAACAACACCAAAGTGTTCATTTTTTGAAATTCAATTGGATGCTGGACTTGTGTTGGACAGTAACATTTTAATAAATTTTAAACTTTGCACCCCACACTGTGGTGAGTTGCTAAAGACCGCCTGGCCAGTGTATAGTAGGGGAGGGGTGTTGGCGACACATCTCCAATATTGTAGATTGATACCCCTCCCACAGGTGGAGGTACGGCACCTGCAGTGAAAGGAATCAGTGGGGGCCGGACCTGTGTGGGACACTAAAAAAGCTGCAAAATTTTTTTGCACTCGGCGACCCACCCTGTAGGGGGTCGCCGCGACCCCTTCAATTCATGCGAAGTAGAGGGGGGTTGCGCCAATATCTACCCCAAGTTTTAGCTTCTGGCGCATCCTAGAACTGTAGATAGGACAGCAGAAGTAAAATAAAAAATTGGGGGCCGGACTTGATCGGGAAGGTGTTTACTTAGTCCAGCTGAAAAGTCCCCGGGCAGTGCTCGCCATTCGCGCTAGGGGTAAGCTACGGTCATAAAATGATGACAGGTTAAGAAAAGATATCAGGTGTTTTGAGTTTTCACCTAAAATTTTACCCCTATAGCTCCACCCACTGCGGAACAGTGAGGGTTACAATTGCAGTCATTTTGTTCTGATGTACACATGGTGGTCTAGCCCAATGCTGCTATAAGTTGTGATCATGAAACTTTGGCTAGTGTAAGCCACCAGTGTTAGCAATGTGCTGATAGTATTCACTTTCATCAACATCATTGCTATAAAGGTAAATTAATATGCAGAGCAGGGTGATGTGAAGCCCATATTGTCATCACTGTCACTACTCTCACTACCAAATTCATCATTCTGCCGCTCCTTCTCAAAATAGCCCCCTTGGAGTCTATCCCCTCTGCCACCTGACTACCACTCTCCATGATCTTCTTATTTACTGCACATTTCAAAACAACATTAAAATCACTGCAATACAACATGATCTCAGATGATCACCAAAAACATCCATCACAGTTCCCACGTTTCTTGCACATCACCCTGATCTGCATATTAATTTTATCTTAGAGGCAATGATGTTAATGAAAGTGTTGAATACTATCAGCACATTGCCAACACTGGTGGCTTACACTAGCCAAAGTTTCATGATCACAACT
>OZ038450.1:17241146-17424146 GCA_964036195.1 Sphaerolaimus hirsutus
TGAAACTATGCAATTGGGCACAGTTTTTGCAAAAAAAAGCTAAGCTCTCAATTACAAACTGAAAATTTGATGCCATTTTCAAAATTTCAGCCATCATTTTCGTTGAGAAAAAAACATTTGATGAAACTAGTTTGTATGGGCCAATTAATCTCCACAACTTTCTTAATAAAAATACAAAATATTATATTGTTAGATAAAGTCAAACAAAAGTTATGAATTTCCAAAAAACAGCCTGAAAAATGGTGACTTTTGACTTTGATCAATTTTTTCAGTAGGAAGATGACATTTCCGGATATATGCATGGAAGGAAATTTTAAGTTTCTGGTTATGGAGATTCCAAATCCATGAAAAAAACGCAAAACATTTTTTTGTAACAAGGGAGGTTTGGTCCTTAGGCGAAGCGAGTCTTAATGCATTGCCATGACGCAAATTTGGACGGTCGAAGTATTAGGCGTTCATAATAATTTACTGCTTCGAATACTACCTACCGTATTACCTCGAAATACCCCCAGGGGGTTTATTATTTCGCCAGCAAAATTTTAGGGGGGGATAATTCGAGGGGGGGGTTTATTCGAGGGGGGGGTCTATTATTTCGCCAGAAAATTTCGGAAATTCCCCATACTCAGACGTAGAAAAAACACACAATTACATGGATATATATGTGTTTATAGGCATTTATAACTGTATATACACAGTAACCCTTCTCTAACGTCACTTTATCATCAGTTTTAACGTGTGTTCTGCATTGTACAGATCACAAACTGCGGTATTTGTCACGCACGTGATCTTTACACTCAACTTTAGGGGGGGTATTTCGAGGGGGGGGTTTATTATTTCCTCAGCCGAATTTTAGGGGGGGTATTTCGAGGGGGGGGTTAATTCAAGGGGGGGGTTAATTCGAGGTAATACGGTATTTTAAATCAAAAATGCTCTACACGAGCAGAGGGATTTTCTGGAGAAAATCACTCGTGGAAATTATTTTGCACAGATTACATGTTTCAGTCATAAAGTGCATTCATTGAACCATAATGTATCTAGTATGAGTGATTTTCTGAGTGATTTTTTTTTCAAATTTCAAAAATATATATAAATATATCACTCAGAATTTGAAAAAATATAAATATATATAAATCACGGGTTATTTATATTTATTGTGATTTTCGAAAATATAAATCACAGGTTATTTTTTGAATGCTAATCACAACTTAAAGCATCATTGAGCTGGAGCATTATGTGTACATGTACAAAATGACCGAAACTGTAACCCAAACAGTTCCGCAGTGGGTGGAGATCGAGGGGTAAAATTTCAGGTAAAAACTCAAAACACCTGATATACTCGGATGACATTAGGCCGTACATTTTCCCGGAGGAAACAGTCCATCATGACGTGATCACTTTCGTCGCCGTCATCATCTCTCGCCATCACTTCGCGTTGATGGCCTCATCACTTAGCCGTCATCGCGCCTTCCATAAGTTCTCGGCTGGCCGTCTGCCAGCCCAAGACATAACTCCTATCTGTTGGTAGAGTATCGTGTCTGCCGAGTATACCTGTCTTAACCTGTCAAAATTTTATGACCGTAGCTTACCCCTAGCGCGAATGGCGAGCACTGCTCGGGGACTTTTCAGCTGGACTAAGTAGTTTCAAAACTTGCATATAAACACCTTCCCGGTCAGATCCGGCACCCTGTTTTTAGTTGCGCTATGGATTTTGTATCTCCCACTGCGGTGGGAGTAGAAAGCTGAAAATCGGGTGGTAAATATATAGTTGTAACCTCCTCTATGCCCGATAAAGTGCAGGGGCTACAGCGACTCACTACAGGGTGGGTTGCTGTGAATGAAATTTTTTTCTGGCTTTTTCAGTGTCCTGCACAGCTCCGGCACCCACTTGATGTCTTACACTGTGGGCGCCATATCTCCAGCTGTGGGTGGGTAAGAGAGCTTAAATTTCGGTCGAGTGTAGACAAAACTCACCCCCACTATACACCTATGGGGCGGCCACCGGCGACTCACTATAGTGCCAGTCACCCTGTTTCAATTTTCGTTTTTTTAGATGATATTGTAGTGTCACATTAATTTCCAGCACCCACTTCTGTTTTAAAAAGGTCATAACAACAAACAGTAAATGATCCCAACTCCATGGCCTGAATCCTGATCACAATCCTGAAAACTAAAAATACCAGTGCCAACCAGATCCCCAAAACTTGACCCCATTTGAACCATACTTGTGTGGTAACCCCACCCCCCTCCCCTAAGTGTCAGACAAAAATGCACTCCGAGCAACTTTTTCGTTAGACACTTGAAATGTTGATTTACAGTGATTTACAGGGGAGGGTTAAACAGTCAAAGTTGTGTAAAAAACATAACCTCTAAAATGCTTCCTTTACAAAATGACAAAATTCCGTTGCTTCCTTTACTTGGGGTAAAGTTTATGACATCAAAATGACATCATTACAGGAACAAAATTTGAACAAAAACATATCTTTTAATTCACCCCAAGTAAATTTTGTAATGGAGGCATTTTAGAGGTAATGTGTTTTATGCAACTTCTAAGCTTATGCCCTCCCCTGTAAATTACCATAAATCAACATTTCAAGTGTCTAACAAAAAGTGGCCCAAAGTCTGTTTCATTGTTGAACACGTGGGGGGGGGGGTATTTTTGAGGTTTATTTTTGCAAGTTTGAAATATTTTTTTTAAATTCTTAGCTTTGCATGCGGTGCAGTTATACTGCTTTTTTCTCAGATTATGGCTGTTTTTATTTATTTGATTTTTAGATTGATATGTTTTTTAGAATATGACGACTTGAAAAAAATGAAATTGAAACGTGATGAGGGGAACTATAGTGAGTCGCTGTTAGTCGCCCTGCTGGTTTTTAGTGGGGGTGGGTGTTTTCTATACTGCTCCAAAATTTCAGCTTTCTACCGCCCCCAGAACTGGACATGTGGCATCCGTAGTGTAAAAAATTCAAATGGGTGCCGGAACTGAGTGGGATACTGAAAAAGCCAAAAAATGTTCTATGTACGGCCACCCAGCCAGTAGTGAGTCGCCGCAGCCCTGCTCATCCATGAGCAGTCGGGGGTGGTTACGACTATATACCATCAAATTTTCAGCTTTATGCTCCCCCCACAGCGGGAGTTATGACTAGCTTTGAAAAAATATCTGGGAGATTTATATTTTAAAAATCTCAGAAAATTTCAGAAAATATAAGATTTACTGAGATTTATATTTTTTCCATGATTTTCCAGAGAAATTTAATTATATTTTCTTCTGATTGAGAAAATCTCTCGAGAAAATCTCTCTATATTTGCCTTCATCTATTTTCACCTTCAAATTCACTAGTTCATGTGCTTTTTGCCAATTTTCATCTATTTTTAACTACCATATTATCTCAAAATACCCCCATGGGGGTATATGATTTCACCAGCAAAATTTGAGGGGGGTTAATTCAAGGGGTGGGGTTAATTCAAGGGGGGATAATTCGACATACTATGGTATATATTTGCTTACATACCCATTTTTGGCTATTCCCCCCTATCTGTAGTTTTTCCTCCCCTTTTTCTGTTCTATGGCATGAAGGAGCCAATAAAAAGTCTATCTGAAAAACAATTTCTGTATGCAAGTACTTTCAAACAAAAGACACATTAGAGTTAAAGTCTTTCAAACAAAAGACACTCACTATTATACACAAAAGAGAATACTGGTCCTTTGTCAGAGGAAATTTAGATGTATTTACTTAGTACTCAAGTATATGTATTTTTGTGTAAACGTAAATATGTTTGAACCCCTCCTGAACCATACTGAACCCCTGCAGTCCCATGAAGACCCAGTACTCAAAAGTACGGGGGCTGTGCTGGAGGTCTACATTGGCACTGGAGGTTGCTGTTTACTTGTGCACCGGGTAAATTTGTGCACTTGGTTCTAGCTATTTTAACAACTAAAGAGTTGACAGCATGCTTTGGAAATATAGTTATCAAATTTTGGTGAAAAGGTCATCTGATAAATTCTGTGGGGATCGTCACACACAAAAGCAATGTATTCTTCCAAGAGGAAAAATGTACCTTAATCATATTTTTGTTCAACATTCAGATACTACATGGTAGTACAAAATGCTGTCAGTAGACTGTTAGTGCTGTTATCATATGTCATTGTGAATGAAAATGTTTAACAACACATAATATGCTTAATATCTACTCTCAATGGTTCAAACACCTTGAAATATCGATTAAATCATACTTTAAGTTGAGAGATTTTATGAGATTTTTTTGAACTGCAAGAGATTTTCTCAGAGATTTTTAATTATATTTTCGAAAATGACGCAAGAGATTTAATTATATTTTTCGCTTGAGAGATTTTCTGAGATAATTATATAGTTAATTAATAGTTAATTATATTTTCTCAAAATCGGTCGTTTTTTCAATGCTAGATATGACATCCGGAATGCAATCAAAAATAGGCTGCCGGATCTGACCGGGAAGGTGTTTATTTACAGCTCATGTGTGTGGGGTTCAAAATCGCCCGCACCCTTGTCTCAGATAACACACCCATTTTTTGTGATAACGGCCCTACGCACACTAGTTTTCAGTGACTTTGGTGAAAACTATAATGGCCAAATGACGACATTTAGCCTACTCTTATTGTATGCTATGTGTTTTAGTTTTCAAATTTAATTCATTAATTCAAATTCAAATTTAATTAAATCATTCCACCGTGATGATCAATTTGCATTTTAAAAAATTTCAGTTTTCACCAGTCACGGTGAAAAATAGTGTGTGTAGGCACAATATTCGTGCAGTTCTTTCTCTTGGAATTAATTGGTTGAATTTTTATCCTATAGGTTACCCGAACAAAAAACCCGGCATAATTTGTGGATGGAATTTGATTTTTTCAATTGAAATGCAGATAAATATTACTTTGAATGAACGGTTTTGTATTTGTCCCGTTGTCGTTGTCGTAAGATCGCATACGACTCTCCGAACATAATTCCGGGAATTTTAGTAGACCTTTTATTTATAGATGTATTTTGTGATTTTTTACAGGTTTGTATCTTTTACGTTTAAAAAAGTCTGTAAATCACATTTTCAAATCTTATGCATGATTGTTTCAGAAGATCAGTGCATTTTGTTCGAAACGGTATTAATGCATTTTCACGTTTTTTTTTGTTCTTTTTGATTGACTTTGCTTTTTTGGGACTGCAGATGTCAGAAATACAGTTCGTAGACTTTTATTCCACACGTTCACAATAATAAATCCGTGTGCCGACAAAGCGTAAATAAACTCGAAAATCCCAGCGAAATGTTGATGCAAACGTTCAAAAACAAGGTTTCAAAAATATTTCTTACAAATGGCAGTGGGGTAGCACCAATTTCAGTCGAAAGACTATTACGTTGCGAGCAAACAAAATAAAATAAAATAAAATGGAAGTGAATAAAAAAACATCAAATCGACTAATCTGCCCAAATTTTATCATGCATTTACCAAATTGTATCCACCTATGATAAATCTCGCTTGAGCCTTGTCGAAATTGTACAGCAAAAATTATCTGAGGACAAAAATTCCATTCACCCAAAGGAAACACCCCGAAAAAATGATCATAATTACAAACAAAATATTCACGATTAATGATATTCAAAATTCATATTGACAGAGAAAGCTTCAGACATCTACGCGCGGCGCCTGGCGAAGCCGGGGATGGGGCGGCAGCAGTTTGATGTCTTGATGCACTGGTAGCCCAGACTGCAGTAGCCGCCCGGCATGCATTGCGACACGCATTGCGATGTCTCGATCGAGGTCCCTAGGTATTTTCAGAATGGGGTTAAATGGGTTTCTTCTGTGTTTATCCATGTGGAGCGGAATTGAGTACGATTCCGCGAGTTACTGTTAAGTGAAAGAATCATTTCGAGTCCGTGTAGCCGCACACGATAGTTTGCTAAAAAGAAGTAAACTCAAGTTTGGTGCTCAAATATGTATGCTTTGAACATTACCCGAATGAGTTAACTATTTTGAATCTTTGTCATGTGTAGTTAACAGACACCTTGTTCTGGTAAACACAAATGCATTCAAAACAGATTTATGAGTTTATCAAAATCCAATTATAGTGGCAGTAAACTAGAGTGTGCAGCGCCAATAAATGCAGTGCTAATGTTTTACCGAACATAAATATATGTTTTACATACAGGGTTCGGCTTTTTTGAAAGTGTAAATATTATTCCACCCATAGTTTCTATTATCTAATCATTCAAAACTCAAATCAATCCGATCAAATGTCACTGCAAAAAAAACAACCACAATCGCCCACTCACATTGCTGGCAGCATCCAGTTCCTCCGGTGGTCAACTTGCCGCAGGCGCACGCGTCGGGCGCGAATCCTGGCGCTGGCGCCATGGGCATTGGCGCTGGCGCCAACGGGCCCAGCGGCCGCACGGGCGTCATCGGCGGCGGCAGAATAGCTGGCACGTTGCAGGGAGAGCCCACGGCTTGGCAGGGAGCCAATGGAGCCAAGCCAGTGTCCATGCAGGTTGGCTGGGAGAATGGCAGCGCGGCCACTGGTGGCAGTGGTGCGGGTGCCTGTAAGTGGGTTGGGAAATGCATTCTCTTGAGGCAAAAGCCTGGTTTTGCAAATCAACGATCCACCTCAAAGTAGGTCTCCATTCTGCAGCAGCCAGTGCCGCCAGTGGTCAGCTGGGCGCACGAGCAGTCGCCGAACCCGTTGCAGCCGCCTTGCGACGCGCAGGGACCCAGGGGCAGCGCGCCAGTCGGGCACAGAGCTGCGCAGTTTGGTTGGGGGCGGTTGTTTGTCGGGGAATTTCTCATTTTTGAATGTAACTAATGAGTATTTTTATAGAGAAATCGTTTATGTACCTATTTACATACAATTGGGTCGGAAACTTATGTATAAAGGCGCGAGCTTACGGAAAAATTATTTGCTAAATGTTTGGTGGGATGCAACACCCCAGAGTTGTTAGAACTACCGAACTTGTATAAAGTATACGTAAACAAAAAGTATTTATTTTTTACTCACACCTTGAGTACAGATAACGTAAAGTAAATTTTTTTTTTGAGAAATGTCGCCAAAATTTTCGAGAAATATCGCTCAAAATCAGTCATTTTCATAACTTTTTGCTTATTTTACGCAATTTTTGACTATATTTTTGGTTCTATACCCATTTTCGATTAGTTTCCCATATTTTTTAGCTCATTTTCTCCCTTTTTCCCTTCTATGCCTTTAAAAACCTATATAAAAGACTATCTAAAATACGTTTTCTGTACTCGAGTACTTTCAAACGTAAAAGCGAGTACCAGAACTTTTTTCGCAGGAAACGTAAACGTATATACTCTGTACTCGAGTATACGTACTTATCGAGTAAAAGTAAATACGTTTTAACAACCATGCAACACCCTTCGTCTCATCATGAAACCGGCGTTGGAAAAACAACCCAAAAATACAACAACAGCTAGTTCAACCGACGCTCGATGAAGGGCACGGGGCCGGGCACGGCGGGCAGCGGGAAGAAGGTCTGCAGGGCGCAGCAGCCGCTGGCGCCCGAGCCGAGCTGCATGCAGGCGCACGCGTCCGAGAAGGTGCGGCAGTCAAATTGCGCACCGCAGGGGCCGAGCGGCGCCAGACCGGTGCCCGGGCACACGGCTGCAATGCAACGGGTTGGGTGTGCAGGTGAAATAAGTGTACACGGAGCACTCCCAGACCCTGTAAACTTCTCTGTAAAATGTCAAATGTATTTTACCGGGAATTTTACATGACTTTTGATACTTTGCATGACATTTGACATTTCACAAGCCATTTTACAGCGTCTGGGATTGGCACCAGGTAAAATACAATATACGTGTATATTCCTCAAACCCCGCAATGCAAACGCACCTCCCTCTAATCCGGTCTCGATCACCAGTGCCTGTGCGACCAAGTTCGTAGCTGGCAGCGGGCCAACTGGTCTGGGCATGGGGCAGCAACCCCAGCCGGCCTGCAGCGGGCTGCACTGGCAGTCGAACGAGGAGCAGGGTGCTGAGGGTCCGCAAGGGCCCATGGGGGTCACGCCGCCGGGGCACAGACCTGTGGGCAGGGGTGGTTTGAGGGTGCACATTAAAAATCACTCATGAGATCTGATTTTCGTCCGCAATATGCTCAAATGGAATTTTTCAGAGATGGTCCGAAATATACAGTCGGTAAAACGTTCATTCTACATAATACGAAACGATCATATTCGAACACACCAGGGTTGGGCAGTCCGAATGGGGCGCCCAAGTCGCTGATGCCGAACACCTTGCTCATGATGCTGGTCATCTTGGCGCCGACCACAGGGGCACGTGGGCCGAGACCTGCGTGCGATGATCAGTTTGAAAGACAAAATTCAACACTCATCAAAATTCGAACCGAAAATGCACGTGACCAACCTGGCAGGAAAGCTCCGTCCATGAGCCAGGGGCTGAACATGATCTCCTGGCTGGGGCAGCAGCCCATGCCGCCCAGACTGCAGCGGGTGCAGCCGCAGCCCGACTGGAAGCAGCGGGTGCCGAGCGCGCACTCGGACAACGGGATCGCGCCGCCGGGGCACACGCCTGAATGGGTATGATGATGAATAGGTACCTACATAGTTATGTTGTTTATGTCAATAGATTGTTGATTGTAGTGTAGATGCTTTTGCCACGTTTTTTGTACAAAACGCGTTCATCTTGGCGCGCTGAAATAACCTTTTTGGCATTTTGACATACATTACTAGAGCATCAAATCAAAATCTGTGACCACATTTGATTACACATTTATAGTGGACAGATATAGTGCAAGTGGATACTACAAGGCCCGAAACCGACCAATACGTTCGCTCAGCCTGGGCTGTGCAAAAGCAACTGGGGGAGCGACTGGGAAGGCAGGGACCAGTGGGCCAACTGCGGGAACGTCGGGGCAGCAGCCGAACCTGCCGCCGCTGCACGTCTGGCACGAACACGCGCCCTGCCAGAAATTGGTGGATACTATTTGATGATTGTGGTTGATCTCATGATTGAACTTATGGTGGACTTTCTCAACACAAAATACTCAAACATCACCCGAACCTGGTTGCACATGGATCCGGGACCGCCACACTCGGCAAAAGGCGCCAATCCACCGGGACAGCTGCCCAAATCCACAGCAGCCAAGCCCGTGGTGACAGCAGTGGCCAGACTGGCAGTCTCAGTGACAACGGGTCCGGCCACCAGTGGGCAGCAGCCCCAGCCGCCCAGGGTGCACTTGGCGCACTGGCACGAGCCCAGGGGGCAGGTGCGGCCAGCTGAGCACGCGGCCAGTGGAAGAGCGCCGTTCGGACACACGCCTGCGGGGGATTCGATTGTTTGTGGTGTTGATGTGTTTTAACTGTGGCAGTACCTGTACTCTTCTGATATTTTGAGGCAGTGATTGAAATGTCCAGATTGACATGAGTTGGATTTTTTTATAGATTTTTCAATGCCATGCGCGAAATATGAATGAAACAGATCACATTACACATGCCATTAAACTACATCGCGCCCCCCCCCCCCCCACAAACCAATGCTGCTGGCGACGGTGGTGACACTGGTTCTCACAGCGCAGCAGCCCATGCCTCCCAGGGAGCACCTGGTGCACTCGCAGTTGGGAACTCCGCACGCGCCGGCCGAACACGGTGAAAGCGGCATGTCGCCGTTGGGGCAGGTGCCTGCGAGTTTGCATTTGGGTGATTGATGGTGTCTGCAGTTATGAATAAAATCATGTTTTCATAAATAGGTCGGCCATTCCCGGGTGTATTCTTTCCGCTGAAATTGATATCGTTTTGCGGAGCAAACAAAAAGCCCACAGCTCGTCTAAAAATCTCTTCATCGATCACTACGTATCTACTTCAGCATTCGTTAAAACTCGGACCGCTCAGGATTTGCCCGCACCAACCGATCTGCTGGACCATGCTGGCCACGCTGACGGTGCTGGCGAAGCCGGTGCCGGTGGGGCAGCAGCCCATGCCGCCCAGGCTGCAGCGGGAGCACGCGCAGCCGGACATGGCGCACACGTCGTTGGGGCCGCACCGCGCCAGGGGGGCCAGACCGCCGGGGCACATGCCTGCGGAGGGGGGGGGGGGGGTTGTGGAAGGTTGGGAGTTGCTGTTTTTTTTTGTTTTTTTTTCTGTTTGGAGACAATTTTCACTTTTGGTCGTTCAGTATCACATATAAAATGTTTAGGTACCAGTTTGTGAATATTGTGGACATTCAGAATGGTTGGAAAAATGGGGAACCTATGAAGTTTGCCAGAACTCACACAAATTGGGAGACGATTAAAACCATGCCCAAAATGCCCAAACACACCAATAGTCTGCACCAGAGCGCTGTATTCACTGGTAGCGGCGAGAACGCTGGCGGCCAACTGGGGTGGTGGGGGCACGCCCAGGCTCAGGGGATCGTCGGGGCAGCACGCGCTGGGCCCGAGCGACACGGGGGCGCACGAACAGGGGCCGGGCCCGGAGCACACGTTGCCCGCGTCGCATGGGCCGCGTGGCATCACCGCGCCGGGGCACAGACCTGCCGAGCGGTTTTTGATTAGGTTTTTTGGGTGTATGCATTAAAATTTCATGCAGCGTCTCAGATGTTCTAATCAGAATTAAATTAGAGTTTAAATTTGGATATTGACAATTTTTTATTCAGTTTACAGTGTTACTTTCAGCCCAAGGACTTACAATTTCAAAAAAATGTTCGCCATCATAACATCCATTTTCCCACTGCAAAAACGCACCAAACTGCTGCGCGTAGAACATGTCCGGGCTGTACTGCAGGCCGTAGTCATAGCCATCGTCGATGTGGCCGAAGATCGCCCTCCACACGTAGTCGGGGTTCCTCAAACCATACAGGAAGCCTTCAACGAAATCGGGCGAAAAGCCGGGGCCGGGCATGGGGGTGGGCGGCACGGCGCAGCAGCCATAGGCGCCGGAGCTGCAGCGCATGCAGCCGCATGTTCGGTCGGTTACGGTAGTCTGGGTGATGGTGGTGGTGGTCCTGGCGGCGCACGAGCACGCGGCGCCCGCACCTCCGCACGGCGCGAATGGGGACACTCCCGATGGGCACAGACCTGACCGGGGGTATATTTGTTGAATGGCAAATTGAAATATTTGGTTCTAGGGGATAGATTTTTTTGGGCATTTTATATACAAAATCGTGCTAGCAAACTTTGAAGTGCTTCACTTCGATGCAGAGTTGTTCAAAGTACTAAACTTTTTTCAAAGTATATGTAAATGTGATTAAGTACGTATTTATTTAAGCAAGTATAAAAACGAGTACTGGTACTTTTCCAGGGGAAACGTAAACGTTTTTATTCAGTACTCATGTAAACGAATTTTTCGAGTGAACGTGAATATGTTTTAACAATTATGCTTCGATGAAACAAAAGTGCTTAGGTACCTAGATATATAAATACTCAATCTTTTACCAATAC
Organism: Sphaerolaimus hirsutus; assembly: GCA_964036195.1. Lineage (NCBI taxonomy): Eukaryota > Metazoa > Nematoda > Chromadorea > Monhysterida > Sphaerolaimidae > Sphaerolaimus > Sphaerolaimus hirsutus. Next base: position 17,252,579 of record OZ038450.1, read on the forward strand.
CTTGCAAAACAATAACGCCCGTACCAACCGAGCTGATCAACAGCGAAGGCACCAGCGGGGAGCAGGGCGCCAGCGCCAGGAGCGCCAAAGTTCACGGGGCCAGCCTCGATGTGGCCGGCGGGCGAAGCGAGCTGGCAGCAGCCCATGGCGCCGGTGGTCAGCGCGGCGCACACGCCCACTGACGGCTGGCAGGGCGCCCCGCATTCGGCGATCGGCGCCATGTTGTTTGCCAGGCACAGCGCTGTGGGAGTGTGTGGATGAGATTTATTGGATCGGGATTGAATTGATCTGGAAGCTGGAGGCTGGATGTTGCTGAATTGACGCGATTGCGTCGTGTTGCATGAAACGAAAACATGAAATAATAAGCACCCTGTGCAAACTCACGGCCGGCTGGGCGGGGTCCAAAGTCCATCGGCGGCGGCGCCTGGGGGCCGGGGCGAGGCGCGCCGAAAATCGGGTCAAAATCCGGTGGAGGGGCACCTGAACAAGGGCACGCAGTTGGCGACAATTTTGAGGATTGCAAGGAAACGTTTCAGTCAATTTTTCCATGACAATTTGAAATCTATACGTAATTTTTAGTAAGTTCAATAGAAATGTCAAGAATGCACAACACACTGGACGGTCAAAAAGCATGCTTTAAGTTATGGAAACATCTAGAACACCGCGTTAAACGTCACTACCTGGCACAGTAGGACAACAGCCGGTCATCCCATTAGCCAGTTGGCCACATCTGCTGTCGTATGGAAGGCACTCTTCGTGTGAACTGCATGGCGCTGCTGGCAAGATGCCAGAGATACATGCACCTAGTTTGGTGAATGGGGTAGAGGACGTTTAGTGGTGTGACTGGTGTGTTATTGGATTTATTTATATTATCTATACTGAAAACAAAAGGATGTGACTCTATGCTGAAACTTTGAACATTTTCAATCTTGTGGCTGTAGAAAAGTTCGACACAATGAAAACTCCTGGACATTTGATACTTGACTTTACACTTTACAGGACTTTGCGGGACCTGCCACCTATTCCATGACAATTAGTCTGTGTCAGTCACACACGAAGCATCTATTGAATGTACACTATCCACCACCCAGACACACTGGGAGGCAGATAAGCGGGCGCAACTCCATCCAGCTGCAGCGGGCAGCAACCCCAAGTGCCGTCGGTCAGCGCGGCGCACTTGCATTCGGGCGCGTCCATAACGGCGCACTCAAAGTGGGGGGCCGGCCCGCACGGACCCAAAGGGGGCACCCCCACGCCGCACATGGGCGAACCTGGGGGTGGTGCCGACATGGCTGGCAGGATATCTGGGGGGTTGGGGGTGCCGGTTTTGGTGTAGTTAGGTGGGCGGGTGCGGGCTAAATTTGTGTGTGAATATATGTGAGATGTGAAATGGGGTTGTCACTCAGTTTGTACACCTAGTCTAGTCTGCAAAACTACTTTCAAATGCAAAAGTCGTTTTAGTCCTTTCTAGGTATTTAGTGTTTAGTTTCTGGGGTAATTTAAAATCACACTGCAAAACTTTGACACACATTTCTCCCGACTAAACCCGGCTCGAAAACGAACCCTGCGATCCAGCGGAAACGGCCGCGACGAGCGCCGCCGCCAGCACCAAGTAAGGTGTCATGGCGAAATATATAAAAAATTAGAAAATAATGGACAGGAAGGATGCTGTGACGCCTGAAAATGTGATGATTTTATCCCAGATATTAACCGATGATCACAATTGGGCCCCCACTAGCTAGTTGACAACGCAAATTCGTGTCAACTCATGTCAACTGAATGACTGATCGTGTCAACTAAATATCACAAAAATGTTTTAAAGTATCACACTTAACAGAAACAATGAAACTTTTGTGCCACTATATAAAATTCACTATGCTCTATCACTAGGAAAGTTGAAATCACTATTTTAAATCAATTAACAACTATGATCAATTGAAATCAATTAACTTAAGCTTAGTTGACATGAATTCAGTTGACATCCAGCTAGTGGGGGCCCAATCTGGAAGATGTCAATCTACATCCAATTTCTGATACAGCTCAGCGAAATGGAGCAGTGGAGCACATCTGTGCAGCAACTGATGTCGATCAACCGGTCTGCCCCGCGTTTATATATCACAGTGCAAGATTTTTTCTTTGCCTAAAAAGCTGCCTTTGTTGGATACGGTAGACGAAAATCGGCTCACATACCGCCACCTTGTTCACTGGATTTAAAGGTTCAGTACGGACTACAAGTAGACATCAACGAAAATAGGGTCCCATAGCATCTATTTTAGACAGCGAAATCGACCTCCTTTAAGTGAGCACGCGGCATTGTTGAAGGCAAACAAATGGTGTAGAGGGGGGGGCTAATATTACTTTCGCTGCCATTTTTGGACACACTACCAGGGAACAAAGGGATGCCACTTTTGATCACAATTGATACAGCCGCGTGCAAAAACACAAAGTGGCTTAAAGCCTGCACAGAAGCAAAACGCGCGCCAGATGCGACAATTGGTGGGACGGGGGTAACTGCCCACCAAAGGTTAAATCAGATCACAGATTCACACATAGTATCGGTTAGATATGAGTTTGCGATTTTCGATTTTCATTGTAAATAGAGAAACGTGCTCAATTGAGAGATATTCCAGTGTCACAATTTTTCGAATTTCAATATGAAAAATTATTGATAAACATTTTATTAGGTAAATATATGTTCCTTTCCAGTTCCCTATACTCACTGGACTTGATACTCTGCACTCACACTTATTTATGTCTCACGTTGGAAGTGTGCCAATGACAGTGAAACCTTGCGATTTTTGTAAAAAATGCAAAACGTTGTTGTTGTGAATACATAAATGTACCTATAACATTTTGACAGCAATGAATTTTTTCATCTTTTTATGAAAATCTCCTATGTTAAATACCAGTGGCACACTTCCAGCATCAACCACATGCACAAGACGTAAAGTCACTGGAGTATTACACACCCATCCATATCCATCAACTTCCATTATTCAGTTATGATTTTTAGTAATTACTGGGATGCTTAATCACAAAATTCAAATGAAGTGTGATCGATATAATACAATCTAGGTGTAATACAATATGTAGTTTGAAGCCCCAAGCGATTTTACAAATTCTTTTCAAACCACTTCCAGGTAGCAAACACGACCAACAAGTCTGCCCAATTTTATGTAACACATTTGTGTGGCACTATTTATTGTATTTGCACTGTATTTGTTAGCTGCGAGGCCAGGCATTTTTGCCGTGCAGCGCGCTCACCGGCCGGGGCTATTGTTGTATCGCAGATCAAAGGCCGAAGTTATTAGTATATGGACACTTTTTTGCGCTATTTGACACGCCGACGGAGAATTTTCGCATTACGATTGCCGCTATTCAAGGTGACTGCGATTCAGGTGATAAGAGTTTTCAAAATTTAGCAGAGTCACGTTGACTATTGATAGAAACTCTAAAATTTCCCCGCCAATGTCAGTCGAGCATTCTGCCCGTTCCGATAAAGGAGAACCGGTATTTCGTACAATACACTATACGATGTAGCTGTATAGATTCCAATACAATTTCACCGCACAAAGGCATATAGAAGATGCTTTTGTAACCGATTGGCGATAGACTTTTCGCCCGTTCCTTTGTGTGAAATGCGATATTACTTTTTCGATGGAGTGATGACTTTCAATTGCGTCTTAGTTTTATGAACTCATTAACTACTTCGAAATCCAGGCGTGTACAATTTTGTGCGCCAGTTCGTATGTGGATCACTGATAAAGTCGTATACGACTTAACAAAGACCCTTAAAGGACGAGATAGACACTTCTTAGGAGGAATACTCGGTAAAGCAGGATGAGCACTTGAAACATAGCTGTACGCTCTGTCAGGTAAAATTAGGGTTCAAACGGTATCCCAATCCCAAATCCCAATATTTTCACTGATTCGACGGTCCCGATCCCAATCCCGAAACGACAATACAAATTCCTAAATCTGAAAATTCCAATCTCGATCCCGGTACCGATCCCTAAAAATTTTTAAATCCCGATCCATATCCCGAAAAGCTTCCCCAATCGGGATCCCGATCCCGGAAAAGTAAGAGCAAAATATGCAAAAGCGAAAGAAATGACTTTTGCATTGAGAAATGTGATCCAAAATATCCACTGTGCCTTTATATGCCACTTCTCTGTTTCTAGTGTGTGTTTGTGAAAGCTTGTTTCTAATGTCACTTTTTTCTGAAAGTAGGATGTAGGCCAAAATCCGGAACCCGTGATAATCCCGATCTCGAAAACTAAAAAAAACAATCCCGATCCCGTGATTTCAAATCGGGTCCCGATACCGAAAAGTCAATCCCGTTTGAACCCTAGGTAAAATTTATATAAAAATTTTTAATAGCGACTATTCATATAATTTTCCACTATTTGTTGGTGTAGTAAAATATAGTTTATCAACTACTACAGTTGGTAAATGCTCCGTGGTGGAGTATTTCATATTTGGCTCGCAGACGAAAAAAAATTGTATCCGAATGCATTGATTTAATACCTTAGCAACTAAGGTTTCGTACTATGCAGGACATTGTAATTTCGTTTTCAGGTTTCCAAAAAACTACTCTCAAATCCAGTTTTTTCACTCTCTTCATAACGGACAGTTAATAAATTCCATGATTATATAACAATTTCATAAAATTTTGTTAAGAAAACTCAGCCCACAACAAAGAAAATCTACAAACAAGCACTCATTCACTCAATTCATATGATCAACTTTTCACTGATGTGCACCCGCATGGCGTCAAACAACCGCCCATACTCCTCAACATTGTGTCTGCAAATGGAAATTCTAATAAATTGCTATCAACCAAGCAAAGCTCAGAAACAACAAACTGACATCATTGCGAGCATAGGCGCCAACAGTTCGTTAGTGTTGTACAAATGGGCCAAATATGCCTTAGTGTATTTAGTACAAGTGTAGCAATCGCACTCTTGGAATGGCGGCTCATGTGCCTCTGCGTACCTGCAGTTTCAAAGCATTGTGTTTGTCTGATAAATTTTTTACCGTATTTCCTCGAAATACCCCCGGGGGAGGGTTTCAGAGTGGAAATTTTGAGGGGGGCTTATTCTAGAGGAGGGAGGGTAATTATTTCGCCAGAAATTTTCGTAAATATCGTAGTAAAGAATGAGATTTTACATACCCAAAACGGTAATAAACGTAACCAAACGGGACGTATTAGAACATACAAACGTAGATATATTTATGTATAGCTGCGATGATATTTGGCCCCAAAAATAGATTATGTACATTGTATAGATAATGTACCGGATTCAAGACGGGGCTATTTCGAGGGGGGGGGGTATTTCTTCCTCAGCTCCAAAACACCTGGGGGTATTTCGAGGGGGAGGGGTTAATTCAAGGGGGTACTTCGAGGAAATACGGTATCATGTTCGGAACTTTTGAAGCAATAAAATTCGGTGACCTGTCATTCGAAAAATCAAGAATATCCAGCCCAGCCAATGCCTGATTTTCAAGGCCACTCTCACATTCAACCTCCCAAGGCCACTTGGCGGAAATACGAAATAAGCGTTTCGATTCAGCCATGATGAAGGCAAAAGAGTCATCAAAAACATCAACGCCACTGTTGGCTAATTGCCAAATTTGCATAGGGGTCACAGCACCAGGAAATATCCTCATCGCTTTTCCAGGCAAAATAGACTGTAATGAGAATTTAGTGAAAAACCCTTTTCAATACACAAATTTCAGAATCATAACGCGATGGTTTACAGGAAAAAATTAGTGACGACAACAATCTTTTTAAAGCTTCATATTTCAAGGAAAAAGTTTTGTATTTTCTGTATTATTATGGAAAAGTTCTGTTCTGTTCTGTATTTCTGTAACTTTTTTTTGTCATATCTTATTTTTCCTGTAAACACCGCCTTACAAACATACAACTCACGCTCATTTTTGTGAGTGAAGGCAGTATTTTGGCAACATTCCAGTCACCCAAATCACCACCATTGTGGTAGCCCTCAATGACGAAGCCTGAAAATGGACTCTACGAGACTGAATATAAAAAATGTGGCCTGGTGAAAAACTGCTGGGAATGTTTTTTTGGTACCTAACGCATCAACGGGGGCTCTGCGATTTGGACCCTGGCGATAGCCATAATAAATACAGTGCTCAAGTAAGTTTGTTACAGTATACTCGGTGGACTTGATACTCTGCACTCGCACTGATTTATGTCTCAGGTTGGAAGGGTGCCAGTGATAATTAAAGCATGCGATTCTTGTAAAAAGTCTAAAAAGTACAGTGTTGTGAATACGTTAACGAAAAAATTTATAACAGCGATAATTTTTTTCAAGTTTTTATGAAAATCACATGCGTTTACATCGTTGGCACACTTCCAGTGTGAACCACGCGCGCAAGGTGTAAAGGATCTGGAGTATATCTTAACGTTTTTGCCTTGACATTGGTTGATTTGGACCCCTGCTGGTTTTCAGAATCAGGTACCGTTTATCCTCAAAAAAAGTTCCGCTGGGAGTTATTTTTTTCGTCAGAATTTATTGAACGGGGACTTATTCGAGGGGGAGTTATTTTTTCGTCAGATATTTCAGTAAAATGTATGATTTACTTCACTGAAATTTACTGCACAAACTTAGTACCATGAATCATCTGTAAATAGGAATACAAAATCCACAATTCAAGCAGTAAAATCAATGCCAGTGAACTCTAGCTGCAAGATCATATTTACATAATTTTATGTAATAAATGAATACATAAAACGTTTTTTTTGTGAATGTGGAAGGTTTCCATCAAAGGTGGGGGGGGGGGGTTCGAGGGGGCTAGTTATTTTTTCCTCACGCACACAATAGGGGGATTTATTCGAAATCCTTCCTCACGCACACAAAAGGAAATGATCAATCATTCTATGAAAAATTCTGTTAGGAAAATAACTCACCGTTCGAATTACTCCCCCTCAAAAAATTCTGGAAAAAATAACTCCCCTGGGGACATATTCGAGGATATTTGGTAGCGTATATACCCCAGGTAACAATTCCAGGTCGTGTAAAGTGTAAAGTAATGTGTCAAATGAAAAGTCAAATGCAAAGTCAAATGTCAATTGTCATACCTATTTACAAAGTGTCAAATGTAAAGTCAAATGCAAAGTCAAATGTCAGTTGTCATGCAGTGTCAAATATAAAGTAAAGTGTCAATTGTGTATCCAAATCTAATTTTTGGTATCCAAATCTTATGTTTTTGTATCTGGATACACAATTTACACTTTACTCTACATCAGGGGTTTAGTGGATTTAGACCCCCACGGGGGTTCATATGGATAGTAAATCGCTCCTCCGGAGGGATAGATAGCTGAAAAAAATTGGGGGAGGGTTACAGGGGGGGGGTTGGGAGGGGGGTTTGCGGGGGTTCAATATATAGGCTTTTCCGAGGTATAGAAGGAAGAAAAGAGAAAACAATCGCTAAAAGTAGGTGAAAAACTGCAAAAAATAGGTATATAAGTACGTATAGTACAAAAATAGCCGAAAATAGCTATAAGGAACATGAATTAGAATTTTGAAGGTGAAAAACTATAAAAAGGTACGAAAATTAGCGATTTTGAGCGAACATTGGTGCAAATTTCTTGAAAATCGTTCCAGATAGATAGATAGCTGGCCGATTTGGGGGGGGGGGGTAGGGCATAGTAGCCAAAATTTTCGCCTCGGGATGGATAGATAGCTGAGCGGCGTCCGGGATAGATATATACTGGAGCGTTTGGGGGGGGGGGGGTAACCCCCCCCCCAAACCCCAATACTGAACCCCTGCTCTACATTTGACACTTTGCATGACAATTGACATTGCATTTGACTTTTCATTTGACACTTTACTTTACACATAACAGGGCTTGGGGCTGCCCCCAGTTGAAACCAATTAAGGATCGTCCACGACGATCCAATGAGAGACGAGTCGGAAACGGCAAAACTTTGTGCGACAGACCAATATAAATAAATATTAATACCCAAGTGTAAATAAACGACAGCCACAAAATTATGTGCGCTGAATGTGCACACTCCAGTACACGTACCTGACGCATCAGGAAAATTCCGGAGAATCTGCTCAGCACACTCCATTCGGTGTTTATCACTTGTGCCACCAGTCAGAGTAGCAAAAAACTGGCATTCTTTTGACAAATGTCGGCCGACGCCATCACCGGAACTTTCAGCCGCAACGTTTTCAGTCTGCAAATAAAGTGTCTTGCAAAAGCAGAACTGAATTACATCTTCTCCGAGTCTGGCGAGTGTAAAGGATCAAGTAGTGTTCAAACGAGACTACGGTCTCGGTCTCGGTCTTACTGTTGTCGAGACTTTGTGGTCTGGGTCTCGACAAAAATAAATATTGTTGTCAGTTGCGGTCTCGTTGAAATTGTGTGTCAGTCTCGCTACCGGTAAATGAATTCGGCAGTCTCAATCTGCCTCGTAAAATACATGTTATTCCTCCGTAATTCATTCTGACTGCGGAAAAAATGCTTAAAATTTGGCAGTTTTTCTCTCTCAACGAACTGGACATCTGTGCTGACAGATTCGATTGATTTCAATGTATTTCGCAGCTATAATTTTGGCTACGACAACTCAGATAACAGCAACTACGCAATATGAATGCCTTGCTCATCAAAGACAACATGACTGAGTCGCTAATATTCGCAAGAAACGCATTTTGGAAGAGTGGATAACAACTCCTTCAGTATATTCGTGTTTATTTATTTTTTTATTATTTCGCAACATTCCAGGTAAATGCAAATCAGTTTCAGTCTAGAAAAATGGAAAAACTAGGTCTCAAAAAGTTGAGATTCAAGGTCGCGAAAAGTGAAGGCCTCGACTGAACCCTGGGAACAAGCACCAATTTTTCATTTTTATAGTCATGGAAATTGTAGATAAATACTGAATACTTACTAGGTAAAATCAGCAGCAAAGTCTTAATGCACAAGAATGACAAAAACCACACCTGCAAAGCACTTTTGAATCCGTTCAGCAAATTTACCGTCCTCACAACCGACTTGTCCAGACGTTTTTGACCGGCGTCCGAGAATGTGTCAGTGTCGCCGGGTATTTGCAACAAGTCAGGCTTGAGGGTACTCAACATTTTCACGGTTTGTTGCGAATCCAGTTTAAACCTGGGCACATGCGTAAACGGTTGTATATGACATAAATAAAACCATTTATGCGGTGTTGGTGTTCGTGCAAAGCAACATAGTTGTTAAAACGTATTTACTTTACTTCACGTATGGGTATACTCGAATACAGAATATAAAAAATAATACATTCACGAGTACTCCGAAAATAGTTCCTGTACCTGCTTTAACGTATACTTTTTAAAAGTAACCGAGTACCTACAGAAAACATATTTCTGGTAGGCGTTTATAATGGTTTTTTTTCAAGACATGGGAGGGAGAAAGGGTGAAAACGGTGAAAAATAGACAAAAATAGCCAATAATAGTTATAAAAATTATATATATATATAGCAAAAAAGCTAATAATAGTTGATTTTGAAAGTAAAAATGTGCAGAAAATGATAAAAATAAGTGATTTTGAGTGAAAATTGCGGAATTTTTTTCTTCAAAAATCGGCACTTTTAGTTTTCGCAAAAAAGTAACTTACGTTTACTCACGAGTAAAAGTAAAAAATTCTTACTTTACGTTTTAAGTACTCAGGGTGAGTGAAAGATAAATAATTAACGTTTAAATATAGGTACTTTGAAAAAACCCCAGTACTTTTGACAACTGTGCAAAGCAAGGATCAGGTCACTGCCACAGTTCAAATAGAATTGGATGGTGAGTGGAAATTCAAGCCACAAAAACGATTTATCAACGACGACGTTACTTGTATTCACCCCGATGTCGATAAATTTTCGAAATTAAGTTTGTTATGAATTTTTCACAAAATTCTAATTTGTGGGAAGAATTTTTGATACAAAATATAAATACAGTTGATTGACCAAAACGATCACTTCACCGCGAAAATTCAAACTAGAAAAATATGAAAATCCACAACTTTCAAAACGCGCATTCTTAAGGTCTTTCAGGCAAAATCTAGTGCCACGGTCTCAGACCCGGTAAAATGTCAAATGTCAAAAGTCATGATGTGAAATGCCTTGTAAAATGGCAGGGACGTATCCAGGATTTTTGAGCGGGGGGGGGGCTGACGTTGAAATAGTTCAACGCTGACGTTGAAAAATTCGCATTTTCCGATCACTTTCTGGTCTCGCCCCGGGAAGGGGGGGGGCTGCAGCCCCCCCGCCCCCCCCTGGATACGGCCCTGTAAAATGGCAAACTTCGTTAGTATCCCGAGCAGGTAACCTAACAAAAACTGACCTGCCCCCGTATGCCCAAACCGAAGCACTATTCCTGTCATTGTAGCCAGAGTGTAGTTTGGTCCCCGGGTCATTTTGCACAACAAAAAGTGCGCAGTGAGATGGCATACTTGCAAACTGCTTTAAACCAGCATTTTTAGATGTCGACTGGATCGTTTCCATGATTTCCACCCTGCGATTTGAGAGTTTTGAACTAATCTATTTTATAAATATCATTGTATCATAAAAAAATAAACAATCAAAACCTTTTTTATACATTTATGAAAGATACATTTAATATCCAAAAGCAAATTTTGAAACTAACTTCTAATCTAAGGCTTTCTTATAATAGTAATTATATATTTATACTGAGAATATCGCATGCTTCGTGGGTTTAAAAAGAAGTTTACCATAATTTGATGAATCAAATTATGTAAAAAGTTATGCCATAACGAAACCAATCGAGTAAATGTGCTGGAAAAAATATTTAATTTTGTGTTGATAAAAAGACAATAAAAACAAGAAATTATTCCCAGCAGCCCACTGAAAACAATACAAAATACATGCGATATACCGAACATCAACCTCAAACATTTTGAAGGAGTAACGATTATCAACACTTTACATTAACGCGACAGCCTTTTAACCTGTGCGTCTGCACAACACACAAAATGATGAAATGTGCCTGCGCACACTAGTTTTCACACGAAATTTTGAAAACTCGCAAATCAGCTTATAACGCATTTGAGTTTTCTACAATGAGGTAGCCGTCAACTACAGTTGACGGAGATTAAAAATGACTCATTGTGGGAAACTCAAACACGTTTACAGCTCATTTACGAGTTTTCGAAATTTCGTGTGAAAACTAGTGTGCGCAGGGCCAATACCCCACAGCCACCATCCGCACAATTGTAAACATGTGAAAAGCCTTCAAAACCAACACCGTTGCCGCAGGGACTGCAAAAATGGAAAACTGGCTACTTTTGCCAATTTTCAGAAATCGCGTGAACACGGGCCATGTCAAATGTGGCACGGCGCCGATTCTGGTGTAGTGCATGCAGGCGGGAGTCTTGATACGACCTGGAATGTGTATATTCCATAAAATGGATTTTCAGTGTATTTCTTTAGTTGAACTGTTAAACATTGAGAGTATAGAAAACATCTGCTGTCTTTCCGTGACCAATGTGCAAATGCGAAAAAAGTAGGCGCGACATAAAATGGCTGTCCATGAAGCTCGTGACTATGGGACTCATTTTGTCGTTGTGAGTATTGGGGTATGAGTATTATTGTGAGTTACTAGCGGTTGTGACTATGAGTATTGTTGTGAGTTACTAGCGGTTGTATGAGTATTGTTGTGAGTTACCAGCTATCTATCCACCCAGATGCAACATTTTATCAGCTTTTCATCTGCCTACTTCAGCTATCTACCCCCCCCCCCCCTCCCACAAAAAGGAGAAATCACTCAGCCACCGTACTTCTTCTAATAGAAAGGCGTCTTCAATACAAGTTACACATTTTCGGGCCACGAAAAAATAGGAGGGCGGTCTCGAATAGAAGGGCCAGAAAGCTGCAATTGTGTGAAATGCATAAAAAATGCAAACAAACGCTGTTATTTAGTGGTTTTTGATCCATTGATTCGGTACTTTTTTAAGATGGAGGGTGCAGCCGCGGAGCAAATCTCAAATATTTATCTCCACAGAACAAAACACGTCACTGTTTACCAATTTTCAACTCTTTCGGTGGAGAGAGCATCGTATTAAATATGTACATACCCAAATGTTCAAATACCGCCGAACCCTGGATCGACTTGATTGTAGGCGATCACTTATCGACTCACCACACTCGCACCAATGGGCCCACACACGGTAGTTGACAACGACAACAAATGTCAACTGGTTCCGATCCCAATTCAAAGCTTGCTGACGAGCCGGCGAACGACGTTGGAATGAAAGAGTGGAATTGTGTTGCAAATGAAGCTGTAGTGTTGAAAAATCTATTGCGGTATGTGCGATGTATTTACAAGGCCGGTAGGGCATATAATGCGTAGTTCACTCGTCAGCAAGCTTTTATTTGGATCGGAACCGGTTGACATTTGGTGTCGTTGTCAACTAGTGCGCGTACAGCCAATACACATTCTTCACCACATTACACCTTGCTTATTTAGCTGAGGAAACAGGAAATGAAAATGAAATCGAATGGCAACGAACCGTTTGCAAATTGGAATTCCATCGCTCTAAGAGTTGCTGACGAACATTCTTGATTTTCCATTGTTTGACAATAACGAAATTCTGATGAACGGAATTACAAAAAGCATTCCAGCTTCTGGCAAACATTTTCTTTCTCAGATGTAATAGCTGGTGCAAATGTTGAAAATTGTTCACGGCAAAGACGAACCAAAATCCAAGAATAGTTTTATTTTATTCATTTATCATCTGACTAGAATATTTATAGTATTTACACTCTCGTGTGAAAAACCTAAGCACTGATCACAGAGCTCCACTTTCAATCAAGTCAACAGCATTGGCAAAAGTGTCTGCAATGTGGGCGGAGTCAGGCAAATTCGATTCGTCGCCAGCTCGATATTTTCCTGTTTTAACCAGAATTGCATGTAGGCCAGCGTTCTGAAAAGAAAACTTGCTATAAATTCCGAGTTATGCGTATTTTACGAACATTTTTTGGGTACAAAAGCAGAAGTCCTATCTCCAAACAAATTCTAATTTTTGGATAAAAACCGGTCCACTGGAAAAAGTTTGAGTTGATTTGATAGAATTCCAGATGCCAGTTCCGCAAAATGAGAAGTTAGACGTGAAATGGCAAAGGCGAAGTAAAAGCGCAAAGGCGAAGTGAAATGGCAAGTGAAATGGCGAAAGCGACAAGAAATTACTTCTTTATTTTCTTACTTCGCTTTTGCCAATTCAATTGCCATTTCACTTCGCCTATGCGTTTTTACTTCGCCTTTGCCATTTCACTTCTCACTTTTCATTTTGCGGAACTGGCCCCAGGTCCTTCACGCGATTTGCATGTAGGCCTAACTTTTTTTATTTAATGTTTCCGTTCGGTAAATTTCTCATTTCCGCGTTTGTACTTAAGCATCCAAATTTCAGTGTGTGTTGCGCGAATAATTCAAACAAAGATACAAAAACTGTAAGCACATTTATAACACCAGTACAGATCTTTAGCAATTCAATAATATAAATTTGGAAGTACAACCATTATAGCTATTTAGAAAATGCTCACCAGTGCGCCAAGTGCATCATCTCTCCAATCATCGCCAATCATGACAGCATTTTCCATTGGCCAGGTGCCAACTTTTAATTCTGCTGCCAAAGACTGTAATGCCGATACATAGAAGCTTAGTTGCGGTTTACCCACAATCGATGCCTGAAGTAATGCAAATCTACTGCTGATATCTTCATGGGAACTGGACGCACATTTTCTTGTATTGTAACAATGACAGGTACTCTGAGTAGGGATGGCCAGCGCTTTTTTTTAAAGGTCCCAGGGCAAGGCGCAAGGTGGCAAAAAATGTGTACTTATGCACAAGGTATTTTGTTATTTTGTTGTTGTTATCACATGCAAATTGCTATTGGTGGTTGTTTTCATTGGGTTTGTGGCATTATGGTGGCATTGCTTCTATTTCTGCATGGTATCATGTAATAATAAGTTGCGAAATGTCAGTGTAGTAATTAATATCCAGCCGATGTACCTCCACACACTTTTCTGCAGGTGAAACATCACTGTCATGTATTAGCCTTCTCTTATAGCCGTTTTTGAGCACAATTCCATGCCTAACTTCATGTAAAATAATACGGAACTTGTTGAAGTGACTTGTGAACCAGCTCCTATTCCTAACCGAGGAAGAGGACGAATGTGAACAAGTGTAAGTTGACGTGAAGCGTCGTCTCTAATTGACGTTCCGTTATTTTATCAAATGTGATTAGTTGAGTTGAAGTGAATTGACGTGAGTTAGTGTGAAGCAAATTTAGATTGTTTACCAAAAGTTTTGAAGAACGATTTTATTTAGACAATTAAATACGAAGAAATAAATGTAAATAAAATAGATATAAAAATATACGTAAACAAAAGAATTAATTTACAACTAAATTAATTACTTAAATAAAACGTAAAAGAAGCTCTAATTACCGGAGAAATAAGGTAATTTAAAGAAGGCACTTAATTACGACAAAAGGCGACACTTAAGTGGCGCGGTTGTGAATAAAGCACCTCAAACAGCGCGGGTGTGAAATAAAGCACTGAGGTGACTTTTAGCACCAAGAGTTAAACTTAGCACCAAAAATAAGCGACTTAATAAAGTGACTACTGCGCTTATTTAGATCCTAGGAAGAGATTCGTGTGAAGTTGACGAGGTTGCAAACACTGCCGATTTTAGCTGTGAAATCGGCTTTTAAGGGCCAGACCGATGGCGATTGGTTTGGCGCCAATCGGTCGGCTCTAATCTCCGATTTTTACCCAACATTTCCAAGTGTGAAAGTTCAATCCTTGCCCGCTCGCTTTTCCGATTGAAAAGCGAGCTTAACTGGCAAGATAGTGAAAATGTGAGAGAAGCCAGACAGCATTTGAAATGGCGCGCGGGCCCGGCCCCCCACTCGGGGCGGGCCCGCCGCTTAACATAAACATGACGGCGTATTTGCGTGCTGCTTGTCAAGGAAATGTGGCGGAATGTGAGCAATGACTAAGATCTAAATATGTGAGCGATGTGAAGCGCACGTTGTAAACAACATCGCTTGAGATATTAAATGGCGAATGTGAAGATGTTAAGATTGGAATGTAAATATGAATGAAATCTTGATAATTTGAATTAATGGAATATAAAAGCGAACAAGAAAACGTTTACTTAAATATTATAGGTTTTTACATTTTACGATAATGTTACACACTCCCGAAACTAGAATAAAAATTAAATTTAATTTAATTTTATCTCAGCCAATCTCGGCAAATTGATGTGAAACAAAATCTAAATCAAACGCCTGTGATACTCTCATCACTCCTGTGGTAGCAGATCGTCGGCGTCCTCGCCGCCGGCATTTTCCCGGCCCTCCTCATGATGCTCGTCCATGGGTTCGACGGCATCCTCCTCAGGCTGGCTGCCCTCCCCGTGTCCGGGCGCCTGGTTGTCTGGGGCCCCCGCTGGTCTGCCCGGCCAGTTGGGGAGCTTCTCAGATTCCTTGGCGAGCCTCTCGAAGGCTTGTCGGAGCGCGTCGGTCTCGTCGACGATCGTCTTTGACGACTCGGTGGGCTGCCATTGCTCCGATGCTGCAAGCGGTTGGCTTGGTAGCAAGGGGACATGGGAGGTTGTGAATGAGGTCGTACACTGTGAAGTGATTGAGTTGACTTGGTCAATTGGTACGGAGGGGGATCTGGATCTTGATCGTGACTTTCTTCCATCTCTCCGATTTCTATGTCGGACTGTGAAGGTGTTTGTTTGAGGAAGGTCACAGATCTTTTTAGATCGTTTAACTTTTGATTTGACCAATTTTTTATTGATGTTATTGAATTTGTGAAAAGTTTGGGGTATAAAGGAAAATGTCTGGTGTGACGATTGCTGCTCACCTGGGAGCCCTGCGACTCCAGCGAATCTTTTGAGTCGCTTTTGCAAGGGCTCGCGGTCAGGGATCGCGTCTTCCATTGTGACTTCCGTTGTGACAGGCTCGGTGACTGTGAGTCTGGCGTTTGATGACGAGCTCTGCGGTTGTGACTCGCAGGGGGGTGCAGGTTTTGTGACCCGGCGCGCACCCGTCTCCATTTCGATTTCCTCGGCGCGTCGGTACTATAACCGACCGGGGGATCCGATCTAGGCTGTACCGAGCGTCCTGAAAGCCGTTTGAATGGAGAAACTCGTTTGAGGGGTGTGACAAACTTTGAAGGTGACTGTGACGAACTTGACGATTGTGTGACGGTTTGATTTGACAAAGCGGGTTTGTTGAAGCCGCTTTTCGGTTTCTTCTGGCGGTTTCGTCGCCGTCGCTTACCGATTTTTCCTTGTTGAATGGACGGGGTTCCCATTTGTTTGGGTGTCTGTCCCTTCTGCCCTTTCTTCGGAAAAAGCCCTTGATGTCTGGCAGCATACCCCTGCCGGTTACGAGCCGCCACTGCATGTAAACATAACCAATATACCCAATACAAGCAATTGTGATAATGATGAGTATAATGTTCACAGCTGTTTGAAGTGGCCCAGTAAGTAACGTGTCTAATGCAGACGCACCACCTGTGACACTACCGTGAATAATGTGACCCAATTCTTTTCCTACACCTTCAAAATATGCACCAACTCCTTGGCCAATGCCAGCAATATATGCTTGCACTGCCTTAGGGTCGTTGGATTTTGTTGCAATATAATCGACTGAACGTGTGACTTGTTGTTCGAGTCGTTGCAGATTTTGAAAGTGATGATGTGCAGCCATGATACTGAATGCAATATCAGTCATGCTTACACCTAGTGACCCGGAAATATTTAGTGTGAATGGTTTCCACGAGCCAGCCCAAATTAATTCGATTGGGAGTTTTGTGACGTGCAAATTCGTTGGTCCATTTTCGTTGGCCCATGAATTATCATTTAATTGATAATATTTGTGATCTTTCATGAGACAATGATCTATTGGTGAATGTGTGATCAGATCATTGGTGCCAGGAGCAACGAACATAATGTGTGGGTGATTTGTGACTTTGACCGGCAGAAATTTATAACATGTATTGTTATATTCATGTTGAAAATAAATAATTTCTGCTGTGACTGGTTTACAATCCCAGAACATTAATATATCTCCATGCCATTCAGCATAGAGATTTTGACGTCCTAGCAATGCTCGCAAGCCAAGTGTGGGATTGAATGTGACAATTGCATGAATTATATCTAGTTGGGTCTGACGGATGTGACATAATTGTTGCCAGATTGATCCAAATTGTTTTTGTTCTAGATGTGCAATTTTGTCAACTTCGTATTGTTGACGGGCTGTGAGCAAGTGAAACACACCAACATCAAGATTTGGTGCGAGTTTGAAATGAAGAGGAGCTTTTTCGGTTTCAGGTTTTTTCAATTTCTTAAGTTGATATCGAAGAAATTGAATGAATGCCGAGCCTTGGTCAATATATTTTGCGTCTTTTGGCACGCATTCTGCATTATTTGGGAATTTTTGTGATCTCCATGTGACTGAGAATGCAGCCTGCAATTTTTCCACTATGTAGTGATTTTGTGAATATTGCGCATCGAATTGACCAATCTCTTGGAATGCACACTGCTTGTTAAAGGCAGTAGCATTCCATAAAGAGACGCCATTGTCGCTGTCATAACAATAGCCGGCTTGTGGGTTGCAATGTGACAAATCTTGAATTTCGGAGACTATTTTCTTTCCGTCAAGACTTGCAACCACACCTTCCTCTATGTGAAAGTTCATTACTGTGTTACTCATGTTGTGACAAAAGTAACAATAATCGATGTGAAGTGATTTGTTAGTGCTCCACAATGCATGACCGATTTTTATTAAGGGTTCGCCCTTCCACGTTTTATTTTGGTAGGCGATCATGCAATCGTAGGTTGTGACTCTGTGATTTTTAATGATTTCTGGTGGCAGCATAGCTTTTCCGCCCACCAGACTCATATACGTGACTATAGTATGCTCCTGTTGAAAGCATCTATAAATTGGTGTCGTTTGCGGCTGATCACGCAACGTCCATATGGACACCACAATATCCTCTATGGTCGCAACTTTGGGAAAGTGACATGTTACCTTTTCCGGAAGTTGAATTGCGTGACCAGTGCGTGTTTTATGGCACAGATTAAAAGTTTTGTGATATTGATCTGTCCATGTAAGCGCGTTGCCTAATTTTGATTGTATTAGCAACGAAAGCGCCATTAAATGCGACACGTTTCCCCAGAACGAATATGTGCCAGTGTAGCGACATGTTCGACGTGGGTTTGCGCGTCTAGCATCCTGTTGTGAAGATTGTGATTGTTGATGCAATTGATCTGTTTGTGAATCATCACCTTTATCAGGTGGAGGTTGTGAATTATCATCATCTTTTACCTCAGTGTCGATTTTATATTCAACACCGTCCTCTGTGTCGATTTCAAGAGGCACTAGGTTAGATGGGGATCTACGTGTGCGACGGCCGTTGCTTGACAATACTGTGACTGCACATATTTTACCATCGCTTGACACATGTATTTCGTGAACGCGGCCCATTTGCCACATGCCGCGTGGCTGTTTATCATCTGTGATTAACACCACTTGGCCACGTTTGGGAGCCTCGTTGATTGTGCCTTTTTTCAAGCGTTGATTTTTTGCTCGATCTTTGAGTAGGTCAATGTATTGACGTGACCACTCATACCAAAGCACTTCACGATTGTGACGAATTTGGTCCCAAAGTAATGTGATGTCGTCTCTGTCCTTTTCAGGCACAGAGTTGAGTGCAATTTCATCAATACAATTGACGTCATTGACTCGTGGGGGTGTGAGTGTGTAAGTTTTTTCGATTTGTGAGGGTGTGAGGTTGAAAGATCCATCCGTCATTCGTTCCCATTCTTCTTTTGGAATTTTTCGCATGGGTTCAATCGTGGTGGAATCGAGTTCCAACTCACGTTTTTCATCCATGTAACATGGTGGTGGGGTGCCCCAAAGAAAATGTATTGGGCGCAGTATCGCTGCACCAATGTCTGTGTTTGACAAGTATGACAATGGTCGCGTATTGACGGAGAATTCGACGTCTAGCATGACTGTGAGGAATTCATGCCATGTGAGACAACGTCGGCCGCATGCTTTTTTGAGCAAGCGTTTGACTAAGCCGACCATGCGTTCGTACACGCCACCCTGCCAAGGACTGTTGGCTGTGATAAAATGCCATTTTACGTCCGGTAGCATTTTGACACAATTTTTGAATGCTGGGGCATTGTCGGACCAAATTGTGTCCGGCATGCCTCGACGTGAAATAAAACGATTTAGAGCCATAATTGTGTCGGCTGTCGAGACACTATTAGTTGACTCAAAATGAATGGCGCGTGTACTGAAGCATGTGAGTAATAAAATGTGTTGACTGTGACGGGTTCCGTTTTGTGAATAAACTAACGGTCCCATAAAATCAATGCCAATGTGTTGAAATGGCTTGATTTGAGATTGAGTTCGAGTGACAGGTAATGTGTGAAAATCAGGTAATGTGAATGGACCTCCTTCCGCTTTGCGGCATGTGACACATTTTCGCAAAATTTTTGCAACTACCTGCTTGGCACTTGACAACCAGCAGTGTTCGCGTAAATCTGCTAAAGTGTGAAGCATGCCACTGTGACCAGCAAGCTCATGAAAATGAGTAACCACTAGCGTTGTTAACCATCCAGTTTTTGGAAGGTAGTAAAACAACGAAGGGTTTCGGTGTTCTTTGTGAGACACACGCGTGACACAATATAATAAATTGTTCCACGCGTCCCATTTGAGCATGTGGTGTTTGCCAAGTTGCGCTTGTGAAATGCAACTGGCGCATTCTTCTGCTTGTGAAATGCGCAATACATGTCTAAATGCTTCGTTTAAATCAGCTTGTGTGATGGGTTTTGACAAGTATTCGCTTTCACGCTTTGCAGCCTTGTGCATGGAGCGATTTAGCCAATATGTTTTGACACGAAGCAGGTATACGACAGTACGCAACAATTTTGACAGTGTTGAAAATCGTCGAATGTCGATTTCGAATGGATTTGAAGGGATGTGACGTTGTCGACTTTCGACAAACGGATTTTGAGGAGTGACATTTTGTGACAAATTGGGGTCCAAGTTGACAGGTACTTGCTGTGCAAGAGCATTAGCTGGTTGTGAATCAGGCTGTGAAACGGGCTGTGAAGTTACTGCTCCAGCGTATAAAGGTCGACTGATGTGAGTGTCGCCTTTCGCAAGCTCTTCAGTGACAGGTTGCGCTTGATATTGCGAAATGTCAAGCATGGTTGATGTGAGGGGTTCAGCGAGGAATGTAGGTCCGGTGAACCACATTGTTTCGATCATTAGTTGATCAAAAGTGCAACCCCGTGACGCGATGTCAGCTGGATTGTCTTTTGTAGCAACTTTGCAAATTTGAATGCAATGTTTTGACATTAGTGAATGGATTTTTGTGACCCGATTGTTGACAAAAGTAGCCAGCGGCTTTGCCGTGTACAGCCAGCCGATGACAACTGTACTATCGGTCCAGAGGAAATTACTGTGAATTTTCCATCCACCCAGCTCAACGAGTTCATGATGTAAATAATCGATGAGCTGTGCACCAATTGTGACACCTAGCAATTCTAAGCGTGTGATTGTGAGGGGTTGACCTTGTTTTGACGGAAGTGGGGCTAGTTTTGTGCGAGCTGTGAGAAAACCACAAAAATATCGGTCATCTTCATAGCCATATTCGTCAGGTGAAATCGCTTTTTGACGCAAATACGCACAAACAGCGTATCCATCTTTTGAGGCATCACAAAACACATGTAATTCTAATGGCCTTGTGACAGCTTTGACATCGATGCCAAAGGAATGAAATGAGCGCGGAAATTTGATTTGACTTATGGACGAAAGATGACGTTTTAAATCGTCCAGTAAGTCATCCGCCTCTGGGTCTTCAATGAGTTCATCCCAGGTTGTGACATTGCACCTTTGAATTATTTGTGACACGCGAAATTTCAACCGAAATAACGCGGGTGCTGTGACGCCAATAGGATCGTATGTTGAAGCCAGCAATTTATTCAAATTGCGGCGCGTGGCTGTGACAATGAGCGTGAAATCTTTCTTGGGAGCTGGCACCGCAATGATGTCTTCAATGTGATCGTAAACGAGACCCATTACTTTGAGATATTGTGACTTTTTCGGGTTGAGGTCCTCGGGTTTGATTTTTTCCGAGACCATAGGCGAATTTGTCATCCATTCGCGCATGTTGAAATTTGCTCTTGCAAAAACAGCTTTAATTAAACGATAGAGCTGTATTGCATATTTGTCATCATCTACGCTGATAACTAAATTATCAACGTAAATGCTGTTGAGCAACAGCTCCAGTTTCATTCGTTCATTGGTCTCAGCAGGATGCATGTTAGCTAATTCCGCTTCGAGGTGATATTTGATGACAGTTGACAGAATGGATGGACTGCATGTGAGACCAAACAGCACCCTTGTGAATTGCATCATTTGAATATTGTCTTCATGAGACGGAATAGTGTCATCACGCAGCCAGTAAAATTTTGTGAAAGCGCGTGATTTTGGGTGAAGAGCAATTTGTAAAAATGCTTTCTCAATATCTACCAATAACACTACTTTTCCGGCTCTGAAGCGAAGCATTAATCCGAGCGCCAGTGGTGTGAGAACTGGGCCTCGAAATAAGCAATTGTTGAGACTAGGCTTGCCCGCAGAACCATCATACACTATTCGACATGTTGTCGATCTGCCAGGTGTGAGGACAGGTTGGTGAGGTAAGATGTGTTCTTGCAAACCATCTTGTGAACCATAGACGGGTTCTATGACACCCTTGTGAAGTTGATCGGAGATGACTTTCGCGTATGTAGCGAATAAATCGGGATCTTTTCGAAACCGTTTCAACAGTGACAGAAAGCGGCGAAATGCTTCTGCATTGTTGGTTGGCAATTCTTGAATTGTTGATTTGAATGGCCAATCTACGCTATAGCGACCAGTTTCCGGATCAAGAGTAATTGATTCCAGAATTAACTGTTCAGCTATGTCGTCATCATGTGATAATGGGTCATCTGTGATACCTATTGACTCGAGACTGTGAAATTGAAATAATGTCTCTTGGCCAACAGCAACTGCTGATGAAGCATGTGAACTGCATGAAACCATGAATTGATGTGGTGAAATGTCGGGTGTTGTGACAAATGATTGTGATGACGCATTTCCACCAAGCATCAATCCAAGTATTTATTCGACTATGACCAATCCAGATGGGAGTTCGATTTCTGTTGGTCGAATGTCGAACTTCCAATAATAATCTTGACCAATGACTACATCTGGTTGACATAATTTGTGACAAAACTCATCAGTCATTTCGGTCAATTCAAGCGGTTCCGCGAATTGTTCTTGTGCATGTTCACCATACACAATATAAATGACTGTTTTGTCATCTTGTGACAAAGGAGGTGGGCATGCATATGTTGCCAAATTATCCACTGCACGTAAAGTGAGCGGAATTTGTAACATATTGCCCTTATTGTCGACGTGTTTGTAAATAGGCATGACAGCCTCGACCAAAAACGTATTGACTGTGACCGGCGTTTTTGTCGCAAACACGTTCATTTGAAGAACAACGTCTCCTTTGTTTTCAAAGTTATACTCATTTGCCACGGATGCTTTAATGTATGAATATTCGCATCCAGTGTCAAAGAATATTAACAAAGGGTCTGTGACTCGATTTAATTCGGCGTCCTTGTTAATTAATGAAGCCTGGGCCACTTGCAAACGAACAATAGGTGCAAAATCGAACTCACATTCTTGTTCGGCCTGCTGCCTGGTAGCGGTATTGGGGTAACCGTAACCCGCCTGTGCGCTCAGCACCTCCACCGTGGGCCTGTGACTGGGTTGAAGTGGCACCGACGATGACATTTGGTTCGGGTTGAGGTGTGGGTACACCTCGTACCGTTTCTGCTGGAAGCCGCGGATTTTGGCTTCGACGGTCTCCATGTCCATGCCGTCCTTGATGAGGCTGGCGCGGAGCGTCGTCCACAGCTCATTTTCGCTGTGATAGATGCGGGCTTCTTCTTGAGCTTTCGCCTGTTGCGCGTTAGCGGGCCTCGGCCATTCACCCATGTCGAGCGGGCCGTCCATATCCATTTGGTACAGCGTCTGCTGTTGCCAGCGGAAATCGTTCTCATCCGGGGGGATGATACCGACGCTCATCGGTTCCGTGTGTGAAGGCGGATACGATGGCGGTGCATGTGACGAAGCCGCGCCCGTTGTGATAACCTGAGCGTTGACAAAATTAGCGCTCGTTGGTTTGACAAAGGCTTTATTTTGTGAATTGTTTACCTGACGCCTGGCGGGTGCCTGTCTGGTAGGACAGAACGCCCCGTGATGCTGACCAATCTGGCGACAGTAGTAGCAACTCAATCGTTGAGTGCACTGTGCCGCTTGATGGCCCCTGCGCGTGCAGCGCGTGCACAGGTCGCCCAAAGCTTGCAACCGTTCGGTGCGCTCTCTCGGTGTGACGTATTGAGGGCAGTCGGTTGTGTAGTGCTCTTTGATGCCGCAGAACAAGCACTCGAATTTCGGCTTGCGATAGTCAGCAGCAGGTTGTGAGGGCTGCTTTTGACTAATCGCTCCGATCGCGGGAGTTCTGGGAGGTTGAGTGGAATTTTTATTTTTTCCTTGTGATTTACCAGCATTAGCATTGGTACCAGCAAAAGCAACCGTATTGTGAATAGGTTTTTGTTTTGAAAAGGTATTTTGTGATTTATTTCCCTTTTTCTTTTGCTGTTGCCAACCTCCTCCATTTTGTGGCTTTTTTGACGATGAATTTTGTGATTTCTGAACAACATTTGAAGATTGTGAATTTTGTGGTTCAGTTTTCATCGCATCTAAACGAGCACGAGCAATGGTAGTTAATGCATCAACAAACCTGACGACTGTGAGTTCTGTGTCGTCGGTTGCTGCAGTGCGCATCGAATTCCGGTGTTCTTCTGTGACGGCAAGAACAATATTATCGGGGAGATAACCACGAATTATTCTTAACACTGCACCAGAATCGACACTTTCACCCCTTTCTTTAAGTTGATTGAGAGTTGACAAAAGGGTTCGTGTGAAATTTGTGAGAGAGTCTCCTCTTGACGAAGGTTTTTCAAGTGAATACAATTTATCCCAAAGGGCGGCTTGTACCCGATGCGTTTCACCAAAGTTTGATTGTAACATGGTGACCGCAGTACTGTAATCTCGACCATCACCTTTTAATCCGGCCAGCAGTTCCGCTGCTGGACCGGTAAGGCTGAGCTTGAGGTATGTGTATTTCATACCAGTTGACAAATTAGCTCGGTCGTGAATTTGAGCTCGAAAAATCTCCCACCAAGCTGCCCATTCTAACGGATCACCGTTATATTTAGCAAGCTCGATTTTAGGTAACTTTAATAAAGTTTCCGGTTGTGAAGGTTGAGAACTACTTCCCATATTGACAATGTTGTAAGGGGGTTGTGAAGGGGGTTGAGTAGTTAAATCAACGTTAACATTTGACTGACCTTTCAAGGAAAGTATCAACCTTTCCGCGGATTTGATTTGCGCTTGGGCGGTCGCCATCCTCGATTCCAGCTCATCCATGAGCATCATCGCGTTATTCGAGCCCGAGTAGAGCGCGCGCTCCAGTTTTGCGTTGGCGCTCTTTATTTCCTCGGCCGCACCGTCTTCGTCTCTGTCTAGGCTTGTGATGTGATCTTGGACAATAGTTGTGAATTTGTCCATAGCCGCAGACAGGTCTGAGCGTTTCATCTCAGCTTGGTAGCCGTAGGCTTGAAGTAATTCCAATACTTCCTCCGCCGCGCGTATGTTTACGGCGGCGGGTTGTGACTCGTCCTTGACGATTTTTGGAATCGGTTTGGATGTGAAACGTAGCACTCCGTTGCGCACCCCAGTCAACGCCCGGCTATGTTGAGTCAACGGATGAGTTGTGTCGGACTCATCAACGTTGCCCATAGGCATAGCGGCGGCGGCGGCGCCTCGCTGAGCGCGTACGCGTTCCTCCATAGCAAATCTTGATCAATTGATTGCTTATTAGCAAAGTGGTAGCTAGCTGTGAACGAAATAAAATAAATATAAATATTTCGTTTATTGTGACTTGTACTTGTAAAATCGTACGTAAATATGCACGCGCTACTAACGATTTTGCGTCCAAAACCGTATTACCGTAACCTCGTGCGTGTGACTCAAGTTGTGAAAAACAATTTCCAATGAAATTTCGCGCGAGACGACTTAATGAGAGTGACCAATTAGCTTTAATTAGTCACCCTGCTCGCTGCGCCATGTAAAATAATATGGAACTTGTTGAAGTGACTTGTGAACCAGCTCCTATTCCTAACCGAGGAAGAGGACGAATGTGAACAAGTGTAAGTTGACGTGAAGCGTCGTCTCTAATTGACGTTCCGTTATTTTATCAAATGTGATTAGTTGAGTTGAAGTGAATTGACGTGAGTTAGTGTGAAGCAAATTTAGATTGTTTACCAAAAGTTTTGAAGAACGATTTTATTTAGACAATTAAATACGAAGAAATAAATGTAAATAAAATAGATATAAAAATATACGTAAACAAAAGAATTAATTTACAACTAAATTAATTACTTAAATAAAACGTAAAAGAAGCTCTAATTACCGGAGAAATAAGGTAATTTAAAGAAGGCACTTAATTACGACAAAAGGCGACACTTAAGTGGCGCGGTTGTGAATAAAGCACCTCAAACAGCGCGGGTGTGAATTAAAGCACTGAGGTGACTTTTAGCACCAAGAGTTAAACTTAGCACCAAAAATAAGCGACTTAATAAAGTGACTACTGCGCTTATTTAGATCCTAGGAAGAGATTCGTGTGAAGTTGACGAGGTTGCAAACACTGCTGATTTTAGCTGTGAAATCGGCTTTTAAGGGCCAGACCGATGGCGATTGGTTTGGCGCCAATCGGTCGGCTCTAATCTCCGATTTTTACCCAACATTTCCAAGTGTGAAAGTTCAATCCTTGCCCGCTCGCTTTTCCGATTGAAAAGCGAGCTTAACTGGCAAGATAGTGAAAATGTGAGACAAGCCAGACAGCATTTGAAATGGCGCGCGGGCCCGGCCCCCCACTCGGGGCGGGCCCGCCGCTTAACATAAACATGACGGCGTATTTGCGTGCTGCTTGTCAAGGAAATGTGGCGGAATGTGAGCAATGACTAAGATCTAAATATGTGAGCGATGTGAAGCGCACGTTGTAAACAACATCGCTTGAGATATTAAATGGCGAATGTGAAGATGTTAAGATTGGAATGTAAATATGAATGAAATCTTGATAATTTGAATTAATGGAATATAAAAGCGAACAAGAAAACGTTTACTTAAATATTATAGGTTTTTACATTTTACGATAATGTTACACACTTCACTTGCAGTCAAGAAACATTCAAACAGTGATATGCATAACGAGTCGGCATAAAACTTGATTTTTTTTCTTTTCAGAAATCAGCACTTATAATACTATCCCATGATTACACAGCCATTCTATGGCTATATATCATCACAAGTACTGCCACTTGTCTGATGTACCTGTAGATATTGACTCAGAACCATGTTTGGGAGCTTTTTAGGTAACGTCTTGACATTTTTTGAAAAAAAGCAAAAAAGCGCGTTTTTTTTAAAAAAGCGCTTTTTTAAAAAGCGCGTTTTTTAAAAAAAGCGCTTTTTTAAAAAGCGGGGCTGTTAAAAAAAGCGCTTTTTCCATCCCTAACTCTGAGTAAACTGAAATGTAACTAAACCAAAAATAGAAGTTACTTCAACATTAATAGCTGTGAAACTGTACAAAAGCGCCCGCAAAAAGTCCCATACCCTACAAAATGTCATGGAAAACGTCATGGAAAAGTTCATGAAAGGTGACGAATGTTTAGTAGAAAAAAGACATTTTCCATGACATTTGATGACGTTTTACAGTTTGCAAAACATTTTACCTCTACACAACATTTTGCAGGGTGCGGGCATTGCCAGGTTCATTTTGACCACAAATTATCAACACTTTGGCAGCAACATACAACGCCGGTGCAAATGCAAATAATGCAAGATCGAAACCAACTTTTACACCAGTGGCATACTCCAACGCACTGACAAAAGGCCCGGGACCGAGTGCCAAGCCATCCCCTCTTTTGTAATATCGTCCCTTATGAATAGCGATAAGTTCCGGCTTTTTACTGTCCATGAGAAGTTTGAATGCAGAATTTAGACGTTCATAGTGAAATTGGCTCGGCGCCAACCCGATAACTACCGAGTTTGGATCAGATGTATCGATATCTGCGTGTGTGGTTTTATAATTATTTGCTAGAGAATTTAAAGAGTAGTGATGAAGGAGTGATCGGACACGAAATGGTTAAGGTGCAAATGGTTTTAGTAAAGCAAATACCGGAAATATATTCAGGGGTTTTGGTATTACTACTGTATTTAGGTGGTCAACCCAGGGGTCTCCTAGGGGGGGGGGGCTGGGGGGGGGCTGGGGGGGGGGGGGTAACCCCCCCCCCCTACTGAACCCCTGGATCCCCTATGAAAAACAGAACTTTCATTTCGAAAGTGCACATATCCGTCTCGGACCACCGGAGTTTCATTTCATAAGTGCACATATTCAAAAAAAAGTTTCATTTCCAAAAGTGCATGCGTGAATTTCCAAATCTATTTTGCACTATAGATATATATATATAGAGTATATATATGTGTATACCTATATAGATCTGAAACTTTAGGTCGTGGTACTTTTCGACGTGAGCTTTTTAATGGCAGACTCAGTTTTGCTCCACGATGCATAGTTTAGCATTTATTTCACATTGAATTGCAAGATTGACTGTATTTTCCGTCCGGCCTATAGCTTGGCTTGGGTTGCACGCGGGACGTTTTTTATAAAGAGTCGCGTCTGCTGACCAAATTGCACGCGTGTGGTTGATTTCTAATGAAAGACACGACCCCCACACTGCACGCGTATTAAATGCGCCGATTGAATTGACACATTTCATGCCAAGATTTCTATGCGGAACGGATCAAAGGCTGAACGCGATCGAATTAATACTTTCCATCTGTATTTACATCTTATGTCAATTCAAAGTTTACATCGGAATAAAAAGTCGGCAGTAGTGAATTTAAACTTTTACAAAAATATATTTTAGAGATCCATCTACAAGAACTTGAAGTGAGTGGAAATGTAAAAAAACATTTGAGAAGTGAGAAGAAAGATGAGAAGGGAGAATTAAAATGGCTTTTTATTTATTGTCATTGTATTTACAAAGCTTTTTACGTTTTACTTGCCACTTCACTTATTGTGTGGTGTGTAGTGATGTAAAGGCACCGGGGCACCGGTGCCCCGGTGCTGGGCACCGAAGGGCACCAGCACCGGTGCTGGTGCGGTGCCATTGCAATCTTCAGGGGTGCCATGCCGGTGCCGGTGCCATTTTTTTCAGAATAGCACCGGTGCTGGTGCGGTGCGGTGCCATTTTTTTGCCGGTGCCAAAGGTGCTAGCACCAGGGCCAAGTAAAAGGCACCGGGAAAGGCAGCGGCCAAGACTTCATCTGCTGTGCAATTTTGTCCATATTATGTGCTTTATCATATTTCAAAAAACAGCGATATATTTACCCAACCGTTTTTGCCTATTTTGTAAACCTCCCATCAAATAAATATACCTACTGTGAAATCCATTATACCCGATATGTGATCTGATGAGCGAATCTAAAATTTTGTTGAATTTTAAATCAATTTTTTACTTTATATTTATCTTACTTGTTTGTTCAAAATTTGTTGTCAGTTTATGACAGAGATAGTTCCATTCTCTGTACAGCTGTCAGTAGACAATAGTGGCTATGGACATTGCAGTGAATTAAATATTTTATCTTTCATTTGTAATCATTGTAATTGCTTCATAAAAGTGATTGCCACATCATTCTGATCATTTTAAGTGCTCAACCATCAAAATCGGTTGAAAATTCATGGAAATATGCACTGCCAAAGGTGAGACCACTGAGAAACTGCCCGATATTTACTTCAGAAATTCCAGCCCGGTGCGGTGCCTTTCGGTGCTAGCACCGGCAACCCGCCGGTGCCCTTCGGTGCCGGTGCCATTTTTTCCAAAAGGCACCGGTGCCGGTGCGGTGCGGTGCCATTTTCTGGCCGGTGCCCCAGGGTGCCAGGTGCCATTTTTCCCGGTGCCTTTAACATCACTAGTGGTGTGGTGTCCGCCGCGTGTACTGGCAATCTATTATTGTTATTAAAATCAGCACCCAATCTGAGCAATAATCCCGAGTGAGTGCAAAGTTAATCCCATGGCATTCGACCTTTGATCCCTTCCGCCGCCGACCCCGACTTGAGTTCATCATCAAGGCGGGGTCAATGCCGAAAAACTTCCCAAGCGCAAGCGGGCAGCGTGCCAAGCCGGACGGAAAGTAGAATCTACCAATTGCAAATATTCAGATAAACTCCCTATTTTGGATGTTTTCCAAAATATGACATAACTCCCAAAATATTTGCCGGCCGACAAAATTTGTGGAATAGAAAAATGTAGACAAATGTTCAAGGTATCTGAAAAGTGCGGGGCAAGCCTTGTCACCCAAACATGGCGTTGTGGGGCCACTGCCAAACTTTAAAACGCGATTTAGAAAAATCAAAAAATGTGGATATGTGCACATTTGGAATGAAACTCTTCAAATATGCAACCAGTATCCCACAAACCTGCGGCAATTGCCTCAATTTTTTAAGTGCTTGCACTGCATTTGGCGTGGCAACATCCTCAACATGCAAGGTACCAGACAGGTCGATAAGAATAGCCAATTTTCGATTCACACCCGAACACATTTCGAATTTTTTTAGCTGAAGTTGGTGGAATTTACAGAATGTCAAGTGTTAGTCAATTTAGAGAAATTTTGGCAGCACGTCCACGGCGCACCTGAGAATAAAGGTAAAAAAATCGATGCATAATCAACGATAAAATGAAAAAAGCTTACTATTTTCTTGATTTGGTTAATATGGAATAAACAACATCGGCAGAAAATGGGGGCGCTGCCTGTCAAAAAATGAAACAAAAAAATGTAGCTGAAAAATGTGATCACACATCGCACGGTACACTGACAAATTTTGGTTACGCATCTCTGGTTGCGCATGTTTGAAAATAGTAATTTCAAAAATCGTAATCTTTGGAATAATGGCACAATATCGTGGAAATATTGAAGGAGTTTGTAAACCTCCGCTCAATGGAGCTTAAATTTGTTCAGCTTAAAAAAAACGCTGTGTTTGTTCTGTTGGTAGTTCTCCGGTTCCACGAGCAAAACCGTTCGAATGCGAAACGCAAAGTTTCGGTTACCGTGCGCCATCCAACGATGGAAAAAACACAGAAATTGAACACAGAAACTCATTGAGTTTCTGTGTTTTTGTTTTACACAGAAACACGGAAACTCATAAATTTTGAAAAACTCAAAACTCAAATGAGTTTTTTTTTGGAGAACACAGAAACACGAAAACACAGAAAAGTTTTTTGAGTTTTTGTGTTTTTTTCAGCGAAGCGGTTGAATGCACATTAATTCAGTTAAACTAAACAAGATAAGATAAGCATATATAGCCTGTAAATATGTACATAATGTATTCATATTTTATAATGGTACAAAAAAGAAATTCAAGATGGCATGCACATCTCATGGTGCGTTTGACAATTTCAGTTTCAACATTTAAGTATACCTTATTACCTCGAATTAACCCCCTTGAATTAATTCCCCTCAAAATGGACTGGTGAAATAATAAGCCCCGCCCCCCCCTCGAAATACCCCCCTCCGGGATGATGTACATCATGTATCCAATGTACATGATGTATTTATTACTGCTAATTTGCATCGCAGCTACACATAGACTGTACTAGGTTGTGTAGCTATCTACATGTTTATTTCAAATATATGCTGTTTGTACGCATTTATAACCTCTTTTGGGTACATAAATGCCTACTATTTTCTATGATCCTTACAAAACTTTCTGACGAAATTTTAATGCCCATGGGGGTATTTCGAGGTAATATGGTAGTTGTAGTTCAAATCAATTCCGTAGTCTTCCATACAGTGCACATCCATTGAAGAATTTTGGAGTACTGCGTAAATTGTCGTTTCTGTGCATTTTGTTGCTGGTGTTGTGATGTTGATGTCCTCATTGTGGACATTTTTATGGACTTTTTTGACACTTGAATGAATACACAAATGTTATGTAGGGTTAAAACATGTGCAAAACCAATATTTTATAAGAAAACCACTGTTTCCAGATCGAAATGCTGTAAATCAAAATTTTTGGGGGGAAAACTCGAATTTTTTGGAAAAAACTTGAGTTTTTTTTAGAAAAAACTCAAAAAACTCGAGTTTTTACAAAAAACACAGAAATAAAAATAGAGTTACTCAAGTTTTTTTCAAGAAAAAAACTCAAAACACAGGTATTCGTTTTTGAAAAACTCAAAACACAGAAAGTGTTTTTTTTTGGAGAACTTACCCATCGTTGGCGCCATCAGGAATTTTCCATACTAAGCGTATACTGAGCGATGCCATATATTTATAGCTAATTCAAAGACGTTGCATCATTTACCTATTGATGAAGTCCAGGATTAGCTAAATATTGGACTTTTGCCAATATTTCATAACATAAATTTTGGATACCAGTGTTCGCGGTAGCGCAGCGACGGGAGGGTGCAAGCGACCCGCGCATAAACATCTGTCCGTAAAAAATGGCCAAAGTTAATAAAAAGTAGACGCTAACGATATTTGACGCATGCGATTCTCAATTCATTGCCGTTGCGGCTAATTGCTTACGTTAGCAGTCACTTTTAATTGGAACGAATGCAATCAAAATGGTTGGATCGGGTCACGTATTTAAACTTGGCTCACGTCCAAAGTACCGGTTGCGTATTATACGAACGAGAGTGAAAGCGCTCAAAGTGCTCTAAATCGCCGAAATTAGCTCACATTTGCCCATTTTCACCTTTATAATAGCTATTTTCGTTTATGGTACATGGTTATATATCTATTTTTGGCATACGTTATTTACATTTATAGCGATTTTGAATTTTTTGAATTTTTGGCCGGCTTCCAAGTTTACATACGGGTCTCTTCCTACATGATTACAAGATGCAACTTAATCCAAATTTGTTATATCAATGTGTTAATTGATAAATCGCGCTTAATCCTACTGAATCCACTGAACTCGTTTACAGAGGAAAATTTGATTTGCCAGAGCAATTTGATTGGAAAATTTGGGTTGTGCTATATTTGTGCTTCTTATAAATACTACACTGTGCCTTCATGGCTGAGCATGAAAAAGTGAGTTGTTTTTCGATCTTTTCGTTTTTCGATTTGAATAAATGGTCGCGGCTGTACTATGCTGTGAGCTGGCAACGTGCCAACTTGACCGTTTACCGCGTTAAAACACGTCGCCCACTCAGTTATTGACTTTGCGCGGGCGGAGCCGAAGGGCCGAAAGGTCGCGCGATGAGGATAGAACTGCGGTGCGTTACTTTTACGCTACTTCTTTTGGTGCATCTGCGTTCCGCGCTGGTGGGGTGTTGCCCCTGTTCGATTTACAGTGTCGCACTGTGCACTGATAATTTTAATTACGCATTCGAATGTTTTGGTTCCTCATGTGCGGAAATGGCATTTAATTTTTTTAGAACATTTCCATTAGGGAAATTGCTGGTTAGGGTTGGAAACCAGACCCGACCCGACCCGAACCGAACCCGATACCCGCACACTTTTTGGAACCGAAACCCGGTATCCAAACCCGACTCTACTACCCCAACCCGAACCCAATACCCGACCTCAATACCCGAACCCGCATTCAATACCCGAAATACCCACAAAAATGTCACACAGTTCTATCTTTAAAGCAGTTTGGAACCATTGTGAATTCAACTTCCAGTTGTTTGGTGCAGTTGTAATTTACAGAGTTGTTAAAAGTACTGAACTTTTTTGAATCTAAACGTAAACGTAAAGTATTTATTTTTTACTCACAGGTGAGTACAGAAAACGTGTAGTATTTATATATTACTTTTACTCATGAGTAAATGAGAGTAGGTAAATTACTTTTGTCGCTGGAAAATGTAAAAATGAGTATTTTTGGGAAATTTTTGCCCCTCAAAATAATAATTTTTGAACTTTTTCACTATAAAATTCACTAGTTAATGTATTTTTGCCTACTTTTATGCTGTTGTGGATATTTTGTCCCTATTTTTAGCTTTTCTCTCCTTTTGTTTCCTTTATGCCTTGAAAAAGCCTATTCAAAAGCCTGTTTGAAATACGTTTTCTGTACTCGCGTACTTTCAACAAGTACGCGAGTAAGTGACTACCGGTATTTTTTGCGGGAGGAAAGTAAACATATATACACAGTTCTCAAGTATCCGTATTTATCGAGTAAACATAAATACGTTTTAACAACTATAGTAATTTACACAGTTCATGTAGCTTTGTTTTTATTAGTTCATATCTGATTTTATTATTTTATTTTATTCATTCACATTTGTGAAAATTTGATTCAGTTTAAGAGATCTCAGATAGGTACTGCCTTTTCCTTTGCCAAAATGGCTGCCAGATATTTGGGTCAAGGACGTATCCAGTGGGGGGCGGTGGGGAGCTGCAGCCACAGGGGATTTTGGGGTTAGCATTTGAGGGGGGGGTCCTACCCCTAGCACGTTCTTATATCTCCGGAACCGCTTGGTGAAAAATGTTGAAATTTGGATATATTATGGTTTCGGGTTGGGGCTCCCTCAGATTTCGACGAAATTTTTCTACGAGCCCCCACACCGCGCAGATATGGGGGGTCTATAAAAAGGTGGTCATTAGCGAAAATTTTGGCTGTCGCTGAGAACATGCAAAATTTGCACATCAATAACCCGGCTATTTTTGGGCCTATTTGGATAGTTTAACACTTAAAATGATCGGGACAACTTGCAGATTTCATATTTGCAGTTATTATAGTGATGACTAAATTCCGTGTGCCGATTTGACCCGGTTTTTCAACACGAACAATACATTTTTCTGAACGTGCTATCATATACTTGTGACAACGAGAATTCAAATAAAACAAAAATGAGTTCAATATCTCGTTCCAATCAAAAGTTACAGCGCTTCAAAATTTTTCTTCACATCTGCATAAATAACCACATGATGAACAATGCATGCAAGTTCAAAACTCCGTATCTAGACCATTTCTCAGCCGATTTTCACCAATAAACACTTAAAATGATCAGAATAACATGGGGATATCGTTTTTATTCACAGGTTATCCGTATATTTTATAAGATTTACAATACAAGAAAAAAATGTGAACTGTTCAATGAAATTATCATTATGAAAATGCATACAAATTCACTGTGAATAAACACGATATCTCCCTGTTATTCGGATCATGTTAACTGTTCATTGGTTAAAATCGGCTGAGAAATGGTCGAGATATGGAGTTTTGAACTTGCATGCATTGTTCATCATGTGGTTATTTATGCAGATGGGAGGACAAACTTTGAAGCGCTATAACTTTTGATTGGAAAGAGATATTGAACTCATTTTTGTTTTAAATGAATACCCGTTGTCTAAAGTATATGATAGCATGTAGACGTGGGGCTCGTAGAAAAATTTCGTCGAAATCTGAGAGAGCCCCAACCCGAAACCATAATATATCCAAATTTCAACATTTTTCACCAAGCGGTTCCGGAGATATAAGCACATGCTAGGGGTAGGACCCACCCACCCCCTAAAATGTTAACCCCATAATCCCCTGTGGCTGCAGCAACCCCCCTTCCCGGGGTGACACCTCAACAGTCCCGGAAATTGCAACTTTTCCTATATATTTTTCGATGTTTCTTAAAAATTTTGCGCGCAAGCACGCAATTTCTTCCCCATGCATTGTATTTTCAGTGGATCGGTCCCTGTAAACCAATATCCCCTGGAAATGAACAGATTTTTTGCAAATTTCGCTGTATATGTATTAGGGATGGCCAAGGTTTTTTTTCAAAGGTTTTTTTAATAAAAAGCTTTTTATTTAAAAAATACCCGACCATCGAAACCGTTTTTTAAAACCTTGGCCAAAATTTTTTGTACTAAGCACTAGGTATTTAGCAATTGTTTGTGCGCAAGCGCGCAATTTCACCTGCACTTTACTGTACTATTTGTGGTGTTTCATTGGTTTTGAGGCATTTTTAGTGTAAAAGCACCCAGGGTTTTTGAGTGGGGGGGGGGCGGACGGGGGGCGACGGGGGGGGAGTCCAGCGAACGGGGGGGGGCGGCGCCCCCCCCTAAAATTTGTTCCTGTAGTAACGGAATGGGGCCATGGCGCTGGCGCCAGCGCCATGACCCTATTGGCGTTGGCGCCAATGCCAACGTGTACTATATAGTACTTATTTGTGCCTAAATTTATGATACCG
Source organism: Sphaerolaimus hirsutus (assembly GCA_964036195.1). Classification (NCBI taxonomy): domain Eukaryota; kingdom Metazoa; phylum Nematoda; class Chromadorea; order Monhysterida; family Sphaerolaimidae; genus Sphaerolaimus; species Sphaerolaimus hirsutus. The sequence goes on from OZ038450.1 coordinate 17,287,989, forward strand.
GGCACTGCGTTGAGGGAATTTGCAGTGGTGATTTCACTCTGGAAAGTAAAAAATCAATTATATATAGCGTGCGGTGGGGAAATGCGCGCTCGCGCGCAAAATTTTTGCTAAGTGGGTACAAAATCGCTTCACAAAGTGCCATTCCTGGCACATTTTTTTGTCCGGCCCGGGAACGGGGGGGGGGGCGCCCCCCCCCCCCCGCCCCCCCTGCGTACGTCCCTGATTACCGTATTTCCTCGAAATACCCCCCTCGTTTGACCCCCCCCCCTCTCGAGACCATTATGAAACAATCACCCCCCCCTCGAAATACCCCCCCCAGATTGAGTGTTAAGAGAACGTACATGACAAATACTGCAGTTTGTGTTCTGCGTAGTGCAGAACACACGTTAAAACAATGTTGTAATCACGTTAGAACAGTGTTTATACCATCTACGTACTACTTTTAGTCTACAGGAGTCTATACATGTCAATTATTGATGCATTTTTCTACCCCAGTGTACATCACAAGCGACGATTTTGTACTAGGATTTGAAAAACTTTCTTCCGAAATAATACCCCCCCTCGTTTGACCCCCCCTATCGGGACCACTATGAAACAATCACCCCCGGGGGGGGGGGGGGGTATTGCGAGGAAATACGGTGTGTCATAATAAGCTGTGATATGCTAGTGTAGTTTATAAAATACAGACAATGTGCCCCGACATACTTGTATTTACAGTGTGAAAATCCACTGCCAATGTGTTAGCCTTCTATTGTAACCTAATTTAAACACTATTCCATGGCCAACTTCACTTGAAGTCACGAACGTTCGACATAAGCCGATATACGTAATAAGTCGACATAAAACGAATATTTTTGACAGAAATCACCACTTATAATGCTATCCCATGACTATACAGCCATTATATGGCTATATAAATATAACATGAAAAAGTACTGTCACCTGTCTGATTTACCTGTATATGTTGACTCATGACCATATGTGGGAGCTTTTGAAAAAATGGTTTTATTTTAAAATATAACCCTTTTTTGAAAAAAACGTTGGTTTTTAAAACAAACCCTGTCGTTGAAAAAAAGCCTTTTTCGGCCATCCCTAATATGTATGTATATTTACATACATATAAAGCGGTTCTACATATTTTCTTTAAGTGGAAGCGAACCCTGAGTGCAGTCACTCATTTGCAAAACCATAAAAATTATCCACGTAGGTGAACGCGCACGCGCGCACGTGTGTGAAGCGCTCGGTGGAGTCGGGCATGCTGACGCAGGTCAAGGGCACGGGCGCGTCGGGCAGCTCGAAGTTGGGCCACAACAAGCAGCACAAACAAGCCAAGCCCAGAGTGAATCTCCCGCCGCAGAAGAAGGCTGCTAGTGGTTCGTGTTTGTTTTTGCATTGTCGCTGTGGTATTTCAAATCCGAAAAATATACCGTATTACCTCGAATTATCCCCCCCTTGAATTAACCCCCCCCGCCCCCCCTCGAAATACCCCCCTAAATTTCGGCTGAGGAAATAATAAACTCCCCCCTCGAAATACCCCCCTAAAATTGAGTGTAACGTGAACGTACATGACAAATACCGCAGTTTGTGATCTGTACTATGCAGAACACACGTTAACACTGACAGGGCCGTATCCAGGGGGGGGGGCGGGGGGGGCTGCAGCCCCCCCCCCCTCCCGGGGGGAGACCAGAAAGTGACCGGAAAATGCGACTTTTTTAACGCCAGCGTAAAAATTTTTGCGCGCAAGCGCGCAATTTTCAACGCACATAAGGTATTATCATCAGATTTGCTCCAAGTGGCCGCAAATCGGTATAAATACACTAAATGTTGTGCTTTTTTCTGTTTTGTATGCATATTTACATACATATACAGCGTTCCATGGCGCTGACGCCAACGCCAATGGCGCCATGGCGTGGCGCCTACTAATGGCGCCAGCGCCATAGCGCCATTCTGCCACTATATAACTAAAATTTTAGGGGGGGGGGGGCTGAGCCCCCCCCCCTCGCCGGCCTCCGTAAACAAGCAGCCCCCCCCGCTCAAAAATCCTGGATACGTCCCTGAACACTGATGATTAAGTGACGTTAGGGAAGGGTTTTTGTGTATATACAGTAATATATGCCTATAAACACATATAAATCTATGTGATTGTTCGATTTTTCTACGTCTGCGTATGGGGAATTTCCGAAAATTTCTGGCGAAATAATAGACCCCCCCCCTCGAATAAACCCCCCCCTCGAATTATCCCCCCCTCAAATTTTGCTGGCGAAATAATAAACCCCCTGGGGGTATTTCGAGGTAATACGGTATCTAAAACTCGAACATAAAAATACTTGGAACACGCAGTAGATATTTTGAGGAAATTCAGGTGGTCGGAATCCGACCCGGTTCTTTAGACAGCGTATAATTTCAGACGGTTGAACTTTTTCAAAGTGAATATATGTATGTACTGTATTTCCTCAAAATACCCCCCTTCGAAATATCCCTCTAAAATGGACACTATGAATTTATACCCCCCCTCGAAATACCCCCAATTAAAGAGAATGTAAAGAGAACATAAATGACAAAAGCTGCGGTTTGTGAACCGGGCAATGCAGAACGCACGTTAAAAACCATGACTGTTACGTTAGAACATGATTTATAAATGTCACGTGATCAAGGTGAAGTGATCAATGTCAACCAGTGAATGTAAAACCAGAAATGTCAATTTCCAACAATTCGGAAAAATTTATTTCGATTAATAGTTAATTTTCTCCGCATTTTCTGCAGAACGGCCTAAATGTCGCCCACCATTGCATAGAGGCAGAATGTTGATCGATGAGTGCAAACGAATTACCGGTGGTGGAATGAAGGTGCGCCATATTTGTAACATTTATAAATTCAGGTAAATTTGAAATTTCAGAATTTTCACTCTCTGAAAAACACTCGTTTCTCCCCCACACGACAGGCTCAAATGCAGGATTTTAAGGACACGTTGTCTTCACTGAAGTTGGCCCCGCCCACAAAGAGACTGATGCACGTGAAAGATTTGGGTGCTGTAGATAGATTGTTCCAGTCGCCCGGCGCTAATGACTTGCTGGTAGAGAAAGGCCTCGTCAAGGTATTAGAGGATCTTTGAAACGTTTTTAAGGGGGGTGGATGTGATTTTTTATATTTACTTAACTGGGCGTATACAAATAATGTTACTGTAAATATTTTTAGACATGAAGTCACGTGGTAAAGGGTGCACTAAATTCACCCATTGTGGCAGCAATGTTATGCTATAAGTAAAAATAAAAAATATCCTGATTGGATCCAGTAGACTTCATTGTAGCGGTAAATCACATTAGACCGCTTCGCTATGAGTGAATCTGCTGCGCAAGTTTTCACGTGACTTAATTCATCAAAATAGCGCTTCAAAGTTTGTAAATATAGCGTTGGATCAGATTTGTATCATTTCAAAACTCGAAACAATTCCTTTGCAATTCCCAACCCCTCAAACCAGATGTTATCGACGCGCCTATGTCAATGTCGACTCGCCGGCGCCATGTCCATAAGTAACGCCAAGCACGTTGGCGCTGTGCCAACTATTATCGAAGAGATGGGATTAGCCAGGGTCGATCAGTTGAGGTTCGATTTTTTAGCTTTTGGATACCTATTTATTTATTATTTGATTTGATTTTCTTGGTTTATAAGTATATTGGTGACCCATAGTGTTGCACCTTATTTCTGTCAACCGATTTTAATGTCAACCGAATTTAGTTAACCTGTCACAGAAATGTGCATGCGGTAACATTTATTTTCGAATATTATGGTGTCTACATTCGAACGAGTATTTTTATCCATTAACAAATTGATGAATTGATATCAAAACCGCTGTTTTTGTATCAATGTCACTAAAACAATAAAACAATTTAGGTATTTTTGTCGGATATTTAGATTTTTTTCATTATTTTTTTTGCAGAACCGAAGGTGGCATGACTGCCATGGGCGAAAATGACAAGCTTTTGCAACCGCCCGGCTTACACGAAGACGTTTCAGATGAAATTCAGGTTGTTGTTTTTTCTGAAAAACCACACATTAAGACTCATGTTCTGGCCAATGTTCTGGCAGTCACAGTTGTTCATAAAGGTCTCAAAACACTGTTGGATGCCAGAAAATTGGCATAAAATGGACGCTGGCTGGGGGTCATTTGCTTGCAAAAACGTCATTTTACCACTTTTTATAATTTCCACAAATTTTTCCGGAATCCGTATCCTGTACTTGGGAGTTTCTCGGGATTGGGAGCGGTATTTGAAAATTTTCGGAATCGGGATTGGTATTTTTGGATTTCGGGATTGAGATCGGGATTGGGGGTTCAGGATCGGGGCTGCTAAATCCCGGAATTTCACGGGATCGGGATCCTGTTTGAACTCTTCTCACAAATCCTCTCCTCAGTCTTGATTAAGTCAGCTGCGTGTGACAGATGGACAGAGCCGCATCACGGCCAGGGTCCAAATGAAATTGGCCCAACAGATGTGTCAGGCGGTGGGCTATCTGTTTGCACTGTACTTGTCAGCGTGTATTTTCGTCCTCCACCCCCTACTCATAATTGATTCAAATTCATTTGCAGAGTGCGTACCACGACCCGTTGCCGAGCATGGTCACGGCGGCGATCGCGGCGCTGGCCAATCGGCGGGGGTCGAGCAGACAAGCCATCACCAAGTTCATTTTGGCCAATTACCCGGATACTAAAGTCGTGAGTTGGCAATGTGTGGCCTGTGACTATGATTGAATACATCCCTGGCTCGATGTGCTTTGTTTTTGGCTGAGGAAGTGCAGTTTGGTCTGCAACTTGCTGCGTCGTTCCTCCTTTCAGAACCTATTGTACTGCTCTTAAGATATGTAGGTGCACATCTGAATGAATCGGAGGGTTCTCGCCAGCGATTTTTCGTACGATATCGATATTATATTTCGACATCGTACCCAGGGACGTAGCCACGATTTTTCAGCGGGGGGATTGTATACGTAGCCCTGATAACGGGGGGGGGGGCGGCCCCCCACTAAAATTTCGCCCCCGAGTACAGGTAGGAGTCATGGCGCTGGCGCCATTTCTAGGCGCCACGCCATGACGGTGTTGTCGTTGGCGTTTGCACTAGTGCCTACTATTATTTACCGTATTTATTTGTAAATACCGTTGTTTTTCGGCATTTGACGCAATTCCAGCAGTTTTTAACACTTGGAATTTCCGACACTTTTTGACACTTTTGAACTGTTTTGATCCCAAAACACTTTTATGAATTTAATATACTGTGCGGGTTAGTACTGCGCGCTTGCGCGCAATATTTTTGCAAAATGTCGACAAAATCACTTTACGGAAGTGCCATTTCTGGCATATTTTTTTTGTCCGACCCGTGAAGTGGCGGGGAGGCGGCCGTCCCCTTGGACACCCCTTGGCTACGTCCTTGATCGAGCCGTTCTAGGTGTCACTCCTGCTTGCACAACTGCGACACTGATGCATGCAGGTCAACTCGAAATTGAACGCGTGCATCAAGAGCATGCTGACGACAGCCGAGCTGAAGCGGATCAGTGGCAGGGGCGCATCGGGCAGCTTCCAGTTGGGCGACAAGACCGCCATCCACGGTTTGTGCTTTTGCATTCGCGTTGTTGCTGAGGGACTATGTGGCGCAGTAGAATTTTTTTTGGTTCGCCATGTCAGCTTAGTATATGTTAGGTAACCATGTGCGCTAATTTTAACTAATATCCAGCCAGTGTGCTTCCACATCATAGGCGGCGCAAGGTCCCAATTTGTGCTTGTGACATTCACATTAGTCAAAATTTCACCTTGTGACACCTTTTTATTGGACCCCTTATGGTAAGTTGGCAGCCAGCCAAAAATTTCGAAATCGCTATAAATATAATTTAAATGAGCTGCAAATAGGTAAATAACCATGTAAATAGATGAAAATAGTGATTATATATGTGAAAATTGGCAGAATGGAGCAAAGTTTAGCGATTTTGAGCAAATTTAGAGATTTCACTCTCATTTGCATAATGCACGCTTGTGAATGTCACAATGTGACAGTTAAATTACCGCTTGTGACACCAAAAATTCCGCTTGTAACATTCACAAGCGTACAAGCACTTACGCCGCCTATGTTCCACATATTTCCGCAGCCTGAAACATCACTCTCATTGTAATAATTAGACTTCTCTTATACCCTTATTTAGCGCTCCAAAATGTATTTGTTTTCAGTGAAGAAACATTTTATCAGCAGGGTTCTATCTCCGTACCTTCATTCCGGTTTTGCACACTACACACTTTCACACATGGTTATGGTTATGAGTTATGGCGCTGGCGCCATTCGTAGGCGCCGCGCCGTGGCGTGAGTGGCGTTGGCGTTGGCGCCAATGCCTACAATATAAGAAAATATCAATACATAATTGTATCAAAAGTGGTACCGCATTTAGTAATTTGAAGGGTATTTATATTCCGGCGAGGTACATAACAATTAGAGAGATTGTGATATACGGAATGCGCGCTCGCGCGCAAAATTTTTGTAACCAACCCACAAAATCGCTATAGAAAAGTGCTATTCTTGGCAACTTCTCTGTTTGGCCCGGGAAGGGGGGTGGCGCCCCCCGCCCCCCCCTGGCTACGCCACGGTCACCCAGGTCCGGCCCCCACTTTATTTCTTATACTATGGTTTGGAGAAGGGGTGCCACGCATTGGTGCCCTTTGCCTGTGATGCAATCAGCGCCTGGCACCCCTTCTCCAAACCATAGTATAAGAAATAAAGTGGGGGCTGGACCTGGGTGGGACAGCAAAAACGCCACAAATTTTTTTGACATATATGGCAACCCACCCTGTAGTGAGTCGCCAGGGCCCCTTCCATTCATGAAGAGTAGAGGGGGGTTACACCTATATACGACCCAATTATGTATTAGCATTCAACGCTGCCCACAGCCGGAGATAGGGCATCTGAAGTGAAATCAAAAATTGGGGGCCGGACTTGGGTGGGAAGGTGTTTATTTGAGGTTTTGGTAAGGTAGTGTCAAAATAGAGCCCACATCACGTTACCATGCTAAAAAACTCCTAACCCCTGGACAAAAACACCCCTGGATAACTGTGCTCTGTGAACAACTGCGTACGCGCAGTGGGCCGCAAACACCCCTGGACAACCGCGGCACACACGCACGCATGCCGCTGCCGCAGGGCACTAGGGCTCGAACTAGGGTTCAAACGGGACCGCGGTCCCGGTACATGGTTCGGCAAAAAGTCGGGACTGGGGCGGTCCCGGTCCCGGTCCCGACACCCCAGTCCCAGTCCCGGTCCCGGTCCCGACAATTCAAAAAAGCCAGTCCCGGTCCCGGTCCCGGTCCGGACCACCCAGTCCCGGTCCCGGTCCCGGGAATTTTGTAGTGGTCCCGACAATGGATGAAGAATAACATATTGTTTATGACCTTTTCAAAAAATTTGCCAGAAATGGCACTTTTCTAAAGATTACGTAGGCACATCTAAAAAAATTTGTGCGCGAGCGCACAAATACCCACCCAATGATTACATGTATTTTTCTGTAATATAACAGCGTTAGAAAGGTCCCCAACATGATTCTAGTACGAAATATTTATAGGTATATAAATATACCTAGATAGTAGACATTGGCGCCAATGCCAGCGCCAATACTGCCATGGCGTTGGCGCCTACAAATGGCTCTATTTCTTAACTTTAATTTAGCCAAAATTTAGGGGGGGGGCATTACTTGAATAATGTGATAAGAAAATGCTAATACATTGAGCGTGGTCCTTCACACAGTGGAGGTGTGTGGAACAACATTGGCTGGATATTACGTACCAACAAGGTTCAAACAAGACCGCGGTGCTGGTACATGGTTCGGCAAATCCTAGTCCCGGTCCCGACCCCCCAGTCCCGGTCCCGGTCCCGGTCCCAACATTAGAAAATTTCTGGTCCCGGTCCCGGTCCGAAAAACTGGTCCCGTTTGAACCCTAGCTCGAACTCGACTCGACTCGACTCGTGACTCGAGGGTAAAACAGGGTACCGACTCGACTCGTCTGACTCGACCGGAAAAATTTGGCCCAAACTCGGGACTCGAGGTTTTTGCCTGACTCGACTCGAAATTTTGGCAAATTTCGAGTCGGGGTTCCCATTGAATACTGTCCTAAAAAATAAATTTTGATATGAACTTTTTAACATATTTTTCAAAAATTTTGCGCGCGAGCGCGCATTTCCATACCACATGCATGATATTTATATTGTCGATTGGCTTGACGTATGTATTGAATGGTGTTAAAACTCAAATGTCTTGTTACCATACAATTCATCATAATGAAATACACACACCATCTATGTTATACACACCACACCTCAAATGCATTGCACATGTTGCCACTGATCCAAAAAAATGCTGTAAAAGATGTTAATTATCCATCCGTAGGCTGATTTTATTTTTGCAACTTTATTTGTAGCAACATGAGTGATAAAAAGTTCTATTTTTGCTTTATCTTGATATTTAAATGAACTGTTGGCATATAGACCTCAGTAAGTGTGTGAAAACATTGGAAGAGAAACCAGTATCAAAAATTTTTGCAAGGGTCATACCAAAAAGTAATGCATCCGACTCGACTCATGACTCGAGATTTTTGCCAGACTCGACTCGACTTTTCAGCGTCTTGCCTGACTCGACTCGCCGACTCGACCGAAAAAAATTTGGGGTTGCGACTCGAACTCGAGTTTGAAAAAAATCGAGTTTCGAGCCCTACAGGGCACCCGCCGCCAAGCTGGCGCCAATGGAACGGCATGTCTACATTTTGGGAGTGCAGCGATTAGCATTCCAAAAATGTTTTTTTTTCAGAAAAAAAGTATAATCTAAGAAAATCACAAAAATAAAATCATTTTATATTTAAAGAAATAGTGACAGTAGGAACACTAATGGCTACGCGCAAAAGTGGCGCCAGTCAGGCGCGAGCGTGGCGGCAGCCACTCATGCATTGGCGACGCCAATTTGGTGTGCGCGTTTGCGGCAGCGGCGCCTGTGCCCCGGTTGTCCAGGGGTGATTGGCGGTTGATGGCAACCAATGTCATGTCAAGTGTGTTATGTCAAGCAGTGCTATGTCAAGTAATACATGTACTTACCAAATATAAATACCTCCCAAATACATGTTCCGTCCGCAGCTTTAGGACATAAAATTACATGCGTTTTCGCAAATGTTTCCCCCTTGTGCCTTATATATACTGTTCTAGATTCTAGAAAATAAATATATAATTATAAAAACTTTCATATGATCGTCATAAGCATTCGATTTTTTATAACGTTTAGCCATTTGTGTGGGGTTTATTTTTTCCATAAATATCTGCTCAAGATTTTACCAATATACACTATTCACCTGATTCACGCAGTGATTCAGCCATTTTTGTACCTACCTATTTACCAGCGTATTTAGGTACCAGATCTAAAAATCACATCGCCATTTTTCTATTTATCAGTAGACACGCTGCTTGCGTTTGGCACTTTGGCACACGATTTTCCAGAAATACCCATTTGCCTGATTTTCCTGCCAAAGATTTAGAAGCATTTCTTTTTCGTGTGAATCTGTACCAGTGTTGTTAAAACACTGGTATTTTTGGAAAACGTAAACGTAAATACCTTTTTTAAATAAAAAGTATAAATACTAATACGTAAGGTATTTTTAAAATACCAAGGAATACGTATAAAAAAACGTAAACGTAATATGTCGATGGCTGCTCGCCAGAAGCATCTTGTATTTTATATCTGATGTCAAATCGTCCAAGTCAATCAAGTTCTGACTTTGTGCCGTCGACAGCCGCTTTGTCATCGTCAGAAGTCATCGCCAAAAAAATTTAAAACGGCAAAACTGTCTACTTCACGTGTTTGGCATATGGACACATTGGCGGCCCACACACTAGTTGACACACGTGTGTCAACTGGTCTGTGTCAACTCACATTTTGGCTTCACGTGTTGCGGAGCGATCCCCGAATGCACACGCTACAATGTTGGAAAATAAATATTATAGAAGGTGCATTGGAAGATCGCTCTGCGCCACATGAATTCAAAATCTGAGTTTAAACAGACCAGTTGACACACGTGTGTCAACTAGTGTGTGGGCCGCCATTAATGTGTCATTATGTATCTAGTATTCCGTGTATAACTGCGTGCGTACAGTCACTCTTTCATACGTCTGTTCTTCGTTTCTAGGTATACATCTTACATTTTACAAAAACGTGAGAATTTTGTTTGCTGCAGGTGGTGCGGCTATTTTGAACATGTGAATGTGTGATAGATAGGAATTTTTTTACGTTTTTCTAGTACCCGGGTATTTTGGTCAGGAATACGTAACAATACGTAATGGTATTTTCCAAAACCGTAAACATAAACGTAAAAATAAATACCTAAATACCTGGGTATTTCGGGTAAACGTAAATTCGTTTTTGCAACACTGATCTGTACCCTTTTATCGCCACTTTTTTTCTGGCATTTCACTAAGTATCGTAATCAGGGACGTATCCAGGATTTTTGTGCGGGGGGCTGTTTGTTTACGAAGCCCGGCGAACGGGGAGGCTTACCCCCCCCTCCCCTTAAATGTTCTCTACAAAGTGAAGGAATGGCTCCATGGCGCTGGTGCCATTCATAGGCGCCACACCATCGGTGCTGGCGCGAGCGCCAGAAACCACTGGTTATGTATGTAAATAGACGTACATATACAGTGACGGACACGTTCAAAAGTTTATAGGAAAAGTTGCATTTTTAAGGGGGGGAACGGGGGGGGGGGGTGCAGCCCCGCCCCCCTGGATATGTCCTTGATAATAATGATTGAATATTTTGTATTTATTTTATCGAGTATCGACACCGATAGCGATAGGTCATATCGGCCGTGTTCTGATTTTTTTGCCTATTTTTTTCCATTGAACGTCTGGACATTTTACATGGCTTTTGCGCATCACAAATGATGATCCGGACCGCATGCTTTCTTTACACAGATGTTACCATATTTTGATGAATAAGTCATATTGTGTAAACGTATACCATAGTTCTTCTAATAATAGCGCCGTTCTCTTTTTTAGTCAACTTTTTTACCTGCCATTCTTTTGGAGGTGCGGTTCTATTGGAGGCTTCCATTCTATTTTTTCACCACTTTCACACATTTTTTGATTGAACGTAGTTTTTTTGTGACTTTAGCAATATTTTGACATTAGAGCATCTATTTATTTTAAATTTCCATATCTATTTGAATACTTTGAACCTTCGCGCCATTTAGGGGTTTGGTAGATTTGGATCCCCGCGGGGGTTCATATTGATAGTAAATCGTTCCTCCAGATGGATGATTTTATGATAATTTTATAATTTTCCAGACAGATAATTTTATGGGGGGGGGGTTCGCGGGGGTTCAATATCTAGGCTTTTCCAAGGTATACAGGGGAGAAAAAGGGAAAAAATTACTAAAAGTAGTCGAACAATAGCGAAATATTGGTATATAGGTAAGCATAACTACTACACAACACAGCTGAAAAAAGGCAATAAAACATACGAACTAGTGATTTTGAAGGTGAAAAACTATAAAAAGGTATGAAATAAATAGTATGTAAATAGATAGCTGGACTTTGGGGGGGTGGTTCAAGGGTTAACCAATAAACCAGTGTAACCAAGAATCTTTCTTCCGGGCTTAGATGATAGATAGCTGAGCGACCTCCGGGATAGATGATAGATAGCTCAGCGACATCCGGGATAGATAGACATCTGGCAGATTTGGGGAGTAACCACCGGCGGAAACTCTCAGCGCAAGTAAGCTCCCAGCGCAAGTAAGCTCCCAGCGCAAGTAATCTACTCCCAGCGCAAGTAAGCTCCCAGCGCAAGTAATCTACTCCCATAGCAAGTAAGCTCCCAGCGCAAGTGTGCACCCTATGCGTGCTGTGCGGTGCGGCTGCACTATGGTAAAGAGATTTGCTGCGCCGCCGTGTCCCAATTGATGCAGCTGCACGGCCACACAATAAATAAATGTGTATTTATTTACAAATCGAAATTTCAAAACATCAATATTTTTTTTTCAAACACCACTTTACACTTGTCTAATGTTTAATTAAAATTTAATTAAATGCTTAAATTTTTAAATTTCCGTTTTATTGTTTAAAATTTCATAAATATTTATGAAATTATTTACTATTTTTTGAAACACCAATTAGGAAGTTACACTAGTGTTTGAATTTTTAAATTCAACTTTTATTTTTTTTGTTATAATTTCATAAATATAGATGTATTCATTTGCAAATCAGAATTTCGATTTGTAAATAAATATACATTTATTGATTGTGCAGCCGCGTTGCTGCAGCAATTGGGACCGGGCGCAACAAATCTCTATCGATTGTGGTTCATACCGTACAGCAGCGCATAGGTTGTACACTTGCGCTGAGAGCTTACTAGCGCTGGGAGTAGATTACTTGCGCTGGGAGCTTACTTGCACTGAGAGTTACTTGCGCTAAGGCACACCCCCGTAACCCCGCCCTACAAAACCCCTGCCGTCATTCATGTCAGGGCCGTATCCAGGGGGGGGGGGGCGGGGGGGGCTGCAGCCCCCCCCTCCCGGGGTGAGACCTTAAAAGCCCCGGAAAATGCCATTTTTCCTATATACATGTTTCGAGGTTTCTTAAAAATTTTGCGCGCAAGCGCGCAATTTCTTCCCCATACATTGTATTTTTAGCGGATCGGTCCCCGTAAACAAATATCCTTGAAATGAACACATTTTTGCGACTTTCGCTGCATATATAAATATACATATTTACATCTATATGAAGCGGTTCCTGGCGCTGGCGCGAACGCCAATAGCGCCATGGCGTGGCGCCTTGGTATGGTGCTAGCGCCAAAAACCCTTTCCGTCCCTATATAGGGAAAAAATTTAGGGGGGGGGCTGAGCCCCCCCCCCCCGCTCGCCGGCCCCCGTAAACAAGCAGCCCCCCCCCCCGCTCAAAAATCCTGGATTCGTCCCTGATTCATGTTTCATGTTTTTGTGTTTTGGCACTCCTGCAACGTAATTTCTACATGCCGTTCTATTGGAGGCTGTCGTTATATTCTTATCGTTAGCGCAAAAACATTTTACCAAAACCTGCCGTTCTATAGGTGGTGGCCTTCTATTGGAGGTTTTCCGTACTATTAGAAGAAATGCGGTATGCGATCACGATTTGCGTTTGCTATTCCGACACGATACATATTCGATCTCAGTGCTAAGTGTGTAGTCGCTAGGAGTCACTGGAAATTTGTGTGTAGTCACTGGTAATGCAATCAACGATGGGTAAGTTCTCCGAATAAAAACACTTTCTGTGTTTTGAGTTTTTCAAAAATGAATACCTGTGTTTTGAGTTTTTTTCGTGAAAAAAAAACTTGAGTAACTCTGTTTTTATTTCTGTTTTTTGAAAAAACTTGTGTTTTTTTTTGAAAAAACTTGTTTTTTTTCAAAAGTTTTGTTTTACAGCATTTCAACTTGAAAACAGCAGTTTTCTTTACCAATATTGGTTATACTTAGCTTCATCCACACATAACAGCTGCGTATTTGTTCAAGTGTCAAAAAAGTCCACAAAAAAGTCTACAATGAGCACATCTACACCACAACACATTCAACAAATGACAATTTACACTTCAAAAATGTTGTGTTCTTTCGATATTGATTTCAGCATTTGTAGTTCAGCGTGCAAAAACGTTGAACGCTTAACGCATCATTTCAGTGTGCGGTGCACCATTGTGTTCAGTAAAACACAGCACAGAACACAGTATTCCTCAAATCCAATGAAAAACCTCCAAAAACTTTTCTGTGTTTCCGTGTTTCTGTGTTTCTCTGTTCTCCAATTAACAACTCATTTGAGTTTTGAGTTTTTTTTGAAATTTGTGAGTTTCTGTGTTTCTGCGTAAAACAAAAACACAGAAACTCAATGAGTTTCTGTGTTCAATTTCTGTGTTTTTACCATCGTTGAATGCAATTATCATATTTAATGTCGATTGTGCATTTAAACTCCTAATAAGGCGAATCATTAAAAGTTTCAGACACTATTAGTTGTCACTTAGGTGTAGTTTGTCATTGTAATGGTTGCTTTTTACAGTGCTTATAAATATGCCAATTTGACTAAAATAAACATACAAAATTTTTTACTATATATCGATTAAAATGTCACATAAACAAATTGTACCCAAAATTCACGCATAGTGAGACCAATATAACTTGATGAGAAAAAATTAAATTATGTTTTTTTATAAAGATGTGAAAATAGGTAAAGATAAAGATCTTAAAAGATGTGATAAATTTATTTCATTGTAAAGTGGAGGGCACCATCATGAAGTTAGAGTATTTTCTGAATATCAAATGCACCTACCTGCGTCCTGCGGGCGGACCACAGTTGTGATAACTTATTTAGTTTAATTTTACTTAACGATTTGTATGCTTGAGTGTTGAGTACTACGTAAATATATTTATGTTTCCTTGCAAAAAGTACCTGTACACACTTTTAGGTATACTTTTGAAAGTATCTGAATACAGTCAAATATTTTAAACGTAAAAGTACTAAACGTTTTCTGAATTACTTAAGAAATATTTTTCAGGAAAAAAAAGCAAATGCATTTTTCTTGTGGAAAATGTGAAAAAATGGGTACCGTATATCCTCGAATAAGTCCCCCGGGGAGTTTTTGTCGTCAGAACTTTTTGAGGGGAGAGTTAATCGAGGGGGGGAGTTATTTTTGGTCAGAATGGGCCCACACACGCTAGTTGACATCGACACAAAATGTCAATTGGTGCCGATCCCGATTCAAAGCTTGCTGACAAGTGTACGAACGACGTTCAAACGCAATCTTTGGATTAGGAACGGATTTGGTGTCAATGTCAACTAGCGTGTGTGGGGCCAGCCAATATCAAGTAAAATGCATAATCAATTTATTGTATAAATTTGGTTGAATTAATTCCATAAACCTGTAAGTCAGTAAAGAAATGCATTTCTGAAATATGTTTTCTGTACTCGGATACTTACAAAAAGTAAATACGCGTCAAGGTGTGTGACATATTTATACTTTTTGGGGGGAAACGTATTTACGCAGTACTGCAGTACACATATTGTTCGACAGACAGGACAATTATGAAAATGTGCCGTATCTCCTAGAAATACCCCCCGGGGGTGATTGTTTCAGAGTCAGAATTTTGAGGGGGGGTTAAACGAGGGGGGCTTATTATTTCGCTAGAAATGCAACAATAAGCACCATGTATAAGAGTCTATAGACTTATAAAATTGGTGTGTAGATGGTAAAAATTTGTTCTAACGTAACATGGTCATTGTTTTTAATGTATGTTCTGCATTACCGGGATCACAAACCGCAGCTTTAGTCATGTATGCTCCCTTTGGTTACAATTAGGGGGGTATTTCGAGGGGATGGGTAATTATTTCATAGGGCTGGATATTTCGAGCAAATACGGTACTTATTTCACTAGGGAAAAATTTATGCATCTTAAATTTTTCTAACATGAGTCTTCAGTATTTTAAGCACGCTGCTCCTGAGGAGGCCAGATCCGGATCTTTTTTTATGTGGCATGCAAAATGCGACAAAAATAAGCATCAAATAAAAATGACTGAGCATATAAACTATAGAACTATTATGGCATTTAAAGGGTGTGAAAAATAAATATGAAAGAAAAACAGGGGAGCACATAAGATATAGGACCAATGGCATTTTAAGTGGCAAAATGCGTGGTATGATAAAATGTCATGCTGTCATATAAACTGCAGCACAGTAGTATTTGAAATGATGCACTTCAGCATTTAAAGTGAGCTTTTGCCCAGTATATAACGTGACTAGCATTTAAAATGATGCTAGCTCCTCCAGAGGGATAGATAGCCGAAAACATTTGGTTGGGCGGTTGATGGGGGCTGGGTATAGCTTTTGAAAGCTTTTTCGTGGTATAGAAAGCAGAAAAAATAATGAAAATACTAAGTGAAAAAATGGCTAAAACACAGCCAAAAAAGAACAACCTGAAAATAGGCAATGACACGTGTAATTGTAATTTGTGAAAATAGGCAAAAATAGGTTTTAAATGGATCAAAATTTGTATAAAACTATGTTTATAACCCAAACTGGTGATTTTGAGGGAAAATTCACTCAAATAATGCTTTCGATGGGTGTATTGCTGATGCTGAGTGATTTGAGGAGTAACCACACTCAGTAACCTCCCCTCGAGTAATCTCTGCTCGAATAGTTTCCCCCTTAGAAGTCTGACGAAACAGTTCATCAGTTCTGCTCAGTAAATGAATCTCATCCCGGCCTTGTGGCATTCAGTGATCTAATGTTGCTGATCGCGATGGTTGATGAGCTGTTCTTTTCTGCTGATATTTGCCATGACGGCAAGAAAATCGATTGGTGCAGGCTGCAATCTGCATTTGACTAGGGTTTTCTCGCTTGCTGCCAACTGGTTCTCTGCCGCGTCAGTTTGGTTGGTAAGTTCGCTATTCTGGTATACCGTATATCCTCAAATTAGTCCCCAATCGGGATGACCCTGGTCTGCGTGAGCTATGACGAAAAATGCACTGCAAAGGAAAAAACGCTTTCGAGTTTTGTTGGTGAAGTAAATTATGTTAAGTACGCGTTGCCAAATGTATGCTGTATTTATATGCCCAAATCGGTGACGTATCCAGCAGTGTTGCAAAAACGTATTTACGTTTACCTGAAATACCCGGGTATTTTGGTATTTATCATTACGTTTACGTTTACGTATATGGAAAATACCATTACGTTTTGTTACGTATTCCTGACCGAAATACCCGGGTATTAGGAAAACGTAAAAATCGTATGAAAAAAGTACATGAAACAGGACACTTGAAATTTTTCTATGGCTGTGGGCACAACGGCTTTTGAAGAGAATGGCACATTGATCGAACTTGATGCAAATTAGAAATGCAACTTGCTTTTTAATGGCATCAATATTTTGAATATAAAAATACACATGTACATTACATTCACTGGGCATCAATTCCAAAAGTGACTGAGTGAATTAAATGTACTAAGTAGCAGTGTTGCAAAAACGTATTTACGTTTACCCGAAATACCCAGGTATAATCGTATCTACCAACCTTTCACCCAGGGGTCTCCAAGATTTCAGTGCATAGAAGGCCGAAAGGGGAAAAAATCGCTAATAATCAGTTAAAAGTGGCCAAAAGTAGGTTTAAAATGGCTAAAAACAGGCATATAACCATGCATATAGCCGGAGAGCACGATATTGAAGGTGAAAAACTAAAAAAAGGTGCAAAAATTAGTGATTTTGAGCGAAAATTTGGGCAAAATTTCTCAAAAACCACTCCAGGTAGATAGATAGCTGAGCGACTTGGGGGGGGGGTCTTTGGGGGTAGTAGGCAAAAATTTTGCCTCGGGATAGATAGTCAGCTGAGCGGCCTCCGGGATAGATAGATATGGGGGGGGCAGCCCCCCCCCCCAGTAGACCCCTGCTTTCACCAACAGAAGGAAATTTTTTAGATGGTGTACAAAAAAAACATGAGAGAAAAATGAGATAGAAATGATGGAGAGAAGATTGAAATTATGAAAAAACATGTTTTTGAATGCTCTGATAGAGGGAGGGAGCAATTAAAAAATTTTTTACGTTAACGTTTTTTACGTATTCCTCGGTATTTTAGACAATACCTTACGTATTAGTATTTATACTTTTAATTTGGAAAAGGTATAAACGTTTACGTTTACGTTTTCCAAAATTACCAGTATTTTAACAACACTGGTATCCAGTGGGTGCAGTTCTATCTCTTTCCAGGGGAGAAATGAAAAATTACGGAATTGCAACAACTTTCATGGTGTTGAGCAAAAAAAAATGGCGTTGAGCAAAAATTTAGCCGCGCATTTTTTCCATCATCCAAGACTGATTATCATCCGATCAGTCCGTGTAGATAACGCCAGCGCCGTTCGGTAACCATGTGAGTATAATTTTAGGAGGGGGGATCAGATATTCGACGGGCTCCGTAAACAAACAGCTGCTACCCCCTCGTTCAAAAATGTTTCACACGTCCCTGAAAGTATGTACCGTATTTCCTCGAAATACCCCCCTTGAATTAACCCCTCACGAAATACCCCCAGGTCATTTCGAGCCGTGGAAAAATACCCCCCCACCCCTCGAAATACCCATAGTCAGGACTATGGTATACTCGGCGTACATGATACTATACAATGAGTTGCATGATGTCATATCATGCACGCTGTATCCAACCCGTAGAACTCTGTTCAGTAAGATGTTGAATTTTATTGACGCTCAGCGAAGCAAAACATAAGTGGACCAAACCTGTATAATATCATGTCTGTCGAGTTTACATCATGTATGCAATATACATGATGTATAAATGGCTGCCCATCTGAATAATGAATCTAAAATTGTACAGTTTATGTGGAATTTGAGGAGTCGGAGTATGTGGAATTTCGTGAAATTTTTGACGAAATAAGAGACCCCCTCTCGAATAAGCCCCCCCTCGAATTAACCCCCCTCGAAATTTGCTGACAAAATAATACTTTTATTGCTTTTGTGTGCATCCCTTGAATTTTCTTAACTACCCTTATATTTACATCTAGGTATATGTTGTTGTTGAATTTTTCTGTCTGAGTATGTTATAAACAATGGATAGATAATGGAATTTGCTGGAATGGAAACAATGGATAGATAATGGAATAAAAACTGCTGGCGGAAAAATACCCCCTCGAATAAACCCCCTTTGAATTGAACACGAGTCGAAATTTGACGACAAATAATAAGCACCGTGGCGTGGGGGTATTACAAGTAAATATGAGGTTGGAAAGAAAGTTATGTCCGATCCTAGCACTTCCAGGTTCGGTTGGAGCTGGACAGAACTTTCTTTCCAACCGAATATTTCTATTGTATGGTTTTCGTTAAAAAGTTACCTAAAAGTTTTCCTAAATATTACCTATGGAAAATATCCTTTTTATTGAATTGTCGGTGTCAACATTTGATAAAATAAATACAAGTCATATCGCCGCATTCTGATTTTTTCTATTTATTTATAACCGTATAGTCTAGAATAAGACCGCCCTTGAATACCCACCCATGGTTACCGAGTGAGGAAAAATAACTTCCCCCTTGAAAACCCCCCCTCTATGATACCGTATTTGCTTGAATAGTTCCCCCCTCGAATAACCCCCCCTGTAAGACGAGCGACGAAATAATACTTCCCCCCCCTGAATAATCCCCCCTGAAAACATTTGATCAATATGTTGTGCCCATTTTGAACAAAAATGGCATATTATTGTGTCAATAAAGCATATTTCATTGAATGAGCTGATAGAAACATGCTTGAAAACTTTGATGAAATAATAATCCCCCCCCTTGAAAAATCCCCCCTCGAAAAATCCTCCCCCCCCCCTCAAAAAAATAATAATCCCCCAGGGGGATTATTCAAGCAAATACGGTAGGTGGAAAAGATGTTGGGTCAATTTAAAAACAAACAAACAATTTATGAAGTCAGACAGACCAAATAAAGCTACCTATGTCTGGTCTGCGTCTCCTAAGACCGCAGGGGAGTTATTTTTCGTCAGAGTTTTTAAAGGCGAGTTATTCAAGGGGGAAGTTATTCAAGGGGTAAGTAATTTTGCCTCAGATTTACATTATGTACAGGGTGCGGCAATTTAGACGCCCCCGCTAGATTTCGAATAACTTATCACTGGGTGGTCGAATTAACGTCAACTTTTAGATCGGAAAGGATCCCTGAAGATATGGCTGCGATAGCTCCACTCGTTCTCAAGTTATTCACGCAAACGCGTAATTGTCACTACCAACACCTCGTGACGATAGGCATTGCGCGATATATAAAAACGCACAATAACCAATGCAAAATTTTTATTTTGAGGGAGTGATGTGCACCGGACTAGTGATGTAAAAGCGCCATGGCGCTGGCGCTTGGCGCTAGCGCCAAAGCAAAAAGCGCCATGGCGCCATTGTAAACCAGCCGTTGAAGTGTCTTATAAAAAAGTTGTAAAAAGTTATTTTTTATCAGCCACCCGGGGGGAGGGGTTCATGTGGTGGGCTGTTTTGGGTGGGATAAGATATTTTAGCGGATATTTCAGGTTTATGTCACATTATCAAATGCTTAAGTGTTAAAACAACACAAGTGTTTATTTTTTTAATGCAATTAGATGCTGGACTTGTGTGGGACCGTAATGTTTTAACAAACTTTTAGCGCTGCGCCCCACACTGTGGTGAGTTGCCAAATACCGCCTGGCCAGTGTATAGTAGGGGAGGGGTGTTGGGGACACATCCCCAAAATTTTAGATTTATACCCCTCCCACAGCAGGAGATCCGGCACCCGCAGTGTAAGAAATTAAGTGGGGGCCGGACCTGTGCGGGACAGTGAAAACGCCACAAATTTTTTTCACATATATGGCGACCCCCTCTATAGTGAGTCGCCGCTGCCCCATTTATTCATGAGGGGTAGTGGGGGGTTGCGCCGATGTACCACCCAAGTTTTAGTTTTCCATCCCTCCCACAACCGGAGATATGGCCTGCGAGCTGAAAAAAAAATAGGCAGCCGGACTTGATCGGGAAGGTGTTTACTTTTAGGGAGTTTTTACTCTCTACTTTATTCTTAACTTTCTGTTTATTAGGGTGTCAAATTTCCGTGTTCTGTTTTCTGCAGGCAAATTTTTTCCGTTTTCCATTCCACTTTCCGGCTGCTGAATTTTTTCCCCACTTTCTGTTCCGTTTTCCTGCCACTTTTTTTCCGTTTCTGTTTTTCCGGCTCATTTTCCGTTTCCGGCTCAATTTTCAGTTTTTCCGCTTTTTTCCGTTTTCCGCATCAATTTCCAGTTTTTAGCCTTTTTAATGTTTTCCGCCTCAATTTTCTATTTTTCTGCCCCATGTTACATTTTTATGGCTCAACTTTCTGTTTTCTGTTCCAGCCAAACTGGTAAACATTCATGCAGATTGTCAATTATGTAAAAAAATTTCCAGCAAAATTTCTGCAAATTTTTTCCACTTCCAGCAAAATTTCAGCAACTTTTTTTTCCGTTTTCCAGCAAAATTTCACCAATTTTTTCTGTTTCCATACAAATTTCATGTTTCCATTTCCGTTTTTCCGGCTGCTGACATTTTTTTTCCGTTTCAGTTTTCCGCCAGGTGCAAGTTTTTTTTCCGTTTTCCGTTCTGTTTTCCGGCCACTGAAAAATTTTTCCGTAAAAATTTTTTTTGACACCCTACTGTTTATCATTTTTCTCTATGTTTAACTTTACTATTTACTCTTTACTTTACTCTTTACTTTTAACTGTACTCTTTACTTTACTCTTTACTTGCGACTTGCGAAACCGGCCCCCGGAAAAACATTTGACATTTGCAAATTGTCTCATATCTCAAATTGTCCCAAATAAATAATCAAAAAAATTGTCTTATTCCGTGAAGGTTATAGCTTATAAAAGGCAAATAAAAAGCCAATCAAATGTTATAATGTGCCAAAAGTTAGAAAATGTAACGATTTTGTGCGAATATTTAAATAGAATATTCCTTTGGTTAAATTCGGGGAATTCAGGGCCCAGGGGGTGGTTGCAAAAAAGTTCTCTTCGAAGAAGGTACTTGAATAGCGGAGCTTTGTCTAAGAGTATATTTTGCGTTTGAGCAAACCCCCATATACCATGTGTTTTTTATGTACACTGTATAAAGATACCGTATTACCTCGAAATATCCCCAGGGGGTTTATTATTTCGCCACCTAAATTGGGTGGGGGGTAGTTCGAGGGGGGTCTATTTTTTCGCCAGAAATATTGGGAAATTCCCCATACTCAGACGTAGAATAACACAGCAATGTAAGAGATGTATAAGTGTTTATATGCATATTTAACTGTATAAATACACAGAGAATGTCAGAGATTATGTCAATAATGTCTATTCACTGTAAACTGCCAATTTGTCTTTGCAGTTGGATATTTACCTACATACAACTCATTCACTCACAGGTAAAGTGACGAACAAGTCCCCGAGATCAAAGGGCACCGGCGGCACTGCGGCCAAAACGAGATCCACCGTGACTGCTGCCGATAAGGATGTCGACACGGCCCAGGGGAAAGGTCAGCTTTAACCAATGAAAAATATTTTGCCAAAACCACTGGCTATCCATCGAAGACTCAACTACTAGTCTAATTTTCCGCATGAACTAGTAGTCGTGAATTTTTGCACATGTTCGATGCGTTTCAATAGCATTGCTCATTGGTAAAATGTGACGAGATCACATGTAAATAACATGTGCAATGGGTGGTGAACTGGCGCAGGCCCGTCAGAGGCGCCCCAGCCGAGCAGCGGCACCGCGGCCACTGGCTTGCGTCACGCCGACGGCACCGAGGACGTGGACGACGCCATGGACACGAGCGCGCCGCCCGCAGATCCGCCGTCGCTGTCGCTGTCGCCGGCGAGCATCATCGACCTGGTGGACGCGCCCGACACCCCCGCTGCGAGTGGCCGCCACCAGATGGATTTCCACTGGGTCAACGACGAGTGGCGCAGCAGCAGGCTCGCCATCCTGTACCAATTGGCACACGAAAGCGACGCCTTGTCGGCTGATGAAGCGGACCAGTTTGCGGTGAGTTGCATCTTGACTTTTCATTTGAAACAATTCGGTTTGAGCCCCATTCGAACTGTGCATGAGCAGCGTGAGAGACATATTATACTCGGCAGATGTGATACTCTACAAATAGATATGATTTATGTCTTCGGCTGGCAGACAGCCAACCGAATACTTGTGAACCGACTCCCCACTTTACTCCACTTCATCCCAACTCCGAACCGGTTCAGTGAGCCGTAAGTTCACCGTGGACTGTGGTTATGACATCATGATGGAGTGTTACCTCCAGAAAAATGTAGGGAGTAATGTGACCCGAGTAAACCTAGTTTGCTGTGATCGCCGCGGCTTACAGCTTGAACATTAATGCCGGTTGCCAAGCGAATGTTCGTTCGCAGTTCGACACGACGAGCATGAGCGACGCGAGGCACCTGGGCGACGGGTTCTACCCGGCCCAGCACAAGCAGGTGCCCTCCGCCGTGCGCCTGGACCAGCTCAAGACCCAGCCGGTGGGCGCGGACGGCGCCTGTTTCTACCGGTCGCTGGCGCTCGCCCTCACCGGATCCGAGAGCGGCCACAACGTCATCCGGCAGCTGGTTCGTGTCCGTGCTTGCTGTGATTGGTGTGCTCTTTTATGAAAGATTGAAACGTTTGAGAATAACATCCGCGTCAACGGAATGACAACGTTTAAACGCGCGACCAAAGTTTTCAGTGTCTTCAACAACGTGATCATAAGTCGGAGACTTCTCGCCCATTTATTTACGTGTGTAATGTAGGCTTGTATCATATCAAATGGAGGATGCGCCACGCGTTATTGCGGATGCGGGCTGGCGGATTTAGTGTATTGAGCAGGCGACTATTATTTCATGTAATGGGCAATGACCTGCGGAGATGAGTAATGTGGGACTTTGCGCGCATGCTTCATTATGTGATGTGCATAGTTGTTAAAACGTATTTACGTTTACTCGAAAAGTACGTATACTCGAGTACTGAGTAAATACGTTTACGTATACTTTGAAAAAAGTAGCTGTACTCGCTATTACGTATACTTTTTGGAAGTACTCGAGTACAGAATACGTATTTCAGATAGGTTTTTATACGCTTTTTCAAGGCATATATAGGAAAAAAGGGGGAGAAAAAGTGAAAAATAGGAACAAAATTGTTAAAAATATGCACATAACACATTTACTTGTGAATTTGAAGGTCAAAATGGTCAAACAGGTACAAAATTGAGTGATTTGAGTGAAAATTAGGCCAAAATTTTCCAAAAATACTCAAAAATATGTTTTCTGGAGGGAAAAGTATTTTACTCATGTTTACTCATGAGTAAAAGTACAAAGGATTTACTTTATCTTTTCTGTACTCACGGAGTGAGTAACAAATAAAAATACTTTACGTTTACTTTTACTTTGAAAAAAGTTCGGTACTTTTAACAACTCTGGTGACGTGACGCGTAGTCATTTCCGACGACAAATCAGCGTGCACTTTCCGAGGTGTAAATAAATCCAGGGAAACGTTACCGTGCATTTAAAACATACCGTACATCCTCGAATAAGTCCCCATTGAAAATTTTTCCCTCTAATGACCCCCCTGTCAGCGGACTGATAAAAAATAACTTCCTCCTTGAACCCCCCCCCCTCGAAATGCTACCCTCGATTTCAGCTATGCTCCCTGCCTGTTAGCGGACTAAGGAAAAAATACCGCCCTCTCGAAAAACTCCCCCTTGATGGGTGGGAAAGATAGTCCTTTAAAAAAGTTACATGTATATTATGTTCTACAAAAGCATATAATATAGCACATATAGGGTATATGACTCACATGCGGAGTGTTGAGCAACGTGGAAAGTGTTGCCGCACGCAGGTGTGCGACCAAGTCTCGCTGTGGCACGCCTCCGAGACCCAATGCGCGGCCGCGCTCGCCAGCTTCTGCGAACCGCCGGACACGCTGCCCACTTGGATCAAGAAGCAGCGCAACCCCATCACTTGGGCAGACGAAGTCAGCGTCGCTGCCGCTGCCACACTGCTGCAGGTGTGTGTTTCTGCTCGTGGCCACGCTCAGTTGCTGCCGCTCGTGTGTCACTTGATTAGATGCATTGATTAAATTTATGGCAATGCTATTTGTACTGGAATATCTCACCAGATACTGGATTGGTTTGGCGTGATCTGATCTTAACTCGATACCACATTTTTAGCCCCGAACCTGATGCCACACACCTGAATTGTAAAAAGTACCAGACTTTTTTGAAGTATACGTAAATATAAACTGCGGTATTTTAACAATATATCACAGCAAAAATTACTAGGTAACATCATATTGAAATTTACTGCAATTAGGTAGGTAAATACGTGATTTATGTACCTATGCGCTAAATGACACAGTATGATAAATTTTGAATCTAGTGGTACACGGTACGGCGCGGTATATTTTGAGAATGTGGTAAAACGTGTGTAGACTTTTCAATTTTGCTGAATTGTATGGTAAATTTGGAATCTAGTGGTACACGGTCAACGATGGAAAAAACACAGAAATTGAACACAGAAACTCATTGAGTTTCTGTGTTTTTGTTTTACACAGAAACACGGAAACTCATAAATTTTGAAAAACTCAAAACTCAAATGAGTTTTTCTTTGTAGAACACAGAAACACAGAAACACGGAAACACAGAAAAGTTTTTTGAGTTTTTGTGTGTTTTTTTACAGCGAAGTGGCTGAATGCACATTAATTCAGTTGAACTAAACAAGATAAGATAAGCATTTATAGTGTGTAAATATGTACATAATGTATTCATATTTTATAATGGTACAAAAAAAAATTAAAGATGGCATGCACATCTCATGGTGGATTTGACAATTTAAGTTTTGACATTTAAGTATACCTTATTACGTTGAATAAACAACCCCCCCCCCCTTGAATTAACTCCCCTCAAAATGGACTGGTGAAAAAATAAGCCCCGACCCCTCGAAATACCCCCCTCCAGGATGATGTACATCATGTATCCAATGTACATGATGTATTTATTACTGCTAATTTGCAACGCAGCTACACGTAGACTGTACTAGGTTGTGTAGCTGACTACATGTTTATTTCAAATATATCCTGTTTGTACGCATTTATAACCTGTTTTGGGTACGTAAATGCCTACCATTTTATATGATCCTTACAAAACTTTCTGACGAAATAATAATGCCCATGGTGTTTCGAGGTAATATGGTAGTTGTAGTTCAAATCAATTCCGTAGTCCTCCATACAATGCACATCCATTGAAGAATTTTGGAGTACTGCGTAAATTGTCGTTTCTGGGCATTTTGTTGCTGGTGTTGTGATGTTGATGTCCTCATTGTGGACATTTTTAAGGACTTTTTTGACACTTTGATGAATACACAAATGTTATGTGGGGTTAAAACATGTGCAAAACCAATATTTTATAAGAAAACCACTGTTTCCAGATCGAAATGCTGTAAATCAATTTTTTTGGGGGGAAAACTCAACTCTTTTGGAAAAAAACTCGAGTTTTTTCAAAAAACTTGAGTTTTTACAAAAACACAGAAATAAAAACAGAGTTACTCAAGTTTTCTTCAAGAAAAAAACTCAAAACACAGGTATTCATTTTTGAAAAACTCAAAACACAGAAAGTGTTTTTTTTTTGAGAACTTACCCATCGTTGTACACGGTACAGCGCGGTACATTTGAGAATGTGGTAAAACGTGTGTAGATTTTTCAATTTTGCTGAATTGTATGGTAAATTTGGCCACTATAGTATGCTGTCATATTTGTTATTTAACCTGATTCCCCTGAACCCAACATTATTAGAAATTTGTTATCTAACAAAAACCGAACCCAAAATCCTACCCGAACATTTTTGACCCGAAATCCCGACACTTGAACCAGCAATTTTTGAAATTCCAACCCCTAAATGCAGACGCGGACATGACACAATTTTTCAAACTACACAGTTGTACAACTTGGCACAATAATAAGATTATAGTGTACATGATGACATGCGTGAACACCACCTGCAGACGTCGATCGCAGTCACCGTGGAGAAGGTGCCGGGCGTGTTCGGATGGTACCCGACGCACCCGCTGTCAAAGCTGCCCGGGTATGACATCGCCGCTGTGACCGACCGGGCCATCTTCCTGCACAACAAGGATCTCAATCACTACGATCCGGTGGTTGACATCATTGAGGATCACCACTCTCCAATACATGTTAGTTTCAGGATCTGAGAGTTTCAGGATACCCTTTGACACGCCACCGGCAAATGATTTAGCTGCGCACTCTGTTGACGATATGTTTGAAACGTCACACTGTGCATTATTTTTGAACGTAAATACTAGATCGAGTCTAGCCGATTTATCGTATCAAAATCGAGCACGGGGTCGTGGGTCTCCAATGGCAGCCTCTCTCTCATATTCTCCCAAAGTCGAAGCACATCTTTCGAATATCTTGCACATAGGTAAGGTTAATATTTATCTATCCCGAAACCGATCCATTTATCCGAAATCTATTTATTCTTACTTTTACGTCTACATTTTCGGAAAATACCATTACGTTTTGTCACGTTTTCCTGACCGAAATACCCGGGTACTATGGAAAACGTAAAAATTCTGATATTTGGTAGTTTTGTAGTGGCCGCGCCCTCTGACATAACTGCATACCGTAAATATTTCCTCGAAATACCCCCCGGGGGGTTATTGTTTCATAGTGTTCCCAAGAGGGGGGGCGGTTAAACGAGGGGGGTTGATTATTTCGCCAGAATTTTTTTTCAAATTCTAGTACAAAATCGTTGTTTGTGATGTGCGCTGGGGTAGAAAAATGCATCAATAACTGACATGTATAGACTCCTGTAGACTAATATTAGTACGTAGATGGTATTAACACTGTTATAACGTGATTCCGACATTGTTTTAACGTGTGTTCTGCACTACGCAGAACACAAACTGCAGTATTTGTCATGTACGTTCTCTTTACCCTCAATCTGGGGGGTATTTCGAGGGGAGGTGATTGTTTCATAGTGGTCTCAAGAGGGGGGGGGGTCAAACGAGGGGGGGGGGTATTTCGAGGAAATACGGATGAATTCCATGAATTCTCTACCGATTTTGATGGTTGAGAACTCAAAATGATCAGAATGATGTGGCGATCTTTAAATGCTGTGATTCAAATGATTACAAACAATAGCTAAAATATTTTTATATACTCCAATAAATAGCCTGTATTGCCTACCGAGTACTGTGAGATCCAAGATATGTGCGTATTGTTGTTTCTCTTGTGATGATATTTAAATAGCCACTTGGGCTGATATAGAGGTCGATGGAATGTCATAAACTTCTGAACAAACTTGCTGCTGCTATTTGAGCCTTGCGTCTATCATTTTGGTGGACGTGCTGGGGAATTAAATTTAAGCTACTTAGCTATTTGATTACCCGGCAGTGAGCACGGACGTCTATACGCTATTCGACTTGCTCTATTACACATGCTAATATTGCTATTATTGCTAATTATGAGTGTTCATTCTACGGACACTGCTAGTGCTGCGCAGGATTTGCGCCCACACACGTGTTCGCACCCGGTAAACGCGTTACCACCTGATGCCGTGCACCCTGAGGTTGCACGTTTGTTCGAAGATCAGGCGTTACGCGTTGCCCAGGGTAGGCACCGCGTTCATGGACCTCCACAGTTTCCGGTGGCCAGGTATATGTTGCCACCCGACTCGGAGTCTACACGCCCTATTCGTGACAGGGTAATTTTAAATTCGCGATTGTCCACTCGATCTCACAGTGGAATGAGTAGCACTCAAAATGATTCTTTGAGTGGATCGGTTTCTACATTGGAGGCAGGGGGCCTGGGAAACGTTAACAGTAATGGTATTGGGGTATCGAATATTTTCCGCTTTGTTCGTGAAAATGAACTGGTAGAGGCGCACGTTATCAATCATGTAAATTTGCCGCCTATTCTAGACCCGGTGCAGCCCATTTCAATTTTGCAGGGATGGCGTTTGTTGCAGTGTGTTCAGGACATGTCCGTGGGGCGGGATATTACATGGGCAACACCTAGACCTGTAGGTAATCATTCAATGCCTTATCAAGTGGAACGTATGCAGGACGACTATTCGAATTTTAACAATCAGGGCAAAAATGAAGAAAAATCTAATGACACTTCCACAGAAAGCTTGCAGAAAGCTTTTGAAGACTTGCAAAGGCGCTTTTTGGCTTTGCAGCGGCAGTCGACAACACCGGTGCTTCAAGAGACTACAACAAATAAATCAAAACCGGTTGTCGATTTGACTACGCCGCTGGAGGTGAAAGAGACGAAGTTGATTTCCACTCCGGCTGACCAAGGAACAGAGAATGTGAAACAAGGAGATCCATGGTTGGTTAAAGATTTGACAAAATTGCCTGGTGCTGTTGCACACACTCCTAGGGTAGAGCTGTTGAATTACTGGATGTTGGCCAAGCCACATCTGATGGACAAAATTCCATGCTTTGCTAACAAACCGGACCAACTCTCTTTTGTTGAATGGAAACGAGCCGCACAAATGGCATCTTTGTCAGTGGCTGACCCGAGTTTGGTTCAACAGTTTTGGGTCGAGGTACTTTCAACGAAACTCACTGGGGACGCACATCGCGTTTTGACAACTCTGTGTGTGCCAGAGGATTTACTTAATTATTCCAAAGTGTTGCAGGATTTGAACGCAGTTTTTAAAGATGTAAAAAAAGTTTACACGATGCCAGAATGGGATTCGGCAGCTATGTCCCGTAACGAGACATTTCTCAATTTCTACCTACGGTTGCTGGCAAAATTTCCGCGCGAATTGCGAGAGTCTGTCAACTATGACAGATTATTGGTTGACCGAATTGTGGCCACAAAATTATGGGCCAAATATGACGACTCAAGGTATGATCGCTATGCCATGGCAAATTTTTCAGCCATGGGAAAGTCTAAAAATCTAACCACTATTCAGATGGTGCAGATGGTTGAGGACTGTTTTTTGCAGGTTAAAAAACCCACATTCGGCCCACAAAAAGCCAATTCAACTCCGGCAGCACGCACAAACGTGCGTTTTAACATTAATCGCATCATGGCCGATAATGCCACAAACCCTTGGTGCCCACGTCCCAATCACGTTGGACACAGGGTGTCTGACTGCAGAATCACTCAACGTGAACAGCAGGGGGGGACAAATGTTGACACTAAAATGGGTATTGACACTACAATGTTGGCACCAAAATCTCAGGGCTATGGGAAGGTACAACGTTACGGCCCGTCCCATACTAATGACAACGCTTTACCGAAACCAACGATTGCTAAAATGGCTGTCACTGAATTTCAAGGTGACAGTGTAAACAATACTGAAGACAATTTCGATTCTAATTCAATTGAAGACATGGAGTATCTACTGCGATGAATTTAAGCACAGGCTAGCGGCTTCTTTCAATTCTGATCCCGGTGGGTTGTCAGATCGCCAGCGTGATTTTTGGGTTAAACTTGCAAATCATTACCCACCACAGAAAACGCTGAGGCCCGAGTGGCAACATTCTTCGGGGACGTTTTTGCCACCGACACCATTGATGTTTCGGGAACACATGATGAAATCTGATAGCACAAAAAATTGTGAACCTTGCACTACTAATATACCCCATCTTGATCAAACATACGTGAATGAATCTGTAACGTCGCCACACTTTGACAATTATTTGATAAATGATGAAGTGTGCACAACCGCTTTATCATGTGTTGGAGAGAACCAAAAATTATGCATTCGGATAGAAAAAACCACTGGACCACAAATTTTCGCGGAATTAAAAATAGAAAACATACCATGCAAAGGCTTGCTAGATACAGGGTGCAACCGAATGATCATTGCATTACACATTCTTCAAGAAATCGCCACAAAAAGCGGTTTACAAATCGACAAGCATATACGCCCAACTAAAATTGAGGTACATATGTTAAATGGGAAATCTTCAAAAGGTTCAATGTTCGAAATACCCCTATATTTTGAACATGTATCGCCCATTGACAAAGTATTGCGCAAGGTTTTGGTAATTTGTCTAGTCAATTATGACACTGCGGCCATGAACGACATTTTAATTGGAACAGATATCATGTCATTTCTAAAATTGTCTTGGTTGATTCCATTAGCCTTAGATAAATTGACAACCACTGAACCATCCAATAATGAGGAGGCACAACATCAATTCGAACGATTGCAAAACACTTTTTCACACATTTTGACAGAAAACATTTTACTTAAAAAAAATGTCTATGTACCTGCCAATGGATATGTAAACATTCCAATGAAAATACCCAAAAAACCTGCTACAATCCCAATGATTGTGTGGAAAAATTGCTCATTATTTGTGCAGACATCTTCAGATGTAGAAAAAATGGGGGCACAAATGTACAATACACGCGTAGACATTTCGCATAATAACTCATACTACTTAACATTATTTAATCCGACAACTACTCCAATTCATATTGATTCCGGATCATGCATTGCGAGCTGTGATGTTCAGCCCGGGACACAATTTTATATACCGGGGAAAAATGGTCATTTATTGCATTCACCAGAGTGTGCAGCAAATTTCGGTGCAATTTACGAGCCAATTGTCGCTGCAGGTGCCATACACATTCCCAAACCACCAACTGATGAGTATACAGATGTGTCACATGACAAGCCTATGAGTGTGTGTGACAGAGTGAAATTTATTTTGCAGAATTTGCCGAGTAAAAATCGCATACCATTGAATACAGAAGAAACACTACAATTTGAAAATCTGATAAAAGAATTTCATGATATTTTTTCCTGTCATGACTACGATGTGGGGTGCACACCATTAATTGATTATTCTATTCTGACTGACCCAAATCATCCACCAATTAAACAGGCCTCACGCTATGAGCCGCCTATTAAGCGTGATTTCATCAATAAATCAATCAAGTCTATGTTGGAGGAAGGAATAATTGAGCCATCAGATGGTCCATGGGCGTCTCCCATTAGTATTGCTCCAAAAGGGGAAAGTGATTATAGATTTTGCGTCGATTTCAAAATGGTGAATCTAATCACAAAAATAGATAGTTACCCATTACCTAGAATTGGTGAAATTTTAGCCGAATTTGCTGGCAGGAAAATATTTACAGCTATTGACATTAGGCATGGGTATTACAATGTGCCCCTGGCTAATGAAGACACCAGGGAGAAGACGTCATTTGTATGTAGTCTAGGACAGTTTCGATATACGAGAATGCCGTTTGGATCAGTGAATAGTGGAGCTACTTTCCAGAGGCTCATGACTATCATGCTGGCCGATTTAAATGAGAATTTATCACGCGCATGGATACGGGCTTATATCGATGACATTTTATGCTGCAGCGACACAATTGCACAACATTTGACACATTTACGTCGGTTATTCTTACGTTTACGATGGGCAAATTTGCGAATGCAACCAAAAAAGTGCAATATATTTACTTCAACATTGAAATATCTTGGACACCAGATAACGGCAGAGGGCATTTCGCCAGCACCCACGCGTGTAGCGGCGATGACAGATTTACCAAAAGTGCACACAAAACAAGATTTGAGACGATTTCTCGGTAAATGTGTATACTACAGTCATTTTATTCCTAGTTTCAGTCGTGTCGCAGCTCCACTTTATTCTGTTTTAAAAGGACGTGTCCCAAAGCACGGTTCCACTGCATTTGAGTGGACAGAGGAAATGTTAGATGCATGGCATAGTTTGAAGTTTTGCTTGGCGTCACCACCTGTTCTAATTCATCCTATACGAGATGGACGACCCTACTACCTTGAAACTGATGCCAGCTCACTCGGTCTAGGGGCGGTGTTATCACAATATTCCGATGATGGAAAATTACACCCCATATCTTACATTTCAAAGCGACTGACACATCCTGTCACTCAAAATCAAACTGCTATGGACACAACATCTGTTGTGCCTGATCCCAATGATGTGGCAGGGTGCAGCACTGGGCCAGGGGAGGGTCCGTTAAGCAATGCCGAGATCAAATACCGGAAAGTGGTAGCCAAGTATAACCGAATTTGTCAGGTGGTCTAAATTCAATATTTCTAAATTCAATATCTCTTAATTCAAGATTTCTAAATTTTAATCACAATATTCCTGTTAAAATATTTCAATTGTAGTATTTCAATCAAAACGTTTACAAATTTTAATTACAATATTTCTATCAAAACATTTTAATCACAACATTTCAATCAAAGTATTTAAATCAAAAGTTTTCAATATCCTACAGTAAATTTGATTCTTTTGTTATTTCTAGAATTTCAAATTAAAAGATGTTCATACTGGTCCTTTTCCATAGGATTTTGGCACTCTGACCGCACGCTTTAATGACGTCAGGGGGGACGTCGTCACTTTACGTGATGAAGCAGAGCTGCATCACCGCACCATTGTTGGATTCAAAGTGCCTGATTTTTTGACATTTTACATGAACTAAACATAGGTAATTGGTCACAAAATAACGTAGGTCGAATGTGACAATTACCACAAATCGTTGGAAGAAGGTGCCCTGTTTCGTGACGAGCAGGCAGTGGCTATAAATCGACTAATACATGAGCGTGACGTGGCTCGAATGAGACGTCAAGTCGCTACTACAGATACGTCTACTCAAACAGAGACATCTGTCTTTTCAACGGTGATTACCGGCTCTACAAATTGAATTTTTTGTGTAATCACCCATTTATTGTGTCGATTTATTTCAGCGTGTGCCGGTCGATTTAGACACACGTACCACATTCTACCGCCGACGCGAGTTTGCCGCGACTTTGGAAAGTGTGGGAGAGCTCACACCCAACCCTCCAGAGGTGCGCAGACATCGTGCACAACTGGCAGAGGTACAGGCTAGTCAGCCACCACCACAACCCAGCGCGGATGATGTTGCTGCTGAGACCCGCCTTGTAGAGCTTGGGCAACGTGTAGGGCCGCGCCAAGGCCGTCATCCAAACCGCCCAATTGCACAAGCGACTTTTCGCAATACAGCTTCTCGTTTAAGCCGTACACGTGTCGAACGTAACACTTCGCGTCGTCGTTCACGTTCTCCACGTGCTCGCCGTTGATTTTTTGGGAAGGGTGAAAAGAAAGATGTTTGATGGATAGATATTTTTCAATTTTGGTTCTCATGTTAGGTCCTTCAGTAAGGTTCTCTGGGGGAGGAATAATGTGAGATCCAAGATATGTGCGTATTGTTGTTTCTCTTGTGATGATATTTAAATAGCCACTTGGGCTGATATAGAGGTCGATGGAATGTCATAAACTTCTGAACAAACTTGCTGCTGCTATTTGAGCCTTGCGTCTATCAGTACTGACCAGAGTTGTACAAATACTGGTATTTTAGAAAACGTAAACGTAAATGTATGTGTAAATACCTTTTCCAAATCAAAAGTATAAATACCGAAAATTCTCAAATAATTCCCCCCTCGAAAAACTCCCCCCTCGAATAACTCCCCCCTGTAAACTGACTGAGGAAAAAATACCCCCCCCCCTCGATTAACTCCCCCCTCTTTTATGTGTTGGAAAAGTCCACGTATAAAAAACATATGTATGTATAGGTATGTTCATTAAAAGTATGCATTTTTTGCAGTTGATGCACGCTATCATTGATTTCATTGCATGAATTAACGGATTTCTATTCTGGATTACACGTTTATGCAACGCAACCTACTTAACCCCATTCAGATGATACATCGATCATGCTTTTTACTCAATATTCCGACGAAAAAATAACTCCCCCCTCGAATAACTCCCCCCTCGAATAACTCCCCCCTCAAAAAATTCTGAGCAAAAAATAACTCCCCCGGGGACTTATTTGAGGATTTACGGTACTAAAATGTGAGGTATTTTTAAAATACCAAGGAATACCTAAGTAAAAAAAACGTAAACATAACAATTTTATACGCATAGTATTTGTCGTTGTGCTTTGAAAAATACCACTATTTTCACCTTTAGATGGGTCAATCCCTCACTCCCATGTAATATATTCATGATTTTAGCGATAAAATGCTCACAACATAACCAACAACATCGAGTCATAGTTGTTAAAACGTGTTTACGTTTACTCAAAAAGTACGTATACTCGAGTACTGAGTAAATATGTTTACATAAACGTACTTTGAAAAAGGTATCTGTATCTGTATCTTTTATGTATACTTTTTGAAAGTACACGAGTACAGAAACCGTATTTCAGATAGGCTTTGTTATAGGTTTTTTCATGGCATAGATAGGAAAAAATGGAGAGAAAAGTGAAAAATAAGAAAAAATGGCAAAAATAGCTGAAAATACGCAAATAACACATGAACTAGTGAATTTGAAAGTTAGAATGGTCAGAAAGGTATGAAAATTAGTAATTTTTAGAGAAAATTTCTCTGTATAATGACTCAAATACATTTGCCATTTTCCATGACTTTCACACTTTGCATGACATTTGACATTTGACAAGGCATTTTACAGGGTATCTGGAAGTGGCACCTGCTGGACTTGTGGACAGTGCTCTGTTGAACAACTTGCAACAACCAGCGATCGATTTTTTTGATGCAGTTGTATTTCAACTTTTATTTGATGTTTTTTCCTTACGTTACACTTTTTTAGACGCATCGCACATGAATTTCCGATTGATTAATCGCGTTTAACTTTGTACCCTTTGTAGCCTTCGAAAATTCCGAAAAAATTCGAAAATTTGAAAACGTTTTCGAATTTTCGAATCTTTTTTGCCATTCTTACTCAGCCCACAGAAGACATACCGTATTTACTCGAATAATTCCCCCCACTCGAATAATTCCCCCCCTCGAATAATTCCCCCCTGTTAGATGAGTGAGGAAAAAATAATTCCCCCACTTGAATAATTCCCCCCTGCCCCGATGACGGAGGATAGATAATGCACATTCTTTAACAAAACACAATCCATGAAGTCAAAGCATGCAAAAGATCTGTGTGTACTTTGATTCATGGAATCGAAACGCAGTACATCGGAGTGCAAAGATGCAATGTTATGTGCACTACCAATGGAAACAGGGCATACATGTGTATTTAATGTGATAAAAACATGCTTAAAAATTGTGATGAAATAATAATCCCCCCACTTGAATAATTCCCCCCCTCGAATAATTCCCCCCTCAAAAATGTCTGACGAAAAAATAATTCCCCGGGGGAATTATTCGAGTAAATACGGTACATTCATATGCATTTACATACGCAGCACGGCCCCTGGCTGGATGGGGGTGGGTAGGGCTCAAACTCGACTTAATTTGACTCGACTCATTACTCGATGGTAAAAATAGGTGCCAAAAGTGTCGACTCGACCAGAAAAATGTGGTCATGACGTGTGACTCGAGGTTTTCGGCCAACTCGACTCAAAATTTTGGCAAATTACGTGTCAGGGTGGCTGATTGAATCTTTATTACTTCGTTTACCCCTGACCCTGATCACTTTTCTTGTCACTTTGCACATTGCACCGGTGCAGCGGCAGCCAGCGATAATCGCCGCAATGCCCACGCAGAAACGGCGGCGGTCGTCGACGGGGGTGGCCTCCCCGCTGGCGCTCGACGCTTCGCCCGGCCCCGCGTCGCCGCCGCTGCAAGGCGTGCCCGAAGGCGCCGCGTCGCCGGAGCAGCAGCAGGCGCCACTCGGTGCCGACGACCGCCGCCGCTGGCTCCTCGACCAGTTGGAGCAGGTGCGTACCGCCGCTTGATGACCACTTGGGCCAGGTTCAATTCAGGTGCAAGCTGCACCTTAGGCGCCCCACGGCACAGTAAGCACGTGCAACTGTTACACACGTTTACGTTGTATTTTATTTAAAATGAATGTAGCCTTATGTTGTAACCAAATCATCCGGTTGGGCCAAATTCCGCATGTAGATAAGTGATCAAATAAAAAGTTATACCGTATATCCTCGAATAAGACCCCAGGGCCGAGAGGGAGTTAGTTGTTCCTCATAAAATTTGGACTTAATTCATTGATTGAATGCATTCTGTCAACTCATGTAATCCAGGTTTACACTGCGTATCTGCTGTCATTGCCGTAGGCTAACATTCTTTTATTTTTTTCATTAGACACATGCACTGCATTTGCATTCGATGAATCAGCAAACACGTAGCTTAATTTTGGATGTCGGACTTCCTCGATCATTGATTCAAATTTTGCAGCCTTCTCTTCACTCAGAGGGGGGGGGGTTTCGAGTTCGAGTTATATTTTCCTCAGTTATATTTGATCGAGGGGGGTCTTACTCAAGGATATAAGGTACCCATTATTTATTACTTCTAATAGAAGAGCGCTATTATATTTTTTTCGGCAGCTTTTCGCCTGTTGTTCTGAGGGAAAATACCCCGAGGGGGTTTATTTTTTCAGATGGAAATTCTGAGGGGGTTATTTCGAGGGGAGCTTATTCGAGGGGGTGTTTATTATTTCGTCAGAAATTTTGGCGAAATCATACCACGCTTTGGTGAAATTCATGTTTTTACATACCAAAACAGGTAATAAACGTGACCAAATAGGATGATCGGGACATATAAACTTAAATGTCTACACCAATTAGCGTATATGAGCATTTGCGATGCAAACTGGGGCATCAATAAATACATCGTGTACATTGCATAACTGATGAACATCATTCCAAACGGTGGGTATTTCTAGGGGGGGGGTTTAATTCATGTGGGATATTTCGAGAAAATAAGGTAATTATAAATGTATTAATATTACTTCATTATGTCAATTATAATGTTATAATTACAGATATTGAAAACCAATACCCAAAAACTAAAACAAACTTTATGATCTTTTCATAGAAACTTTGTGAAATACATAGATCGCAATCACCCCTTGACCCCCGCAGGCGACCACCCAAGGGCCCGCGGCGCTGCAAGCCGGCGCGGCAGTGACGCTGGCGCAGCTGCAGCAGTTGGGCGCCCAGTGGTGCGACCACGCAGAGCAGCTGCTGCAGCTGTGCGACGAGCCCCCGACTCAGCTGCGGCGCCACGCCGCCTGGGCTGCCCTATTCGACGGCGCGCTCGTCCACGCCCTGGCCGACCTGCTCCACCACGTGGCCAACCAGGTGCCCGGGTGCTTTACGCTTCAGGGGACAGATTACAAGAAAAGTGCTACCTGCAAAGTAAGTATAGGGCCCACACACGCTAGTTGACATCGCAAATTCGTGTCAACTCAATGTCAACTAAAGAACACAAAATGAATTTTTAAATCATCTCAAGTAACAGAAACAATGAAAATTAAACATCATGATGTAAAATAGACTATGCTCTATCAGATAGGAAAGTTGAAATCACATAATTCACTCAAATTTAGTTGACACAAATTCAGTTGACATCCAGCGTGTGTGTCACCATTCTCGGCGGACATCACACTTAGTATGGAAACCTACCATGACCAATCTGAATAACGAACCAAAAATTGTACCAGGTTTTTCATTATGATAGGTATATCACTTTTACAATGGAATAATTAATTACGAAATCTATCACAACATTTCATTCATTAAATTATGGTCATTTCACTGTGACTCTGGGAGCGCCATGAAGCTTTTAACCAGTGTTGTAAAATGCGTCAGCACTTCGGCACCACGCACAAATTTTGCTTTGGCACCATTCTTACGCTTCACACTAAATGTCTTTAACACCGCACTTTAACAAATTGTGCCAAGCGTCAAAGCGTCATGATAATTTTTGTTTTAGTGCCACCACTATGACGCGTTTCGTATCACATGCGCAAAACGTGTGGTGCTGATTACCAGAGTGGTTAAAATACCGGTATTTTTGGAAAGTGTAAGTGTAAGCATAAATACACTTTCCAAATTTTGAGTATGTATACCAAAAGTGTAAGGCATTTTAAAAATACCTAGGAAAGTGTAAAAAAGGTGTAAGTGTAAAATTTGTTTAGAAATAGCTCTCACTGTTGAGCATTAGAAAACACCATTGTTTTCACATTTAGATCAATTTATTTGTCATTTTCATGCATTATTTCACATTTTACCACCTTTTATGAAACATTTCAGGCTGTAACAAATACTGTAGGTGTATGAAGTTCCCTAATAATGGCGCTTTTTCAGTGTTGATATTTTACTGATTAAGCAATGCGATACACACTGTTTAAATGCAAGAATGAACATGCAGCAAATGTTAATGCAAAAGCGAGTTGACTTTGTGTCCAGCTGGTGAATTTCCATTGATCTTGTCCTTTTTACAAAAGTATGATGAAACTGTAGAATACCATGAGTACTGAGATGCAAATGTTGGAGATCAAAGGCTAGTTTGTACATTTGCCATATTTTCTACATTCAATGCATAACTGCATGTGTGCACTATGCAGTTATTTTTTGTATATGATCCTATTTTATGCTTTCTCAAAAGCATAAAACAGGGCCATCTGAAAGAAAAAAATACACTTTCTGTACTCGGGTATTTTGCTCAGGAAAGTGTAAAAAGTGTATAAGTATTTTATGAAAGTGTAAGTTTAAGTGTAAATATAAATACCCATTTACCCGGGTACTTCGGGTAAGTGTAAATACACTTTCGCAACTCTGCTTATTACAGTACTAGGTAATATTTACGAATGCACTGATCGTGATTGCAGCTCGGCCAGGACAGGGCGGCGACCGTGCGCCGGCTCATTTATGACCGGCTGTCGGTGGCGCGGGGCTCGAGGCCGCAGTTGGGCAGACTGCTCAACGAGCGGCTGGCCGTGCTGCGCGAGCCCCAGGAGGCCGCGGCCGGCCCACCCGGACCCTCGCCCGCCGCCGCCCAGCGAGCCGCCCGCGCGCAGGCCGTGGCCGACCAGCTGCGCCGCCACCCGTTGCCCTCGCCCCCGCTGCCCTTCGACGTGGCCGGGGGCAGGGTGACCCGCCAGCTGGTCGAGCAGCACCTGCACATGGCAGATGTGAGGCACTGGCGGCGCACCCCGGTCGCCCAGCTTTGGCGGCAGGCCGTCGACTTGCCGTGGCTAAGGCGCCTGTAGTGTTCGCTTAGGTTTGCTTCACGTGTTACCTTTAAGTGTTCGCTTTAGGTGTCGCGGGGCCTCGGGCACGAGTGGCTAGATAGATTCATAGATTGGCTCATTTTAAAAGTGT
Organism: Sphaerolaimus hirsutus; assembly: GCA_964036195.1. Lineage (NCBI taxonomy): Eukaryota > Metazoa > Nematoda > Chromadorea > Monhysterida > Sphaerolaimidae > Sphaerolaimus > Sphaerolaimus hirsutus. The sequence continues at coordinate 17,327,656 of OZ038450.1, forward strand.
CGACATGAGTACTTATTGGTTAAACTGTGACAGGCTGCCTTTTCATGATAAATATTTTGTATAGATAAATCCATTGGTGTTTTTGCACCAGAAGACACATCACCTGCACAACTATTGCAAAGTCCTGTTGAAATGAAAACCAGTCATGCTCAAGTTCAGTGCACATTGTATTGCTCCACGGTGTTTCATGTGCATTCCTTAACTTGAATTTTTCATTAATAGCTCTGAAATATTTGCAACTTCAAATTGAGGAGACTGGCGCGCACCCGTTCAATGTTGCAGCTATTGCAATCCTTTTGGATCTATATGTTACACTGACCAAAAGTGATGGATTTACATCCACTTGCACAGCTTAAGTAGGTACAAGAACGCAATCGATGCTAAATATTTACTATATTAGCCACAAAGGTCCCTACTTGTGTAGGACTCGGCAGACTACTGCTCTACTGCATACTGGTGTAGGACTTGGCAGAGCTGCAAAACTCTTGCGCTGGTGGTTAGTGCTTCGCGTGTGGTGGCTGCAGTTGGGCATGGCAGCGGTCTGGTCGCACGGCTGCGGCGCATTGCTGCAGGTCTGCTTGCAGGTGCACCTGTCGATTTTTTTTCAATGCAATGCACATCGTGCGACCAGACCCCACTGCCAATGTGCCAACCGAGCACACCAGCACCAGCATCGTTATGCACTCCCCTTACGTTCCTCGCGCTGCATTTGGGAAACATGCACACAACGCTCTCAAATGTTGTTGTTTGTGACATAAATACCTATTAGGTCCAATGCGTGTCCAATCTGTCTATTATGACTTGGGTGCAGTTCGTGGCTGCCGGTAATTGGTCGATAAAGCATTATTTTCAAAATGTTTGGCACCCCTGCTGATTTTGCTACTTGACTGTGGGCAAGTGCTCACATTACATCTAAATCCCCTCGCACTTCTAGCACTTACAGAACATTTCCAGAACGTGCCAAATCAGTGATTATCACATGGTGACAAACAGAATGGTGCTGATTAAAGTCGAAAAACCCACGGTTGGTGTGGCCAAAATTTAATTATTTTGTTCAACAACATTTTTATTGTGATATGCTCCTTTTTAAGACAATAAAATAACTTTGATGTATGAAATAAGAACTCTCTCATCCAAAATCACCCACTTTTACAGCTGCAGTTGAGTGTAGCCACGTGGGTCATTGTGAATTGCATGGCTCGAGTCAGCCCTACATCCCTACAGCTGTACTTGATATAATCAGTTATGAACATCATTCCTCCTCTATCATGGCTTGACACAACTGCATTTGGTTACATGCATTCGGTGAGTTGGGATGATATGCATTCTTTGTGCATGCGCCAACCCAAACATGCGTTGGGGTGAGATTCTATGCTGCACCACACAGAAATTTTGCATTCAGCATTCAAACTTTTTTGCATGCTGAACTACAAACGCTGAAATCAAAATCTAACAAACATAACTTTTTGAAGTGTAAAACATTCAAAATTTGTAATATTTCGCACAATCTGCATGCAAGCCGGATTTTTTACCCTTCAAAAATGTGTTATTCTTTAGATTTTTTTTTAGCGTTTGTAGTTCAGTGTGCAAAATCATTTTAGTGAGTGGTGCGCCCACATGGGCTATGGTTTTGGGATCAGGATTTCGGACAAAGTTATTGTTTTCACTAATTTTTCATGAATAGTCTAAAAACACACTGCAAGTTTCGATTTAAATGTTTTTTTTTAACTTGACATCAAAAATGTTGTTAAAAAATTGGCTGAAATTGTTATTACATACTTGGCTCTGGGCAAGTGCTCACATTACATCTAAATCCCCTCACACTTCTAGCACTTACAGAACATTTCCAGAATGTGCCATATCAGTGATTATCACATGGTGACAAACATAATGGTGCTGATTGAAATCGAAAAACACATGGTTGGTGTGGCCAAAACTTGGCACACCGCACACTGAAATTTTGCTATCAGCGTTCGAACGTTTTTGCACACTGAACTACAAACGCTGAAATCAAAATCTAAAGAATGCAACATTTTTGAAGCGTAAAAATGTCAGAATTTGCAATTTTTTGCATAATTCACATGCAAGTAAAACTTTTTTTACGCTTCAAAAGTGTTGTGTTCTTTAGATATTGATTTCAGCGTTTGTAGTTCAGCGTGCAAAAACATTCAAATGCTGAACGCAAAATTTCAGGGTGTGGTGCACCATTTAATTATTTTATTCAACAACATTTTGTTTGTGATATGCTTATTCTTAAGACAATAAAATAACTTTTATGTATAAAATAAGAACTCTCTCATCCAAAATCACCCACTTTTACAGCTGCTGTTGAGTGCAGCCATGTGAGTCATTGTGAATCGCATGCCTCAGATCAGCCCTACATCCCTACAGCTGTACTTGATATAATCAGTTATAAACATCATTCCTCCTCTATCATGGCTTGACACAAATGCATTCAGTTTCATGCATTCCGTGAGTTGGTGTGATATGCATTCTTTGTGCATGCGCCAACCAAAACATGTGTTGGGGGCAAGATTCTATGGCACACCACACAAATTTTGCATTCAGCATTCAAACTTTTTTGCATGCTGAACTACAAACGCTGAAATCAAAATCTAACAAACATAACTTTTTGAAGTGTAAAACATTTAAAATTTGTAATATTTCGCACAATCTGCATGCAAGCCGAATTTTTTACCCTTCAACAAAATGTTGTATTCTTTAGATTTTTATTTTAGCGTTTGTAGTTCAGTGTGCAAAATCATTTTAGTGAGTGGTGCACCCACGTGGGCTATGGTTTTGGGATCAGGATTTTGGACAAAGTTATTGTTTTCACTAATTTTTCATGAATAGTCTAAAAACACACTGCAGGTATCGATTTAAACGTTGTTTTTCTAAACTTGACATCAAAAATGTTGTAATAAAAAACATTGGCTGAAATTTTTATTACTTGGCTCTGGGCAAGTGCTCACATTACATCTAAATCCCCTCACACTTCTAGCACTTACAGAACATTTCCAGAATGTGCCAAATCAGTGATTATCACATGGTGACAAACAGTATGGTGCTGATTGAAATCGAAAAACTCATGGTTGGTGTGGCCAAAATTGGCACACCACACACTGAAATTTTGCGTTCAGCATTCGAACGTTTTTGCATGCTGAACTACAAACGCTGAAATCAAAATCTAAAGAATGCAACGTTTTTGAAGCGTAAAAATGTTGGAATTTGCAATATTTAGCATAATTCACATGCGAGTAGAATGTTTTACGCTTCAAAAGTGTTGTGTTCTTTAGATATTGATTTCAGCGTTTGTAGTTCAGTGTGCAAAAACATTCAAATGCTGAATGCAAAATTTCAGTGTGCGGTGCACCATTTAATTATTTTATTCAACAACATTTTTATTGTGATATGCTTATTCTTAAGACAATAAAATGTATAAAATGTATAAAATAAGAACTTTCTCATCCAAAATCACCCACTTTTACAGCTGCAGTTGAGTGCAGCCATGTGGGTCATTGTGAATTGCATGGCTCAAGTCAGCCCTACATCCCTACAGCTGTACTTGATATAATCAGTTATGAACATTATTCCTCCTCTATCATGGCTTGACACAAATGCATTCAGTTTCATGCATTCCATGAGTTGGTTGTGATATGCATTCTTTGTGCGTGCACCAACCCAAACATGCGTTGGGGGCGAGATTCTATGGCGCACCACACAAATTTTGCATTCAGCATTCAAACTTTTTTGCATGCTGAACTACAAATGCTGAAATCAAAATCTAACAAACATAATTTTTTGAAGTGTAAAACATTCAAAATTTGTAATATTTTGCACAATTTACAAGTGAGCTGAGTTTTCTACCCTTCAAAAATGTTGTATTCTTCAGATTTTTATTTCAGCGTTTGTAGTTCAGTGTGCAAAATCATTTTAGTGATTGGTGCGCCTACATGGGCTATGGTTTTGTGATCAGGATTTTGGACAAAGTTATTGTTTTCACTAATTTTTCATGAATAGTCTAAAAACACACTGCAGGTATCGATTTAAACGTTGTTTTTCTAAACTTGACATCAAAAATGTTGTAATAAAAAACATTGGCTGAAATTTTTATTACTTGGCTCTGGGCAAGTGCTCACATTACATCTAAATCCCCTCACACTTCTAGCACTTACAGAACATTTCCAGAATGTGCCAAATCAGTGATTATCACATGGTGACAAACAGTATGGTGCTGATTGAAATCGAAAAACTCATGGTTGGTGTGGCCAAAATTGGCACACCACACACTGAAATTTTGCGTTCAGCATTCGAACGTTTTTGCATGCTGAACTACAAACGCTGAAATCAAAATCTAAAGAATGCAACGTTTTTGAAGCGTAAAAATGTTGGAATTTGCAATATTTAGCATAATTCACATGCGAGTAGAATGTTTTACGCTTCAAAAGTGTTGTGTTCTTTAGATATTGATTTCAGCGTTTGTAGTTCAGTGTGCAAAAACATTCAAATGCTGAATGCAAAATTTCAGTGTGCGGTGCACCATTTAATTATTTTATTCAACAACATTTTTATTGTGATATGCTTATTCTTAAGACAATAAAATGTATAAAATGTATAAAATAAGAACTTTCTCATCCAAAATCACCCACTTTTACAGCTGCAGTTGAGTGCAGCCATGTGGGTCATTGTGAATTGCATGGCTCAAGTCAGCCCTACATCCCTACAGCTGTACTTGATATAATCAGTTATGAACATTATTCCTCCTCTATCATGGCTTGACACAAATGCATTCAGTTTCATGCATTCCATGAGTTGGTTGTGATATGCATTCTTTGTGCGTGCACCAACCCAAACATGCGTTGGGGGCGAGATTCTATGGCGCACCACACAAATTTTGCATTCAGCATTCAAACTTTTTTGCATGCTGAACTAAAAATGCTGAAATCAAAATCTAACAAACATAATTTTTTGAAGTGTAAAACATTCAAAATTTGTAATATTTTGCACAATTTACAAGTGAGCTGAGTTTTCTACCCTTCAAAAATGTTGTATTCTTCAGATTTTTATTTCAGCGTTTGTAGTTCAGTGTGCAAAATCATTTTAGTGATTGGTGCGCCTACATGGGCTATGGTTTTGTGATCAGGATTTCGGACAAAGTTATTGTTTTCACTAATTTTTCATGAATAGTCTAAAAACACACTGCAAGTTTCGATTTAAATGTTTTTTTTTAACTTGACATCAAAAATGTTGTTAAAAAATTGGCTGAAATTGTTATTACATACTTGGCTCTGGGCAAGTGCTCACATTACATCTAAATCCCCTTGCACTTCTATCACTTACAGAACATTTCCAGAACATGCCAAATCAGTGATTATCACATGGTGACAAACAGAATGGTGCTGATTGAAGTCGAGAAACCCACGGTTGGTGTGGTCAAAATTTCTTTCTTTTATTCAACAACTTTTTTATTGTGACATGCTCATTCTTAAGACAATAAAATAACTTTTATGTATAAAATAAGAACGCTCTCATCCAAAATCACCCACTTTTACAGCTGCAGTTGAGTGCAGCCACACGGGTCATTGTGAATTGCATGGCTCAAGTCAGCCCTACATCCCTACAGCCTTACTTGATATAATCAATTATGAACATCATTTCTGCTCTGTCATGGCTTGACACAACAGCATTTGGTAAGTTGGGCCATTCTTTGTGTTTGGGCCAACCCCAACAGGCGTTGGGGGCGACATTCTATGGTGCACCACACGACGGACATATCCAGGATTTTTGAGTGGGGGCAGGGGTTGCTTGTTCACGGGGGCTGGCGAACGGGGGCCCCTAAAATTTTTCCCTATATAGGTACAGAAAAGCGCTATGGCGCTAGCGCCATACAAAGGCACAATGCCATGACGCTATTGGTGTTGGCGCCAGCACCAGGAACCACTTTATATGTATGTAAATATGCATACATTTACAGCGAAATTTGCAAAAATGTGTTCATTTCCAACTTTGGTTTAAAGGGGCCGATCCAATGAAAACATAATGCATGGGAAAGAAATTGTGCGCTTGCGTGCAAAATTTTTAAGAAACATCGAAAAATGTATAGGAAAAGTTGAATTTTCCAGGACTTTTTAGGTCTCACCCCAGGAAGGGGGGGCTGCAGCCCCCCCCGTCCCCCTGGATACGTCCTTGCACCACACAGAAAATTTGCATTCTGTGTTTGAACTTTTTTGCACGCTGAACTACAAAGGCTGAAATACAAATCTAGCAAACATAACTTTTTGAAAAGTGTAAAACATTTTGAATTTGTAATATTATGCACAATTCGCATGTCAGCTGAATTTTTTACCCTTCAGAAACGTTGTACTCTTTAGATTTTTATTTCAGCGTTTGTAGTTCAGCGTGCAAAATAAGTTTAGTGATTGGTGCGCCTACGTGGGTTACAGTTTTGGGATCAGGATTTCAGACAAAGTCCTAGTTTTTTCTAATTTTTCATGAGTAGTTTTATAACACACTGCGGGTTTTGATTTAAACGTTTTTTTTAAACATGATATCCGAAATGTTTTTTTAAAACATTGGCCGATGTTTTTATTACTAAGCACTAGGTATTTTGCAAAATTTTTGCGCGCAAGCGCTCAATTTCACACACACATTGACATTGGTGGTTGTTTTCATTGGTTTTGTGGCATTTTTAGTGAATATCAAAGCATCCATTGCGAAAATTTCTAAAAGTTGCAAAATACGAAGTGAATCAAGTTACCCCCCCCCCCAAAAAAAAACGCTCCAGCTATCTATCTATCCCAGAGGCCGCTCAGCTGTCTGTCTATCCCGAGGCGAAATTTTTGGTTGCTATCCCCTGAACCCCCCCCCCCCAAAAAAAAAGAAGAAATTGCCAGCTTTCTATCTATCCTGGAGTGATTTTGGAGAAATTTTCCCTAATTTTAACTCAAAATCGCTACTTTTCATATGTATTTATATATTTTCACCTTCAAAATCATCAGTGTGTATGTCTTATCACCTAATTTTTGCTGTTTTTGGCTATTTATGTGTTTATGTACCTATTTGTACCTACTCTAAATGTATTTTTAGCTATGTTTCACCTATTTTTAGCGATTTTTCCTATTTTTAGCTTCTAAACCTCAAAATAGCTGAACCCCCCCAACCCCCACCCAAAAAAAAATAAAAATATTTTTTCAGCTATCTATCCCTCCGGAGGAGCGATTTACTATCTATCTGAAACCCCGCGGGGTCCAAATATAAAAGACCCCTGAAGTGAATTGAAGTAAAAACTGAACTCGAATTGTCTAAATTCTTTCGAAAGACTGAATTATTCATTCTTTTCGTAATAAATTATTTTTATAGCCCGTCTAAAAGCCCACAATTTTCAAACTAGCCCGTTTACGACGCTATTCAAAAATGAACCCAACACCACCTCCCAGGTGCACGGGCTGGGTCTGCTCATCAGCCGGGGCGAGTACCTGACCCGGGTCGAGCTGCTCGGCCTGGTCGGCGCCGAAATCGACGAGGCCAATGTCGAGCTGTTCGCCGAGTCCGACGAGGTGCTCTTCGACTGCGGCGTTACAACATTACAACATTTTGAAGCTCATTCTATCGATCCATTTCTCAAAATATGCTTTACTAACAAAACAACAAGCCATTTTTGTCCAAATTGAACACACCCAGTTTGTTATATACTCAAAGTTCATGCCCACAGGCAACAGTGGGGATAATTTTTCCAGTGGGTAGTTTTTGCCTCGCCAGGGTGAATTCTACACAAGAGGGAATTATTCGAGTAAATACGGTATGTGTCATGCGAACATAACTCCATCCAACCTCTCCGCAGCAGGCCGAGTTCTGACTGCGGCACAGCCGGTCGCACATTGGTCACAGCGTCCGCCTCAGTCACAGTCCACTTTCGCAACAGTTCCTGTTCAATAACGGCACCGATGTGAACGCCAGCCAGATAACGCAGCTCCACTACACGTTGCCGGTGGGCGGGGCTTCTGGCGCGGCGGGGAGAAATAACGGACGTAAACCTATTGTCAATATTAGCCATTGTCCATCTTGGGGGTGGGGCGTAGATAGACAATGGGTAAGGGATTAGTGAGCCAGCGCGTAGATGTACAATGGACAGCGAGGGGGGGGGTGGTCGGCGCCCGTTGCCCATCTATGTGCTTGCTCACTAACAAACTACCCATTGTCCATCTTGGGGGGATCTACGACCCCCAAGATTGACAATCGTACAATGGACAATGGTACAAGGTCGAAATAACGCGGCCATGCCCAGGAAAATGCCCTGCAAAATGGCAAATTGCAAATTTGTGGAATGGAGGGCGGAATGGAAGTGGGCTGGCTAATAGTTGATTTGATTGAAGCCGGGACTGAAATGCTTAATTTCGTTGTTTGGTTTTTCAATCACATTTAAAAAGCAGCATGTTATATAGGTATCTGAGAATATCAGCAAAAACCTGGCAAAATTTAACACAATTAACCGAATTCACTCAAACACTCGCCCAGCCATCCCCCACCCCCTGTCCCATCGAGTCAGCTGAACTGGCCAAACTAGCCTGCGACACCGGCCCCGTCCTGTCGAACATCTTCGCGTGCGGCGGCAACACCGCCGAGGGCCGCTCGTCGCATGTGCTGCTCGGGCGACAATGCATTGGTTGGCCCCTGCCATCATCTTTTACGGTGAGTGGGGGGGGGGGTTGTGCTTTGTATGGCGTGAAAGCTTATAACTTCAATGTTGAGATATAAATTCGTATTTGTCAGCATCACCTGAAATCTGGAGGGATAAACGAGCCTTAACGTAACATTTTTTTTCATCAATAAGTTTTATGACAATTTGAGGCCCAGCCTAGTGTAGTGCTTCTAGTAAACATTCTGAAATGTCCAAACTGCAGGCTCGGGTTGCGCGCGGCACAACTGCGGCAGGTGGCCGCCATCAGTTGCCATCAGCCGCCTGCTCGAGTTGGCCTGCGCCCCGCCCACGCCGCTCAACAGCGCCATCGGTACGCATTTCTGAGGAATTTCCCTGAAGCTGCGTTTTCACTGTTTCGTGTGCCGGTCAAAAAAAACTTAGTGAAAAAGTTCCGTAATAAAGAGATAAAGTTCCATATCTGGAAGGAAAAGCACTGAAGTATTCTCACTAGTGAAGTTACATACATGTCAATTTTCGATAATTTCAGCCTGTCGTTCAAGATTTAAAAGCATTTGGAAATGAATTTCAGTTGTCGGTCCGTCTGATCAAGTCTTGAAGAACAAACTCAAATAATCTGCAAATCGGCACTTGTGTACACTTAACTACTAAGCACACTTCACTGCCTTTTCTTGCAGATATGGTACTTAATTCCAGAATTATGAAACTTTTTCACTTTATGTTTTTGTCGGCCCACAACCGTGTAAACGCTGAAGTGACGTTTACACTGATTTTTGTGCCGACAAAAAAATGAGCGAAAAAGTTCCATGATTCCGGAATAAGGTCCCATGTCTGCAGCAAAAAGCAGTGATGTATACTCACTACTTGAGTCTACACACGCACCAACAAATGTGCCAAAACAATGCATCACCATTATTGCAAACCCCCCTCTAGCGCAATCGTAACTGCGCGACGCGGCCAGCGGCTCCTAGTCGAGGCGGCGGGCTAACTGGCGCTGCTGTGCCTCTTTGGCGAGCGGGCGGACGGGCGCGGCGCCGCCGCCAGCTGGTGCCACTCCCAGACCCTGTAAAGAGCCCTGTAAACTGCCCTGGCCGGCAGTCCCGCTGCGGCTGCAATCGCGTTCAAAGTGGATCGGGTCGGCATCAATTTGTGCGGGGTGGGGGGGTGTACGTTGGACTGGCTGCGGAGTATCTTTATACGCTGGAGGTTTGTTCTTTCGGTGTTTAAGCAGCGTTTACACGGTTCCACGTTCCGACTAAAAATTGAGTGAAAAAGTTCCATAATTCCGGAATAAAGTTACTTATTGGCAAGAAAATGCAGAGAAATGTGCTCACTAGTTAAGCGTACACACATGTTGATTTGCAGATAATTTGAGCCGGTCGTTGAATATTTAGTTAAAGGCATTTGAAAACGAATTTCAGTTGTCGGTTCGCTTTTTGTTTTGAAATCGAACCGACAGCTGAAATTCTTTTTTTCAACCATGAATAACATGGCGCAGGACCGGTGCACAAGTAAACCCGGTGCACAAGTAACAATGTCCGGTACCAATGTAGACCCGGTGCTTAGGTACGGCTCCCATACTTGAGCACTGGGTCATCATGGGCATTGCAGGTGTTCAGTATGGGGGGTTGGAGGGGGTTGGGTTACCCCCCAAACGCTCCAGCTAACTAAATATGTATCTAGCGATTTTTCTCCCTTTTTTCCTTCTAAAGCTTGAAAAACCCCATAATTTTGAACCCCTTCGACCCCCACCTCCAAAAACAACAACTATACACATGATTGGTGATGGAATGGCGCCATTTGAGCGCGCCAAAGTATGCCACACCATGGCGCCCTTATACTACTTTTGCTACTTGTGCACCAGGTTTACTTGTGCACCGACCCACGCCCGAATAACATATAGGTATGCAAGGATTGTCAGCAAACTGGCATGTGTGTACACTCAACTAGTGAGTATACATCACTGCTTTTTGTTGCAGATGTACAGTTTTTTTCCGGAATTATGGAACTTTTTGCACTTTTTGTAGGCACAAAATCAGAGTTGTTATAAGTACCGAACTTTTTCAAAAGTACCCGTACCAATAAATACTTTCATTTTTACCAATGCTCAGAAAATACCTGGGTAAAATAATTTGTTTTTACCCAGTGCTTGGGTAAAATAGCGTAAAATTATTTTTTCAAGTTGAACCCTGCGGACATGTAGATCAGGCGGGCATGCATTTAGAGAATTCACACAAAATTTTATGTTTTATAAGAACTTCACATCAGTTTTCCATCATGTCCACACTTGCATTTGCACAAATGTGCATATCTCAATTAATTTTATGATAGATCAAATTATTTACGGCCATATCTGGGAGTTAAAAAAAAGTTTAAAAAAACACGTTTTTAATAAAAAAACATGGCGTTAAAAAAACGTTTTTTTTTCCAACCTTAGTTCAGCATGCTGTGATCAATGCCTACCGTAGTTCTCAATGTTTTCCCCTTCGGCCAGGACGTTAGAGGGATGAATAGCCGTGCATGTAGCCTTACTCACTTTTATAGATTTTGTTGAATAAAGTTTTCGGTTGCAAGTTTTTTTCAAGTTACCTAAATGAAAAAGGTTTACAGAAACCTACCTATTTTTTTCTGAATGCAATCACGTTAAAACGCGAAGTATTTTTATGTATTACCCCATGTCAATGACAATCGCGCAGGCGGACCTACTGGCTGACGTTGATGCGCATCATCGACGACGCGGCCAGCGAACTGGACAGCCGTCGCTGAACACGCGCGCCATCGCGAACCACGACAAACTGTCGCCGCTGCTCGACCACGATCAGCAGCCGGAGCACAAGCTCGGCCCGCAGAAGCACTTCCGCTCCTTTCGGCCCGCGTGGAACAGCCCGTCGGCGGCGGCGGCACCACAGGCCCATGCCCAGTAGAAACAGCGGGCCGGTTGGCCACCGGAAGCAGGTCAGTTTAGAATTGTCAAGCGCTTTATTAGGCCTTCACACACTGAATGTCAACTGGTTTCCGTATTAAGTCGATTCAGGGACGTATCCAGGATTTTTGAGCGGGGGGGGGGCTGCTTGTTTACGGAGGCCGGCGAACGGGGGGGGGCTCAGCCCCCTCCCCTAAAATTTTTCCCTATATAGGGACGGAAAGGCGTTTTGGTGCTAGCGCCATACAATGGCACCATTCCATGGTGCTATTGGCGTTGGCGCTGGCGCCAGGAACCGCTTTATATGTATGTAAAATGCACACATATACAGCGAAAATCGCAAAAATGGGGCCGATCCGCTGAAAATACAATGCATGTGGACGAAATTGCGCGAAATTTTTAAGAAACATCAGAAAATATATAGGAAAAGTTGCACTTTCCGGGATTTTTTGGGTCTCACCCCGGGAAGGGGGGGCTGCAGCCCCCCCCCCCCCCGCCCCCCCCTGGATACGTCCTTGAGTTGATTTAAATTCAATTTAGGTCGTAGGGTAATTTCCAAGTGTACGTGCGGCAATGTTGAAGAGGAATTAATATTGCCATGTGCATTTGAACACGGTTTCGCGACACAATAATTAAAATCTTTATGAAAAACAGTCGGCCCAGTTGACATCGACACAGGGGTCTCGAATGGGGGGGGGGGGGGTTGGGGGGGGGTTACCCCCCCCCCAAACCGCCCAGCTATCTATCTATCCCGGAGTCAAAATTTTGGGCTACTACCCCCTAAACCCCCCCCCCCCCCCCAAATCGCCCAGCTATCTACCTATCTGGAGCGATTTTTCAGAAACTATACCCCAATTTTCGCTCAAAATCGCTTTTTTCATACCTATATATAGATTTTCACCTCCAAAATCACTGGTTCATGCGTCTAACTGCCTATTTTCAGCTATTTTAAGTACTATATGCTCTTGTATACCCATTTTGAGCTATTTTACACCTACTTTTAGCGATTTTTCTCCCTTTTCTTCGTTCTATGCCCCGAAAAAGCCTATATATCGAACCACCACAACCCCCCCCCAAACCCCCCAACCCCCCCCCCCCCGAAAAATTTTTCAGCTATCTATCCCTCCGGAGGAGCGATTTGCTATCGATCCAACCACTCGGGGGGTCGAAATTCAAGATACCCCTGCATCGACATCATGTCAACTGTGCCAACAGTTTTTCATAAATATTTTACTTCATAAATCTATACATTCTACCTAGGCGAATATGTATGTATATCAAATTCGTTCTTCTAATTCATAATCGTTCTTCTAGCTCAAGAGTTAAAACATCTGAAAATTTTTTGCTGTTGTCGCCGGCTGGCTGTCGGGTAACTTTTGACAACCGGCGACAACAGCAGAATTTTTTCATGACGTTATAACTCTTGAGCTACAAGTAGGGTGTCAACTTTCCGTTTTCCGTTTTCCGTTTCCGCTTTCCGCAGGCAAATTTTTTTCCGTTTCCGTTTCCGTTTTCCGGCTGCTAAATTTTTTGTCCGTTTCCGTTTCCGTTTTTCCGGCCCATTTTCTGTTTTCCGGCTAAATTTTCAGTTTTTCCGTCTTTTTTCCGTTTTCTGGCTCAATTGTCTGTTTTGCCAACTTTTTTCATTTTCCTGCTTAATTTTCTGTTGCCGAACTGGTAAACATGCATGAAAGTTCATAATTATGTGAATTTTTATATTTCTGGCAAGATTTCAGCAAATTTTTTTATTTCCGAATAAATTTCTGCAATTTTTTTTCCGTTTCTGGCAAAGTTTCAGCAAGTTTTTTTCCGTTTCCGGCATAATTGCAGCAAATTTTTCCGTTTCCGTTTCCGTTTTCCGGCCTTTCATTTTTCCGTTTTCCGTTTTCCGGCAAGTGCAAAAATTTTTCCGTTTCCGTTTCCGTTTTCCGGCAAGTTCAAAAAAATTTCCGTTTCCGTTTCCGTTTTCCGCCAAAAAGTTTTTGTTGACACCCTAGCTACAAGCACGATTCTGCAATTTGACTTGCACATTCACCTAGACAGAATGTGTAGTTGACCACTTTTTCTCATGATTATGTAATTTTTCTCTCAACATTTTGAACCTTTTAGTGTTTTCGAGTCGTCACAAAAATCCTGTGTAAACGCGGTCTAATTAACAGGAACAGGATCATAAAAAACATTTCCATCACGGGACATAAACTCATTAAACAAATGTTTTATGGAATTATTGTACTCAACGTCTCTGTGTCAACTGCATGCGACGCTTTTTTCAGTTGACACATGGAAAAATTTTCGCTGTATCAACTAGTGTGTGGGGCACCATTAATGTTGGGCAAACCCTCTGAAAGTGTGTTAAAATGGTTTCCCGCATTTTCTTCCCAATTTTGAACTTTTTTGCAGAGTTGTAAGTAAAGTATTTATCTTTTACTCACCCCCTGAGTACAGAAAACGTAAAGTAATTGATTTTTACTTTTACTCATGAGTAAACATGACTCAAATACTTTTCCCCCAGAAAACGTATTTTTGAGTATTTTTGGAAAATTTTGGCCTAATTTTCACTCAAAATCACTCATTTTCGTACTTTTTTGACCATTTTGACCTTCAAATTCACAAGTATATGTGTTATGTGCCTATTTTTAGTAATTTTTTCCAATTTTTCGTTTTTTCTACCCCTTTTTTCCCCATCTATACCTTGAAAAAGCCTATAAAAAGCCTATCTGAAATACGTATTCTGTACTCGAGTACTTTCAAAAAGTATACGTAAAAGCAAGTTTTTCAGCTACGTTTTTCAAAGTATACATAAACGTATTTACTCAGTACTCAAATATACGTACTTTTTGAGTAAACGTAACTATGTTTTAACAACTATGCTTATTTGTTGTCATTTGACAAGCCTAAGTCATTTTAATTTCTACTGAAAAGTGGACATGAGTTTTCAGTTGACTCCAAAAGTAGACAAGTATTTGGAAAGTATTTAGGTATTTCTATCTCTCATTTACATTTGCCATACATTTGCATTCAGCGTGCAAATGCATCTACCGTATTTCCTGGAAATACCCCCCGGGGGTGATTGTTTCAAAGTGAGAATTTTGAGGGGGTATTTTGAGTGAAAGCACCTAGCCGCGGGACGCTTTAATGGCGTCACACGGGGTGTTTAATTTTGTTGACGAATGTTTCTGTTCATGCACAATTAGTTAGTGTCTTACTGTTTCATTCATAAGTTAATTAAGCTAATTACCAACTTTCCACATAGTTTTTGATTGTCCATTTTACTAGAGAATGTTTTTGGGTTGCAAATATATAGGAAGTATCAAGGTAAAATAGTAGCTAAAATTAAAATACAAGCAGCGAGGAAAAAGGCACCTGTTACTATTTATAAAAGACAAAGGGGGTGTGCGCGCTGCTGCAAATGCAATCAAAAGGGGTTTTTGTGAAAAGGTAGTTTGCTGGACAAGTGCAAGCACTTGTCCATGTGAACCAGGGAGGTGCTGCAGCATTTGGCCAGATCTTACTCTTATATAGGTACCTATGGGCCATTTGATAAGTTTCTACTCTGCCTCCAACTGATTGCATTTGCAGTGGTGGGCACATGTTTTATATCGTTGTAATAGGAATAAGAGGGGGTATATTCAAGACGGGTGGCTGCGAATTGTACACATTATTAGATGGGGCAGCACTATGAAAATGTGCAGCGTAAAGTATCGAAATTGGGTTCTACCGCGCTGCCAGTGCATTTTCATAGTGCAGCTCTCCCCCCCCCCCAGAAAGTATAACGCAGTGCCAGATATATTTAGGTTGTCGCCGATGTGAATTACAACGGCGACACGTTTTTACTAAAGGGGCCATGGCGCCATGGCGTCGGCGTCAACGCCCCAAGTTGTAATGCTGTGCATGCACGGCCTACTCGGCGTGGCATCCGCAATCTATCACGTGCTGTGTGCGCAGCAGCCAGCCGACTGTTTGCAATCGGCTGCCGACATAATTAATGAGGCCGATTGCCGATTCTGCGCGGCCGGTTCGTTAACGAGCCAACTCTAGTGCCTAGAGTTGGCATTTACAAAAAAGTCGTGTGGTGTTGGCGCCGGCGCCATGCCCGTCACCCTTACATTGAGGGTGGGGGGCTTATTATTTCGCCAGAAATTTTTTGAACTTCCAGTACTAGTTTTTTGTCTGTAACGTATGCAAACGTCGAAAAATGCAACAACAACCATCATGCATAGTAGTCTATATACCTATCAAAGTCCGTAAAAGATAGTAAACACCTTCCCGGACAAGTTCACCACCAACTTGATTGGCTACACTACGAGGGCCATATCTCCAGCTGTAAGGGTAGTAGAAAGCTGAAATTTGGGGGATGTCTTGCAAACAACCCCCTCTCACAATACACCAGTGGTTGGCTGCCAACGACCCACTACAGCATGGGTTGCCGCTTATAAAGTTGTTCATTTTTTCTCCCAAAGTCTCCCAAACAAGTTCGTTAACCAACTGCATTATAAAAAAATGTTGCGAGAACATACCTGATATAAAACAGAATAAGATTTGAACCCTAGTTCTGCTAATTAAAATTTTTTCAGTAGGGCACCCACCCTGTCCCATAAACAACAGACTGAAAATTTCACTTTAAACCAATTTTTTGTTTCACACTTAAAAAGTTGGTTTACAAAGGTTGGTAGGGAAGGGTCTAAGGTTCAAAGTTATGTAAACAGTGTAACCTCTAAAATGCCTGCATAAGGAAATTTATTTGGGGTGAATGGAAAAGTGGAACTTTTGTCAAATTTTGTTCCTGTGATGATGTGATTATGACATCATAAAATTCACCCCAAATAAATTTCCTTATAGAAGCATTTTAGAGGTCATGTTGTTTACATAACCTTGAACCTTGGACCCTTCCCTAGTGAACTTTGTAAACCAACTTTTTAAGTGTGAAACAAAAAATTGGTTTATAGTTAAATTTTTGGTCTGCTGTTTATGGGACGGGGTGGGTGCCCTACTGAAAATTTTTGAATGAACAGAACTAGGGTTCAAATCTGACTCAATTTTATATCAGGTATGTTCTCACAACATTTTTAATAATGCAGTTGGGTGGCAAACTTGTTTCAGACACTTGGGTTGTTTTAAAAAAATGAACAACTGTACATGCAGCAACACATACTGTAGTGTGTCGCTGGCAGGTAGCCCCACTGGTGTATTGTAAGGGGGGTTGTTGGCAACCATCCCCCAAATTTCAGTTTTATACCAGCCTCACAGCTGGAGATACGACCCTCGAAGTGTAGCTAATCAAGTGGGTGGTGAACTTGTTTGGGACACCAAAAACACCAAAAAAAATTGTTGTGTATAGGGCAACCCACCATGCAGTGAGTCACCCCACCTCCCCCCATTGAAACGGAGTAGAAGGGTGTTACAACTTTATATATTCAACGTTTCAGCTTTATAACACCCCGATAGACGGAGATATTACATCCGAAGTGAAATAAAAAATTGGGTGGTGAACTTGTCCGGGAAGGTGTTTACAAACACTGTTCTTACGTAACCCAGACATTGTTTTTAACGTGTATTCTGCATTGCCCGGATCACAAACCGCAGTTTTGTTATGTACGTACTCTTTACACTCAATTTAGGGGGTATTTCGAGGGGGGGCTAATCATTCCATAGTGCCCATTTTGAGGGGGGGTATTTCGAGGGGGGTGTATTTAAAGGAAATACGGTAGCCCGATCAATAAATATCACTTTAGCATTAATTGCACGTGGCTGCGGCGCGGTGTAAACATTGGCGCGCGCCAAGCGACGTTTTATCGATTTGTCAGCGAGTGCCAGATTGATAAATGTAACTTGAGCATTGGCGCGCGTGCGAATATTCGCTTGCCGCTGCCTATTTCTATGTTTACCGTAAATCCTCAAATAAGTCCCCGGGGAAGTGATTTTTTTCGTCAGAATATTTTGAGGGGAAGTTAATCGAGAGGGGGAGTTTTTTTGAGGGGGGAGTTGTTTTTTCATCAGAATATTCAGTACATTTTTGTGTGTTTATGTTGTATACGCTGCACTGCCTTTGCATTCGATGAATCAGACCTAGTGATGGAAAAAGCGCCAGGCTTTTGGCGCCAAGCGCCAAAAGCGCCATGGCGCTTTTCAGACCCCGGCGCCAAGCGCCAATGGCGCCAGAGCAAAATGGCGCCAAGCGCCAAAAGCGCCATGGCGCTTTTTTGAACCTCAGCGCCAAGCGCCAATGGCGCCAGAGGGTAATGGCGCCAAGCGCCAATAGCGCCAGCGCCAAAAAAATTTTCTGCAATTTGATGGTAGAAACGAGTGCATAACCATGGTACCGCTGAAGTTGTAGTATTCCATTGAACTTTTACCAGTACAAACAACTACTACAATGTGTATTAATTGTTTAAATACCCAGAGACATAATTTTCAGTCAAACATCATGACTGTGAAGCTTTCAATGGGGAGTCTTTGTTTCTCTCCCAGCTAAAGGGTGGAGTGATTTAAGGGACACACCGTATTACCTCGAAATACCCCCAGGGGGTTTATTATTTCGCCAGCAAAATTTGAGGGGGGATAATTCGAGTGGGGGTTTATTTGAGGGGGGTCTATTATTTCGCCAGAAATTTACGGAAATTCCCCATACGCAGACGTAAAAAATTCAAACAATCACATAGATTTATATGTGTTTATAGGCATGTATTACTGTATATACACAAAAACCCTTCCCTAACGTCACTTAATCATCAGTTTTAACGTGTGTTCTGCATAGTACAGATCACAAACTGCGGTATTTGTCATGTACGTTCACGTCCCGTTCACGTTTGAAAAATCGCTCCTGATAGATAATAACTGGTCGATTTTGGGACTGGGGGTGGGGGTACGAGGGATAGTAGCCTGAAATTTTGCCTCAGGATAGATAGATAGATGGAGTATTTCGGGGTAACATTCCGCTCCCTCCCAACCCCCGCCATACTGAACCCCTGATTTAGACTGCTAGAAGCAGTTGGAAGCAAAGCATAAAATGCCATTTTCTTAAAATAAACTTTAGAGTTATCAACTTTTATAAGTTCAAGCTTAAAATGAAAAAGGTGGGTACAACACAAGTACGTTTTTTTTGAGCGAACAAACCATTGTTCCACATTCAAATATGAGGACGTCTAAAGTAAAAGTAAACACATTTTAACGCTATGCGTTTATTCGATGTAAAGTCAATAATCAATATTTAATAAGTTTTCATCAAAATTGATCAACTGGAGTGTCAATTTCAGTGTATTAAAACTATCTTTGATTATCATGGTTGGTGCTTTTTTGGCGCTTTTTTTAATGCTGGCGCCAGGCGCCAATGGCGCCACCAAAAAATGGCGCCAAGCGCCAAAAGCGCCATGGCGCTTTCTCGGACCTCAGCGCCAAGCGCCAATGGCGCCAGAGCCTTTTAGCGCCAAGCGCCAAAAGCGCCATGGCGCTTTTTGCTTTGGCGCTTGGCGCCATTCTGCTGTGGCGCCATTGGCGCTTGGCGCTGGACTTATGAAAAGCGCCATGGCGCTTTTGGCGCTTGGCGCTATAATGCCCTGGCGCCATTGGCGCTTGGCGCTAGTGTTTTGAAAAGCGCCAAAAAAATGCCACATAGTTAAAAATTCGCGGCCACAATTGATGCAAAAAGATGTGTAAATTGCAAAGATAAAAGTCAATAAAGACAATTACTTTAAGGCTAATATAATCTCATATTTACTGTTGTAATATCATATCTTACAGAAAGAGTTTCATTATTTTATTTAATAACTTTTAGTCTAATTTTATCTAATAACAAAAAAGCATCATTTTGGCTGATTGAAGCTAAAAGAATTATATATGAATATATATGATCATATCTGGTTTTTACTAAACTTATCCCAGTGCTCTAAAAAGCTTTACATCGCTGCTAATGAAATAAATAAATAGAACTGAACGCAAAGCGTTTCATAAGCACCGTTGCATATAGAAACAGTGAAGTTATTTTGGCGCTGGCGCTTTTGGCGCTTGGCGCCACTGTCCTCTGGCACCGTTGGCGCTTGGCGCCACGGTCTGGAAAAGCGCCATGGCGCTTTTGGCGCTTGGCGCTATTTTGCTGTGGGGCCATTGGTGCTTGGCGCTGACTTTGGAAAAGCGCCATGGCGCTTTTTGCGCTTGGCGCTAAAGTCCTGGCGCTTTTCGCATCACTAGACACAACTCATTTGCATCGATAATAGGGGGAGTTATTCGAGGGGGGAGTTTTTTACTCACGCTCGCAAGAGGGGGAGTTATTCGAGGGGGAGGACTTATTCAAGGATTTAGGGTATGTCCGAAAATGGGTAATATCTATTTCAACAATCGCACTTGTCGCGGCGCCATTCCTCTGGCGCTCCTTGTAGGGTTGGGAACCCGACCCGATCCGAACCCGATACCCGCACACTTTTTGGAACCGAAACCCGATACCCAAACCCGACTCTGCTACCCAAACCCGAACCCGATGCCCGACCTCAATACCCAAACCCGCACTCAATACCCGAAAATACCCGCAAAAATTCCCCACAGTTCAATCTTTCAAGCAGTTTGGAAGTGTTGTGAATACAACTTCCAGTTGTTTGATGCAGTTGCAATTTGAACACTTCTAATTGGTTTGTTTCAATTAGTACAAGTATGACTTTATTTTGTACTGCATGTTTTCATTCACATTTGAAAAAAATTGATTATATTGAAGACAAAGCTGCTTTTCCCTTGCCCAAGGTGGCTGCCAGATATCTGGGTGCACTTGATTCCAGTTTTCTCCCAGAGTGTGTTCAGGTGCACTGGTTCAGTGAGGTAGACAGTCTGACTGGGTGCACTGCCAGGCATGGTACCAAGCATCACATGCCAGGGTAACTTAGAAAAAGTAGTTTGCTCAACTGCAGAATGTCCACACAGTAGAGTTTGCAACTGTTTTGTAATCAGGCAATGAAAATTGATATTCTGAGTGTGCCAACAGTTACCTTATTGCAATTCTGTGAATGCCACTGGAATATTGCCACCATTCACTAAGATATTTCAAGCACTATTGAAACATTGTGGTGGGTTTAGTCAATTAAGCTCAAGTTTTAGTCAATTAATTTTGCTACAATTTGAAATGATTACTAAGAATCATTGAAACATATTTCTTTTAAGTTCACGGTGCAATGGGATTGGCAGTTATTACCCAAGCAAATGGAGGTAACACTGTAAGCCAATCTGAATCCACCAAAAATATGTTTTACTATTTTTAGTGGCCTCAGCCACCATGGTGTGAAGTGAAGGCATCCCACAACACATGGGCTTATGTTTTATATCACATTTCAATGGCCATGCTTTTTTCTTGAGCAAGATGATTTTTTTTGGAGTAACTGTTGCATCTCCATGTGTATTTGCATTTAGTTATACACCTTGTGATAGATGCTGTATTTTTGTTGTTCAATCCAATACCAGTTTTTTTTATTACCTGATACCCAACAATTCTATTACCCGATACCCAACCTTAATACCTGAACCCAAACCCGAGACCCGCAAAAATTTTGGAACCGATACCCGATAACCGACCCGAAATTTTTAGGCCCTGATACCCGATACCTGAACCCGAAAATTTTGAAATTCCCAACCCTAGCTCCTTGAGCCATGACGCCTGGGGCCAGATTTAATTCTCGCGTAATGCGCCCTACGTGCATGTAATGCGCCCAAAATCGGGCAGCCTCCCTACAGATTGTTTATGGTTGCCCTACCCTACACGTCAAGCTCCCGACAGGACAAAACGCACATCAATTGCATGTTGGGAGGTCGCCCTCGGGTGTAGGGCAACCATAATCAATTTGTCGGGAGACTGCCCGATTTCGGGCACATTATTCACCGAAATGTATACAACATAAAAAAAGAAAATGTCCAAAATAGAAAAAAGATGAGTGACAACGGGCGCGTCCCACCGCTGGCACCCACTTTTCGCGTGTCGTGCTAATCAAGTATAAAATGTGTGTGCAGTGCACTTTGTTGTTAATCTAAATACTGTACTTTGCTAATAGAAGAGCAGTTCTATTTATTGGCTGCCATTCTATTGGAGGTACGCCTTTCTATTAGAAGAAATGTGGTAAGAAACTGAATGTCCATCAGCTGAATAACATCTGAATAAAAATTAAATATTGAAATAGAATGACACGTTGGCACTGTTAAAAAATGATTGCTCTTCATAGGGTGATTCTGAATGAAATCAACTGTGAACGGAATGGAATCCATCCATTCAATTTTGAATTTGAGACATGAGTAATTTCAAACATTTGTACCTAAATGGAACAAAATCGTACAGTCAAAAGTCTGTCCATTTTTTACAAATGTTTACTGCTCCCAACCCAACGTGTGAATTGATTGGAAATTGATGTGTCGGGTGCCTTTCACGCATACCTCGGCTATCAATTGTACACGGGTTTGTCGGGCGTGTAGGGAGATGCGTGTAGGGTGTAGTGCATAACTTGAGAAAATTTGTAGGGAGAAATAAATCTGGCCCCTGGCGCCATTTCTTTACATTTATCTTCAAGGGTTGAAAACATCACGAAACGACAAATTCCCATCCCCAACACAGGTTTCCATGCACGGCGCAGCATCCAGTGCAGCGGCTGGCAGTTTGCGCGGCTGCCGCGGTTCCATTTCTGGCCGCAGTTGCGCCCGGCCGGCGGCAGCGGAACGCGTCGCCGTTCGCGTGACCCGTCGGCCGCTTGCCGTCGCCACCCACCAGCGGCATTTATTCCAGCGCCGCCTCAGGTGTGTTGGGTTTCTGTTGTTGAGTTGAGGGATTGTTTGAGGTTGTTGTTTTGTGTGTATTTGTCGATGTAAGTAAGTTAGGTGCTGGCGCCGCGCGCATAAGGCGCCATTCAGCTTTCCTTTCATCCCTCACTTCTACAATGAAATCTACCATATCCCTCCTGAACAGGGGTATCTTGAATTTTGACACTCCGAGTGGTTGGATTGATAGCAAATCGCTCCTCCGGAGGGATAGATAGCTGAAAAATTTTTCTGGGGGGTGGGGGGGGGTTGTGGTGGTTCGATACATAGGCTTTTTCAGGGTGTAGAAGGAAGAAAAAGGACAAAAATCGCTAAGAGTAGGTGTAAAATAGCTCAAAATGGTTATACAAGAGCATATACTACTAGAAATAGCTGAAAATAGGAAAATAGGAACCAGAACTATGATTTTGGAAGTGAAAATCTATAAAAAGGTATGAAAAATAGCAATTTTGAGTGAAAATTGGGGTACAGTTTCTCAAAAATCGCTCCAGATAGGTAGATAGCTGGGCCATTCGGTTGGGGGGGAGGTTAGGGGGTTGTAGCCCAAAAGTTTGCCTCCGGGATAGATAGATAGCTGGGCAGTGTTTGTGTTTTTTTGGGGGGGGGTTATCCCCCACCCAACCCACCCATTGGAGACCCCTGTGCCTAAATAAAACTCGCCTCAGTCGTTTTTCCTGTGGAACCCAATAGCAACTGGCAACTAGCTAGTGTGTGTAGGGCCATAAAAATAGAGAGTAGTGATTTTTAACCTTCCCAATTGGCAAGCTCTCAATTGGTAAGCAAAAGTATGCTGATGGGTAAGTCAAAGTGTATAGATAATAAAGCTGCACAGAGGTTAAAAAAGTATCTCTATTTTTAACCCATGGTATGTCGATCCTAAGTCAATTTTTTGATTTTAAAGCCATAATGCAAACATACCGCATCCATATTATGTATTATGTGTTCATGCACAAGTGATATTGCATTACAAATGGATTGGTCAACAGACGTGGGGACATCTCTTGCACAAAAAGGCATTTTGTAATTGAGTTTTTCAACACAGTATTTGAGAATTGCATAGTTTTTGCTTTTGTTTTCTCATTTATATATTATATGTATTTTTTCATTGAATCAATTCAATTCATGTATACTCGGGCGACATTCCAGCCTACATGTTTCTGGAGGTAACACTCCATCATAACGTCATAACCGCAGTCGGCAGTGGACTGCGGCTGACTGAACCGGTTCGGGGTCGGGATGAAGTGGAGTGCAGTGGGCAGTCGGTTCATCAGTTTTCAGTTGGCTATCTGCCAGCTGAAGACACAAATAATATCTATTTGTAGAGTATCATGTCTGCCGAGTATACACTTGCAAATATCAGCAATAAGGGCTGTTGCCACTTTTGGTAAAATTACAATGAGCATGTACATACCTCAGTAA
Source organism: Sphaerolaimus hirsutus (assembly GCA_964036195.1). Classification (NCBI taxonomy): domain Eukaryota; kingdom Metazoa; phylum Nematoda; class Chromadorea; order Monhysterida; family Sphaerolaimidae; genus Sphaerolaimus; species Sphaerolaimus hirsutus. Next base: position 17,351,430 of record OZ038450.1, read on the forward strand.
TTCATTTAAATATTAATTGTTATGTACACACCTTGGTAATTCATTCATGTATTAGTATGTAAATACACACACGGATTAAAAAACGAGACAGCTTGGTTAGAAACCGATACACCTTGGCTTATCAACTGAATGAAAAATTACTTTTGCCTGCAGCTTAAAAATGACGATACATTGGGTTAAAAATCAAGATAGTTTGGCTTACCAACCGAGAGCTTACAAATCGAGGAGGTTACAAATCGGGATTCCCTCTGCAAAACCACAGCGTCATGTCATCCATCATCGCTACTATTCATGTTACAGCTCACGTAAATTGGTAGCTGGCTGTGCTTTTAGGTCACTTAAGATGACTTTTCCACATTTTTACGCTTTCACGCAGCCGTTCCCTTGGTGCAGCGCATGCAAATGAATTACACATTCAGTTTGGTTGGTGCATCCAGTTATAGGATTTTCTCCATATTGGATTTTTTCAGGCTAGTGGCATACGCACAATAAAATATGTCCCTTGCTTATGACATTCACATTGGGCAACATTTGACATTGTGACACTTTTTATGGCTCTCTGCCTGTGAACTTGTAAAACCGCTCAGCATGTAGGTTCATATAGCTAAAAATTAGTATATAACCATGTGAAACCACCAAAATAGCAATTTTGAAGTGAGAATTGAAAAAAAATGGAACAAGAACTAAAAATTTTGAGAGAAAATTTGGGAGAAATCGCTCAAAAGTTTGCTCCGCATGTGAATGTCACAGTGTGACATCAAAATTTCTGCATGTGACAACAAAATTCCGCTTTTGTGACATTCACAAGCGCCCAAGCACTTACGCCGCCTATCCTTGCCAGTGTTATGCAAACATTCTGCATATGCTTGTGAATTTAAAACAAAGTGAGATAAAGCAGGTTTCGTCCTTTCTCATGGACCTGCACCCATTATCCCGCAGGACTCATCAGCATGAACGTGATTGGGTACTTACATCACACACAAACAATACTTAATATCAGGATTACAAAACCCCTACAAATAATAAAATGAAAAACCAACTCTAAACTGGCCATTCCCTGCAGGACTAGTATTCGCGGAAGCCATTTGAGCACGTTTGAAGTTCGGCCCAGCGTTCTGCTGTCCGCCGCCACATCTGAAAAACGGTGGTTTTCCCACTGAAAAATGTATCTAAGGTTGCGTGGTTCTTGGCCGCGAGCCAACAACAACATAAAAACTCCACACTTCAAAAACTCACTTCCACAACTAATCAACACGTGAATGTTGTCTGCTTTCAGATGCAGTAAATAGGCATAAATTGAATGCCAGCATATAAGCCGAAATTTTGCGAGTTTAGCACGGCGAGTGATTATTTTTCTTTATTGGTGTGAGACACATTCGTACCATTCCAGCGGTAAACGTCCGGAAAAAGTTCCATTTATGAGGGTTATAAGTTTTCAATGGAGAATAAGCTGCAATGCGTTGGCAAATTCACGCGGTGAATTAATGCCCAGTTTACATGCTAAATTTCGAGTTTTTTCCACAAACTTTTAAAAAAAACACCCATAATTAGACCAAAATCATATCCTTCTGCTAGCAGCTCATGAAAAGTATATCTAACCACTGGAACGAACTGTGTCACGTCGGAACTTGTCCTTGCAAACCTAATTAAAGCACCATAAATAGTATTTTTCGTCAATACAATGGACACATTAGAATCCGGCTGTATGCATTTAACCACTTTGAAATCAAATAACCTTCTTTTATCAAAGTTCCTATATGCAAGTGTCACACCCCCAAATAGTATGTCCATGTCCAAAAAAGGGCATGTCCCTGTGCTAGGATCAGAGGCCATTTCCAAGGGGAGTGAAGTAGGATAAATGAAGTTTTTAGCATCATCTACAAATCCCAAATAATTAATTGCAAGGCAATCATCCACGTACCTAAATATATTGTTTACTCTAAGTATGTTGGCACCATTAATATTTTCCCTTACATATTTATATTCCAGAATCACCAAGGTCAAATTCGCAAGCGCTGGGGAGTGGGCACCCCCAGCCGGTATTCCGCATTTCTGCTGAAAAATCATCCCGGCGAATTCAACATAAGTCTCTGTTATACTTAATTCCAAACATTCCAACATTTCAGGTTTATCCATGGATTTAATTGCCTTCTTTTTGCGATATGAATCCACAGAAAATTGCCGCTTATAAATATTGACAAAGTCACCTTTAATCAAAAGATCCATGGCATATTTTATTGAATTTATCATAACCAGGAAAGGTAGTTTTGGGAAAAGGGTAGTGAAATCAGCTGTATATGCTACATCAATTTTGCTGTGACGCCATTTCTCCAGCCATGAAAGTGCTTCAATGGTGCTTTCCACCATCCAGAAGTGCTTAATACCACACCTATCATAAATAACAGTACAATACAATTTTAACATTTTAAGCAAACACTGGAAAATGACAGATGCAAGTAAGCATAATGGCTTAGTACTGGATTTTCTGGCACCACTAACAAACCAAAATTTATATGGATTTTTGTGAAGCTTAGCTGTCCAGAATAGTAGCGGAATTGTTTCAGAGAAACTTCCAACCGCGTAATTAAAGTGTTCACATATCTTCCGATGTCTACACAGCAATTGTGTGAGTTGTGTGCTTTTTTCTCCCAGACACTTGTAGGTATCACTACCGGAAAATACACCTGAAACCCTATCATAACCAAGTTCACAACCCAGAATTTCAACATACAAATGGTCACAAATGAATGCAAAATTAACAGCCGCTTTATCTGCAGGCACCAAAATCAAGTGTTTATGAACATCCTTAATTTTACTTTCACAAAATTGGATGTTATATGCACCTTCTTCACAATCACTTGACTTTTGGAGCTGAAAAACATGATCCTTACATGCCGTATTTGCTGCTCTAATAAAATTGCAAACAAATTCCCTATCCCCATGTTTTTTAACCAAAAACGAAGCTAAGGGTCCCAACGCCATTATTAATTCATGATACACTTCCAATTTATTGGGAGGTTTAGGTATCCTAAACTTAGTACCCTTGTCTAAAAGGCGTTTCAGTTCCCTAGAGCCTACAACACTAGAATCCCCAGTGTACACGTGTTTGTACACACTGTGAATAAAGTCTTGTCCAAATCTGATCCCGCATTTACACTCCTCCTCCACAAATCGACAAAAATCAGAAAAAGTCAAAAATCTCAACCTCGACGTATAATTGCAATATTTCAAAAAAGTAGGTTACTCATATTGAAATGTCAAATTGACCCTGTCAACTTCCTCCCACAGTGTATGCGACAGCGTATACTCAGCGTACATGATACTCTGCCCTCGCACTGATTTATGTCTCATGTTGGAAGTTACAGGTCCACTACATTCTAACCACTTGCATTTCTACTGTTTATAGGGTTTTGGGTGATTGGTCTGAACCGTTAACTTTTATGTTTCAACCAATCTTGAGTAGTGACCACTTGGGTGTTTAGATCAGTTGATGTTCATTAACTCATTTTCCCTCATCATTCATGTCCCCTTCGGGGGTTGACCATCTATGAATATGAGATGCTAAAACTTTGAGACCCGTGTCGCCGAGCGACGTTCCACCAAAATGCAACAACACCACATCTCAAACACAAATATCCTCACGTTGTTGGCTTCGTGGACTTGGCTTCGCCTCTTGCCCAAGGTCCACATGCCAATCCAGCTGAAACTCACTGCACATTTCTCATCTGTGCGCCACGGACTCGGTATGCAGTCAGCCCCGTTTCCCGTGTGCACAACAGTATTGATGTGAATATGTTAATGAAAAACATTATTACAACAATCAACTTTGTCATGTTTTTATGAAACTTGCACGCGTTAACCATGGTTGGCACACTTCCAGCGGGAACCACGCGTGCAATGTGTAAAGTAACCGGAGTATATTTTTCACCACTCTATTGCGTAAAATACCTTTTTAATTAACCATATCAAAGTACTTGCTTCTAAACGTCACTACCATGCGATAACCTACAGCCTTTTTGGGTGTTGCATTAGATTTTTCTTTAAAATCCACAATTTTCGCAAAGTGTTGTATAAACAGATTCACTAAGTCACCACATTGTAAAATCGCTTTATTCCACACAGATTTCCGGGTAGTTGTATAAATAGTGTGTAAATGGCGATAAATGAAAAAGTCAGTACAGCTAGCCAGCGAAGTAATCTTTTGTGCAATTTCTTGCAATGTAACTTTATTTCGCACTTGCTTACATCCATGTGACCTGTCCCTCCTTGGAACAGGCAACAAAAAGTACAGTAAAAACTTGCAACTTTCAAGCATATTGAATTTCTGCACTAGATTTCCCAGCCCTACCACATTGTCATTTAATCTCAGAGGAAAAATGGTATTCATTGTCAACATATACACTTTTTCCACAATGCGCAGTTTTTCCTCAGGACCATGCCATACTATCTGACAGACCACATTATCAATCGTGCACCCCTGGGTAACGTGCATGTATAAATACTGCCTCTTATTATTATGTATGTTACGTAAATGCTCCCCTAAGCGAATTCTAAGACTACGTTTTGTCTCACCTATATACTGTGCATGGCATTTGTCACAGGTTAACATATATACTACACATTTGGTATCACATGACAATTGTTGGGCAACGGAATTTGAGGTTGTGCAAAAACTTTTTCCTGTAACTGTATTGTAAAAAACGTTTCCACAAGCTATGTATTTACAAAGCCCACATTTGCTCCTCCCACAACTTCTAATTTCCACCCCTATCGAACTTTCGAACTTATATGTGAAATGTGGTTTTTCAAAACTACTCATTTCAAGAACTTTTTTTCGCAGGTGAGTTACGAGACGCGCCCCACCCATGGCTAGCGTCAAGGGTGCAAGTGTTCTACTGCCCTGGGGCTGCCAGGGTTTTTCACGGCCACACAACCTAAATAGGTTTGCCGTGTCCACTAAACTCCGTCAAATTCTTCATATTTGCACCGAGGTATATGAGAATAAGAAATCACATAAAAACTGAGAATTTTTTCGTAAACCCGTATTCTAACAAATAACTAAATACCAGCACCTAAAAAACAACCCGTATACCAGCTGCGCTGAGCCTAATAAAAAGCAGTCAACAATCATTGAAATAAAGTCAATCAACTACACACACACGCGGAAAAATCCTACACTCTACTCAAACACAGTAGAAACATAACCACTTACACGTCACAAACACGCGGTAGGTAGTTTAACGTCTGCTCTATATTGGCCATGGTAAATAATGAAGTGTTATCTATGCTGATTTTAATGTGAAAACTAGTGATGTTAAAGGCACCGGTAAAAATGGCACCGCACCGCACCGGCACCTTTGCCAACGCATGAAAAGGGCACCTGGCACCCTGGGGCACCGGCCCGAAAATGGCACCGCACCGCACTGGCACCGGTGCCTTTTGGAAAAAATGGCACCGGCACCGAAGGGCACCGGCGGGTTGCCGGTGCTAGCACCGAAAGGCACCGCACCGGGCTGGAATTTCTGAAGTAAATATCGGGCAGTTTCTCAGTGGTCTCACCTTTGGAAGCGCATATTTCCATGAATTTTCAACCGATTTTGATGGTTGAGCACTTAAAATGATCAGAATGATGTGGCAATCACTTTTATGAAGCATTTACAATGATTACAAATGAAAGATAAAATATTTAATTCATTACAATGTCCATAGCCACTATTGTCTACTGATCGGAGTCGTTGCTGTACAGAGAATGGAACTATCTCTGTCATCAACTGACAACAAATTTTGAACAAAAAAGTAAGATCAATATATAATATAAAAATGATTTAAAATTCAACAAAATTTTAGATTCGCTCATCAGATCATGTATCGGGTATAATGGTTTTCACAGTATACTCCGGTTACATTACACCCTGCACGCGTGGTTCCCTCTGGAAGTGTGCCAACGATGGTTAACGCGTCCGAGTTTCATAAAAAGATGACAAAATTGATTGTTGTTATAATGTTATTCATTAACATATTCACATCGATGAATTTTTACCATATTTTTACGGAAATCGCATGATTTAATAATGATTGGCACGCTTCCAACACAGACATAAATCAGTGCGAGGGCAGAGTATCACGTACGCCGAGTATAGGTATATTTATTTGATGGGAGGTTTACAAAATAGGCAAAAACAGTTGGGTAAATATATCGCTGTTTTTTGAAATATGAATAAGCACATACTATGGACAAAATTGCACAGCACATAAAGCCTTGGCCGGTGCCTTTCCCGGTGCCTTTTACTTTGCCCTGGTGCTAGCACCTTTGGCACCGGCAAAAAAATGGCACCGCACCGCACCGGCACCGGTGCTATTCTGAAAAAAATGGCACCGGCACCGGCATGGCACCCCTGAAGATTGCAATGGCACCGCACCAGCACCGGTGCTGGTGCCCTTCGGTGCCCAGCACCGGGGCACCGGTGCCCCGGTGCCTTTACATCACTAGTGAAAACACGATGAATGTATATTAAGGTCAATAAAAACAACTACCGCGATATTCTCAAGATTAAGATATTTAGATTCAATGTCTCAATTTCATATTTATGGCACATGTTGATTTTCCATGTTTTTTTCATTTTCTTATCATATCATATCTGTCATCGAGTTTTAGCCTGCTTTGAGTACATTTTTACATAGTTGTTCGAATGTATTTACGTTTACTCGAAAAATACGTATACTTGAGTACTGTGTAAATACGTTTATGTTTCCTCCCGAAAAAAATACCGGTACTCAATTACTCGCGTACTTTTTGAAAGTACGCGAGTACAGAAAAAGCAATTGAGAAAATAATTTGGAGTGTATCAAACGCAAAAACCACTCAAACGAATAAAAACGGTACAAAAATAGCAGCGAAAATGATGGAAGTTGCGATGGGCAGGGAAAGCGATGACCCTAGCTTTCACGTTTACTGATTTATACAGCTTCCTAGGTAAGAAATTCAAGAAAAATTTACTTTTACGTTTTCCATGAGTAAAAACACTGGTATCTACATATTTATTTTTATAATTTATTTTTTCTTTTGGGTTTATTTTTTCAGAGTGAGATTTTTGAGGGGGGGGGGGGGGGGTTAAACGAGGGGAGGGGTATTTCGAGGGGTTTTTTTTTTGCCAGAATTTTTTTGAAATCCCCGTACTGAATTGTCATCTGAAACGTACGCAGACGTTGAAAAATGCTACAAAAATCGCCATTTACCCTATATCCTCGAATAAGACCCCCCTTGAATAACTCCCCATCCTTGAATAACACCCCCCTCAAAAACACCGACGAAAAAATAACTCCCCCCCCCTTTGAACAACTCCCAACCCTTGAATAACTCCCCCCTATGATGAATGGAGAAGATACTGCAACAAGTGTAAAAAACGAACTACAAATGCAGTGCTGTGTACAAGACAAAAAATACGAAAGGATGTTAGCCTACGCAGCGAAAGCAGGATGCATACTGTGTATTTTTCGCAGTGTATACACACCTACCTACCTGCAAGTTTTCCTGAAAGTTATGATGAACATATAACTCCCCCCCTTGAATAACTCCCCACCCTTGAATAACTCCCCCCTCAAAAACTCTGACGAAAAAATAACTCCCCGGGGGACTTATTCGAGGATATACGGTATAAGACTCAAATGACTTGTATACGGTAAGTGTGTAGACGTATAAACACTGTTCTCACATAACAGAGTCATCGTTTTTAACGTGTGTTCTGCATTGCCCGGATGGCAAACCGCAGTCTTATTTGTCATTTACGTTCTCTATACACTAAATTTGGGGGGGGGGATTTCGAGGGGGGTTATAAGTTCATAGTGTCCATTTTGAGGGGGGTATTTCGAGGAAATACGGTATTCTCATGTTTTACACAGCGTAAAGGTAAAAAGTTTACTTTACGTCTTCTGTACTCAGGGGTGCGTAAAAAATAAAATACTTCACGTTTACATTTACTTTGAAAAAAGTTCAGTCTTTCAACAACTGCGCATACTTACTTGTCACTTAAGTAGTGATGGAAAAGCGCCAGAAAAAATGGCGCCAGGCGCCAAGGGCGCCATGGCGCCATTCGGAAAGTGGGCGCCAAGCGCCAAGGGCGCCACAGAAAAAGGGCGCCAGGCGCCAAGGGCGCCATGGCGCCATTCAGAAAGTGGGCGCCAGGCGCCAGGGGCGCCACGGAAAGAGGGCGCCAAGCGCCACGGGCGCCATGGCGCCATTTGGAAAATAGGGCGCCAGGATAAAAAAGTGCCTACAACACCATGCGTGTGCTAAAAATGTTTCTACAGCACCACTGTACGCGCATTCACTTTTTAATTCGCGTTCTCCAGGATGTAATGAACAAAAACAAGGCTAGCAACAAAAAATTTTTGAATAAAATCCACATGACAAATTCAAATGCAATGGAAATTGTCATTTGACAACAATCCATTCATTACAAATAGACCTTTCCAAACAATGTTTCCTAATTGCAACGATTTAAATCCGTTTATTTATGATTTTGCAAGTTAACGATCCATCATTCTTGTCTTCTGATCCGTCAGACAGATCTGATGAACCGTTGGACGAAAAATTTCCACCCACTCACACCACTCCGTCCATTTTTCTGGCGAATTTAGATCATCCACGGATGCGTTTTTCATTTTTTTTTCGTTTACACAGCACTCACCGTGAAACCCTGCTGGCGCCTTTTTGGCGCCCTTCTAAAGCAGGGCGCCAGGCGCCAAGGGCGCCACGGAAAAAGGGCGCCAAGCGCCAAGGGCGCCATGGCGCTTTTCAGAATGTGGGCGCCAGGCGCCAAGGGCGCCACAGAAAAAGGGCGCCAAGCGCCAATGGCGCCATGGCGCGGCGCCCTTTGGCGCCCTCAAATGGCGCCAGCGCCATGGCGCCATTCCATCACTACACTTAAGATGACTTTCCGCATTTTCACGCTTTCACGCAGCCTTCCCTTGGTGCAGCGCGCGCGAATGCAGCACCTAATTTTGTAGCCAATTTCTTTCTAACAATGTGAATTTTTGGGATTTGTAGACATTCATTATCAGTAATATGATGATTTATGCACATATACAGTTATAACAAAAATTTCAACATTCAATTTCTGATTTGATTTTTTTCTTCGAATACCCAAACATCGCGCCCATAGCTGAAATCAGGTGTAGCATTTTCAGGGGGGATCCGCCCCCGAGCACGTGTTTATATCTCGGCAACGGCTTGGTGAAAACTGTTGAAATTTGGATATATTATGGTTTCAGGTCGGAGCTAATTACAAGTTCGAGGAAATTTCGCTACGACCCCCCCTGACTGGAGATAGGGTGGCTCTATAAAAAGGTGTTTTTTTGCGAAATTTTTCGGTGTCGCTCAGAACATGCCAACTTTGCACATCAATAAGTCGGCTATTTCGGAACAGATTTGGATCAATTAACACTTAAAATGATCGTGATAACCTGCAGATTCAATTTTTGTAGTTGTTTTAGTGATGTCTGAATTCTGTATGTCGATTTGACCCAGTTTTTCAACACGAAAAATAAATTTTTCTCAACATGATATCATATAATTAATTATATACTTAATGAGAATTCATATAAAACAACAATGAGTTCAATATCTCTTTCCAATCAAAAGTTACGGCGCTTCAAACTTTTCCCTCCCATCCACATAAATAACCACATTCATTTCATTTCATTTAAACTCAGTACCACAATTGGCGACACGCGTCAAGCAGGCTGTCCGGGAGGGGCACATACGTATGTGCCCCTGCATGTGCCCGTACTGTATGTTCCCCATATTTGGGCACATGCACTCAATAAAAAGAATGTATGTGCCCCGCTTGGGGCACATACAACTTTTGAAAATGATGCATGTGCCCGCGCTTGGAAACATACACGCATGTATGTTCCCCATGATTGGGGGCACATACATTTCAGAAAAACGTGTATGTGCCCAGCTTCGGAAACATACATGCTTTAAAAAAATTGTATGTGCCCGCCTTTGGAAACATACACGGAAAAATAATGATGCATGTTTCCACATTTGGGCACATACATAAAATAAATTTATTGTTTGCGGTGTGTAATCCGCACATTTCTAGGTTGTTATTTTTGAATAGGTAGTTATGAATTGATTTAATAGGTATATTCAAAAAAGGATAAAGAGCATTCAGTCACAGATAGAACAAGATGCAGAAAAAGGAAATATAGTCTATTATACAATGTGTAATATCCCATTGCAATGAAATTTGCCATTTCATTGGTTTCGTATCGTCATTATCTCATTAAATGGCCTCATTAAAATTAGTTTTTTGTAGTTGGAGTTCCGACATAATCTGCTATTTTAATCAGTAAAACGATTATTGATTGAAAATGAAGCACACGTTTTTGAGCGGCACTATTCATTTATCGAATCCACAATGTGTGCTGCCAGCTCAAAAAATCACTGTTTTGGTTACAGGGTGACCAGGAAATGCATTTTCAAAAAAAGTATTTTCAAAACATTGTTTTCTCATAGATTTCCCAGGTTTTTACTTATTTATATGAGATTCTGCATTCCAAAAATGGGTGTTTTTCAGAAAATATAATTGAATATAATTTCAAGAATTTTCTGACTAAAAAATAATTAAATCGTTCTGGAAAATTTTAGAGAAAATACAAATGAGATCATATTTTATTTTCTTCTCATAAAAATACTAAAATAATTCAATCTCTCCAGCGATAAAAAATGCAATTAAAGCCCATGCAAACTAATAATAGCATTATTGGACCACCCTGCAATATTGAAGAATATGGCGCCCATGTATCACATGTGTGTTAAATAAATACCCATACACATACCTAGGTATGTTGATTTCAAAAACGCCTGGACTTAACTCCATTTGTTGCACTACGACTAGGGTTGGGAATTTCAATTCAATGGGGGTTGGGATTCCGATTCTTAAAAATTCAGTCATAGCTTATTTTTTCACAAATGAACACTCAGATTATCAGATAACATGAAGAGTTCATTTCTATTGTCAGATTATGTATATGTATTGGCATTTCAAAATGGTAATTTCTTTGTAAGTCTTTGTAAGACTTCTTTGTAAGTCTTTGTAGGTAATTATGGAATCAAAATGTCCAGTAGAGTTGTAAGTGAAAAAACACACGATAAATTTGACATCTTTCAGGGCATTTTACATGCTGGTATTCCATTTTGTTATTTGATCTAAAAATTATTTTTTTAAATGTGTATGTGCCCGCGTTGGGTCCATACAATCATCTCGGAATTTTGTATGTGCCCGGTATGGGGAACATACAGACGTCTAAAAAATTGTATGTGCCCGCATTTGGGAAACATACACGCGCATGTGCGCATGCATGTGCCCAGCTGCGGGAACATACATACATGTATGTGCCCGATGGTTTGGGCACATACAAACTGTGAAGAAAATGTATGTTTCCAAGTGTGGGCACATGCAAATTTGTATGTGCCCAGTGTACCCCAGTTTGTATGTGCCCCTCCCGGACAGCCTGGCGTCAAGGGTATAAAATTACCACATAAAATAACAAAAAGAAAGAAAAAAAAATCGAGATTGGTAAATACAGAAGCGGGAACAGTGACGTGAGGTAAAGTACAGTAACCGGTGGAATATGATCATCCGTGCAGAATGCTTTAAGAGAATATAATTAGACAGATAAGTGATAAATTGAGATATTGTGGAAACACATGAGCAAGTAGTAGGCAATATATTAAAGCACCAAAATATACTACTACTACAAGAACAGCATACAAAGACACACGTAACTGTATAATAAGTTTAGCACCACACTATTAAAGTCCGGACCTAAAAAAATAAATTCTTAAATTCTTAACGCAGGGTGCACCCTGTCATAATACAGCTTCATTTTAGTGTTACGCACACTAAAAGTGGCGACTGTACTAGTCAGATTGAGCCAATATATGTGTCCACATTGAATGGCTGTCGTGATAGGCCGCTCCAACTACATTCTTGCAGCCGCCTATCAGTTCATGCTTCTTGGAAAACAGTAAATTCTGCAATGTTCTAGAGCAAGTACCTACAATATATCTAAGCTTACATCTTACTTACATGTTAAACTAGATTTGCAAGTATTACTCTATACAGAGTTCGAGTAAATATTGCACAGCCCCATATCTAGAGCATGCACTTCTTTTGAGAGTATGCCTCTGACAGTTTTGCACAGATCAGATGACCTAAAGAGATCCGATCTGTCTAAAGGACTGGCACTATTGATTTTTTCAGCACAATTTTCAGTACAGCATTCCACCTGGAGTGCTCTGATCATCCTATCACGCCATCCGTTCAAGTGTAGGGACGGACATCCGTACAGGATGTGAGGCACTGTGAGCCACATGTAAACTCCATTTCTTTTACAGAATATGCAGTTCACAAACGTTCTGCCTCTAGCCCCCCCCCTCAGACTGTATTGGACGGTTTTTTGTAATAGGCCGTGTCTGAACCAAAGCCATGGTAATTCGGTGCTGTACAACAGTTTCGGGTTGATTGGGGTCAACCCCAAGCCGTTATACCTTTCTTTTCGCACCTGGGTTACATACGTATCACCCAGGGTACGATCATCCCAGGATTTTTCTTTACAGGTAAGTTTTAGTCCCTTTTTACTGAGTAGAGGGTTCAGTTCCCATTCTTTATAAATTTTCCCTTCACGCCCTACAGGACTATTCTGGCGTCTTTGACCAGATCGCAAAGTTTGCCAATGGGCCGCAGCTTCCGCTGTTGTTTTGCTTACAGAAACCCCCCTGAGGTACCTACTATGGCTAACAACGAGCTTATTATAAGCGCCTTTAACCGTAGTCAGATCCCCTTCTATGGCAAGTATTCTGTTGCCTACCCAACGTGGTGCATTCGTGGCCAGCCTAAAAGTCTGCATCTGGAGACTAACAAGTTTCTTCAGATGAGATTTTGACAGCCCGCTTATTTCCGCTCCATACAATATTTTCGGCATTGCATAAAGACTCCAGAGTCTGTTCGTTGCCCATAAGGGCCTCGAACTGAACCTCTGTACCTCCCCTACTAGAATCGCCATCACATGCGATCCCTGAACGAGACCTTCTCTGTGCAATTTCAGGCTATCCGGACCCGATGACAGTCGTACCCCTAGGTACTTTATATCATCCACCTCCGAAATAGTCTGAAATTTTTTTTGTGCATCTAGTCCCAACTTCCAGGTTTTGAATTCATCAGCGCCTTGTCTGAAATGCATTACTTTGCTTTTTGAGGGGTTTATTGCAACCCCCCATTTCCATTACCATTGCGTGAATGTATCACATGCATGCAACTTCAATACTCCATATCTCGACCATTTCTCAGCCGATTTTCACCACTGAACACTTAAAATGATCAGAATGACATTGAGATTTCATTTCTAAACCCAGATTATCTGTATATTTCATCAGATTTCCCATACAAAAAATAATGCGAACACTTGAATGAAATTGTCATAATGAAAATGCATACAAATAAACTGTAAATAAAAATGAAAATGCATACAAATAAACTGTAAATAAAAACGATATCTCCATGTTATTCTGATCATTTTAAGTGTTCATCGGTGAAAATCGGCCAAGAAATGGGCAAGATATGGAGTTTTGAATTTGCATGCATGTGGTTATTTATGTGGATGGGAGGGAAAAGTTTGAAGCGCCATAACTTTTCATTGGAAAGAGATATTGAACTCATTGTTGTTTTATATGAATTCTCATTAACTTAAGTATATGATAGCATGTTCAGAAAACTTTATTTTTCGTGTTGTAAAACCGGGTTAAATCGGCATACGGAATTTAGATATCACTAAAACAACTAGAAAAATTTAAAGTGCAGGTTGTCGCGATCATTTTAAGTGTTTAAACGATCCAAATCGGTTCGGAAATAGCCGAGTTATAGATGTGCAAAGTTTGCATGTTCTGGGCGGCTCCCAAAAAATCGAAATGACCGCCTTTTTATATACCCACCCTATTTCCAGTCAGGGGGGTCATAGGAAAATTTCCTCCGACTTGTAATTAGCCCCGACCTGAAACCATAATATATCCAAATTTCAACATTTTTCACCAAGCCGTTGCCGAGATATAAACACGTGCTCGGGGGCGGATCCCCCCCCCCCCCTCAAAATGCTACCCTGATTTCAGCTATGATCGCGGCTCTATCATATTTAGCATTGGTTGATAACATGAGCATGGCGTCTTGCGCGGGTGCTGGCGGCGGCCTATACAAACACTTGTCCGACTGCTGCAAGTCCACCCAGTGCGCGTCCGGCGTCAGCTACGTGCAAGGACGTAGCCAGGGGGGGCGGGGGGCGGCCGCCCCCCCCCCCCTTCCCGGGTCGGACAAGAAAATATACCCGAAATGGTGCTTCCGTAAAGCGATTTTGTCGCCAGTTCGGAAAAATTTTGCGCGCGAGCGCGCATTTCGGCACCGCACAGTATATTTTAGTTGTACCTGTGGTTTAGGACCAAAAAAGCACTGAAAATTCGCCCCCAATGTATAATGTATATGTAATGAAAATGTATATGTATGTAACATACATACAAGTACAGCACTATTTGGCGCCAATGCCAACGCCAATGGCGCCTACGAATGGCGCTGGCGCCAAGGCGCCATTCCTTTACCACAGGGGTCAAATTTAGGGGGGGGGGGGGGCGCCGCCCCCCCCGTTCGCCGAGCTCCGTATACAATCCGCCCCCCCCCCGCTCAAAAATCCTGGCTACGTCCCTGGCTACGTGCAGCGGTGCGCGCCCGCGCTCGTGTTCATCGAAGATCTCAGCAGCTGCGACTTCAGTGGTCTGGTAGGGGGGGGGGGGGTTGCCCCCCCAAACGCTCCAGCTACCAAACTATCCCGGAGGCCGCTCAGCTATCTATCTATCCCGAGGTGAAATTTTTTGCTACTATTCCCTGAACCCCCCCCCCAAAAAAAAATCGCCAGCTATCTACCTATCTATCCTGGAGTGATTTTTGACAAATTTACCCAAATTTTCACTCAAAATCGCTACTTTTCATACCTAGGTGGTATTTATATCTTTATCTTCACCTTCAAAATCATCAATGTATGTCTTATCACCTAATTTCAGCTGTTTTTGGCTAGGTATTAATGTGCCTATGTACCTATTTGTACGTACTTTTAACCTATTTTTAGCTATGTTTCACCTATTTTTAGCGATTTTTCTCCTTTTGTAGCTTTTAAACCTCAAAATAGCCTATATATTGAACCCCCCCCCAACCCAAATTTGTTTCAGCTATCGATCCCTCTGGAGGAGCGATTCACTATCTACCTATCTGAAACCCCGCGGGGGTCCAAATCTACAAGACCCCTGTGCGACTTCAATTGCAATGTGCCCAGGTGATGACGTTATTATGAATCCTCCATCCGAATTCTAACCGCAGTAGTGCGCAGGTGCTCAGACTATGTGCCAAGTGTAGCGCTGGACTTTGGGTGCCGCCGCCAGAATATCTATCAATGTCGACCCACCACAGGTGCCACTCCCAGACCCTGCAAAATGCCCTGTAAAGTGTCAGATGTCATGCAAAGTGTCAAAAGTCATGGAAAATGCCCTGCAAAATGGCGAACTGGTTTGGCGCCAGGTCAACCTTTGCTGGAGTCGTGTTCTGGTGTGGAAAGGGCATGCACGGACGCGGTCGACTGGCCAGGCCGGGTGGCGTTCGCATCCGCTGCGCCCAGGCACCCGTGCAGCCCCGCGACACTCTCGTGCCACTTCGCCCGCAATGTGCCCCGGTGCGGCCGAGTGGCCAAGCCAACTACGCCTGGTACAGAGTGCACGACTAGAGAGTTGGGTGCGTTTTGTTTTCGTAGTTTAGGCATGAAAAATAACGATTTTAACGATCCTTCTTTTCAACAAAAAATGTTTGTTAGATAAAACTGTTTTTGAAGTTCCTAAATGTGGTTTAAGTCAACATACACGGCAGGGATGTATCCCAGATTTTTGAGCGGGGGGGGGGTCTGCTTGTTTAAGGAGGCCGGCGAACGGGGAGGGGCTCAGCGGTCAGCCCCCCCCCTAAAATTTTCTCAGTGTCACAGCACCTTTAAGGTAACAGATTGGAGCCATGAACCTGGCGTCATTCATAGACGCCACGTCACGACCATAGGGAATTTTTGGGGTAGCATTTTAGGGGGCGGGTTCCGCCATCGGGGGGTTTTCACTGTCGCCCCGAACATGCGAAGTTTGCAGTGCTATAACTCTGCCTTTTGACCGATTTTGATTGTTTAACTCTTAAAATGATCGAGAACACCTGCAGATTCCATTTTTGTAGTCGTATTGGCCCTACACACACTAGTTTTCACCGTGACTTGTGTGAAAACTGAAATGTCTACATGGCGACATCCATCCTACTCTTATTGTATGCTATATGTGTTTTAGTTTTCAAATTTTCCAATTTTAACTTTTATTTATTTCAATTCAAATTTAATATAAATATAATCATTCAACCGTGTTCATGCATTTAAAAAGTTCCAGTTTTCACACAAAGTCACGATGAAAACTAGTGTGTAGGCACATTAGTGATGTCTAAATTCCGATGCCAATTTGACCCAGTTTTTCAAAACGAAACATAAATTTTTCTGAACATGCTATCATATACGTTAGACTAGTGATGGAAAAGCGTTATGGCGCTGGCGCCTGGCGCTTTCGCCAAAGCAAAAAACGCCATGGCGCTTGGCGCTCAAACGCTCTGGCGCCATTGGCGCTTGGCGCTGGGGTCTTCGAAAGCGCCATGGCGCGCGCCATTTTCCGGTGGCGCTATTGGCGCGTGGCGCCAGCATTTTAAATGGCGCCAAAAAAGCGCCAACCATGATAATATGAAATTGTTATAATACGGGGAAATCGCCACTCCAGTTGATCAATTTTGAGGACAAATGAATAAATATAAGTTAATTTTGGGGCAGCCTCTATATAGGTACCTACATCGAATAAAAGCAAAGGTGTTAAAATGTGCTGGCGATAAATCCATTTTTATGTTTTGCTCCCAATTCTTTCTTGCTGTCTAAATCAGGGGTTCAGTCTGGCGGGGGTTGGAGGGGAGACGGTGGAGTTACCCTTAAATGCTGCAGTTATCTATCCACCCCCAGGGTGGAATCTATCTATCTAACCTGAAACACAATTTTAGGCTACTATCCCTTGAGCCCCCCAATCAACCTGCAACCAGATACAGACCGATTATTAGAGAAATTTTGCCCCAATTTTCACAAAAAAATGCTGATTTTCATACTTTTTATAGTATTCACCTTAAAAATCACTATCGTGATTTTTCAGACTTCAAAATCATCATCTTTAACGTGTATTATCACCTATTTTCAACTGTTTATGGCTATATACGCCCCTTAAATCACGCCAGCTTTTAGCTGTGAGAAACAAAGATCTCCCCATTGAAAGTTCCCCAGTCATGGTGTTTGACTGAAAAATATCTCTCTGGGCATTAAAACAATTTTTAAGATTGTAGTGGTTGTTTGAATGGGCAAAAGTTCAATGGACTACTAGGACTTCAGCGGTACGTCACACACAGTGATGCACCCATTTTTCTACCATCAAATTGCAGAACAAGTTTTTTGGCGCTGGCGCTATTGGCGCTTGGCGCCATTACCCTCTGGCGCTTTTGGCTCTTGGCGCCATTTTGCTCTGGCGCCATTGGCGCTTTTGGCGCTTGGCGCCATTTTGCTCTGGCGCCATTGGCGCTTGGCGCCGAAACCCTGGCGGTTTTTCCATCACTATGTTAGACAATGGGAGCTCATAAAACAAAAATGAGTTCAATATCTCATTCCAATCAAATGTTATAGCGTATCAAACTTTTCCCTCCCATCCACATAAACATAAATAGGCGGCGTAAGTGCTTGTGCGCTTGTGAATGTCACAAGCGGAATTTTCGGTGTCACAAGCAGAAATACCTATGTTTACCTAGTAAAAAGTGTCACAAGGTCAAATTTTGGTCAATGTGATTGTGAATGTCACAAGCACGAATTGGGACCTTGCGCCGCCTATGCACATAAATAACCGCATAAAGAACAAAGCATGTGCCTTCAAAACTTCATTCTTCTCGACCTTCATTGCTCGACCATTTCTCAGCTGATTTTCACTAACGAATACTTAAAATAATCAGGATAACGTGGGGATATCGTTTTTATTATCAGTTTATCTGCATGCATTTTCATTATGAAGATTCCATTCAAGACTTCTCATTGTTTTCTTGTACAGGAAAACTTATAAAATACACATATAATCTGGGAATAAAAATGATATCTCCATGTCATTCTGATCACTTTAAGTGTTCGTTAGTGAAAATCGGCTCATTTTTTACATGAGTGTGGATGACGCTACAGGTCTACAATTTTTCAGGAATAATATCTGTATCAATACCTTAATCGTGTCCAATACAGTGTGTTATCAGCCACAGCTAGAGCGAATTGCAAAATTCACTCTTTAATTTTACATCATCATTTTACGTCAGGGAACTAATTTTACATTTTATGTCAATCGTTGCATGCAATCATTGACATGCAAGGACGTAGCCAGGGGGGGGCGGGGGGGGCGGCCGCCCCCCCCCCCCCCCTTCCCGGACCGGACCAAAAAATGTGCCAGAAATGGCACTTTCAGAAGACGATTTTGTCAACAGTTTGAAAAATTTTTCGCGCATTTTCCCTTCACAACATATATTTTCGGCTGACCGGTCACCGCGGCCTCAAAACCAGTGAAAATGGACTCAATTCGTGTCCATGTCGCTGTATAAGCCTGTAAAATACAGACATATACTGCTGTTTTGGCGCCAATGCCAACGCTAGTGGCGCCATGGCGCCATTCCCCTACTACAGGGGTAAAATTTTAGCCCCCGTTCGCCGGGCTCCGTATACAATCCCCCCCCGCTCAAAAACCCTGTTGACATGAAATGTAAAATTAGTTCCCTGACATAAAATGGAAAAATGAATTTTCAATTCGTTCTAACTGTGGCTGAT
Source organism: Sphaerolaimus hirsutus (assembly GCA_964036195.1). Lineage (NCBI taxonomy): Eukaryota > Metazoa > Nematoda > Chromadorea > Monhysterida > Sphaerolaimidae > Sphaerolaimus > Sphaerolaimus hirsutus. The sequence goes on from OZ038450.1 coordinate 17,370,429, forward strand.
AACACTGCATTGGACACGATTAAGGTACTGATGCATATATTATTCATAAAAAATTGTAGACCTGTAGCATCATCCACACTCATGTAATAATTCTTACGACGTAATTTTACGTTGTCATTTTATGTCAAATTAACGCTGAGCTGTAATCGCAGCTTTATGCGGCTTTTTATGTGGATGGAAGGGAAAGTTTGATACGCTATAACTTTTGATTGGAATGAGATATTGAACTCATTTTTGTTTTATATGAGTTCTCGTTGTCTAAAGTGTATGATAGCATGCCCAGAAAAATTTATTATTCGTGTTGAAAAACTGGGTCAAATTGGCATACGGAATATAGACATCACTAATACGACTGCAAAAATGGAATCTGCAGGTGTTCTCGATCATTTAAAGAGTCCAACGATCACAATCGGTCAAGAAATGACAGAGTTAAGGTGCTGAAAAGTTCGCATGTTCGGGGCGATAGTGAAACCCTCCCCCCCCCCCCAAAAAAAAAAAAATAACTTTTTTCAGACCCTCCTATCTCGGGTCAGGCGGGTTGTAGAAAGTCGCCGTCGATTTTCAATGCAGCTTCGACATGATATACCTCATTATGTTAAATTTTCAGCAAATTCCGCCCAGCGGTTGCAGAGCTGTGATTGCTCAAACTTTAGCCCCCCCTCCCCTAAAATGCTACCCCAAAATCCCCTATGGTCACATGGCAATTGGCGTTGGTGCCAGCGCCAGGAACCGAATATTCTGATGACAAAATAACTCCTCTCCTTGAATAACTCAGCCTTTTAGAAATTCTGACGAAGTAATATCTCATTGGGGTCTTATCGGAAGATATACGGTACTCCAATATTGACAATTGCACTGCCTGCATAAATTTGAGATAATTTTTTTTGCATCTATAGATTGTGGCTGTGAATTTATACAGAAGCATGTTTGAACTGGCGCCATTGACGATTGGCGCTCATGTCCAGAAAAGCGCCATGTCTATTGGCACCAAACGCCTTGCGCTTTTTACATCACTACTGAGGTCTCTCCACGCAGGTGCCGCATGCACACCTGTCGACTTTGATTGCCCCACTCCGAACGGAATGTGTCCTGTGCACGAGACACTGCTCCGAGCTGAGGCAGTGGCCCAGGCCGACCAGCCATTTCTGTGCCGCTGTCGACGGCAGTGCGAGCTGCCACTGGGAGGTGAGTCGGCTGGCCGAGATTGCCTTTTGTGGCTTTTGAGCTGGTAGAAACTGACATCCAGACAGCCCTGAGTAAAACTCTCATCCAGAAAGAGCCAAATAAATTGCAGAAATGTCAATTTGAGCGAACGCGTTCAGAGTTTTCTCCTATAGTAGTGATGAAAAAGCGCTATGGCGCATTCGGAAACAGTTTAGCGTTTAGGAAAGCGTTTAGGGCGCCGGCAGTTTGCATGTGCATTCCGGCACCCTGAAAACTGACTATCGGCGCTTAGTCGATCATACAAATACATTCTGGCTGACGACATATGACCAACCAATCTTTCATCTCTTGTTATGAAATACAATAAAGTGCTTGCATCACATCAAAAATATTTATCGACGCCAAAATGTTGATCGCCACTTCACATGGCCGGCCGCTGATTTCTTTGCGGATTAGTGGAATGCCTGGATAATTGTGATCAGGCATGCATTGATAAATAAACACCTTCCCGATCAAGTCCGGCCCCCTATTTTATTTTCACTTCACACACCCTATCTCTGGTTGTGGGCGGGGTGGAAAGCTAATACTTGTGGGGTATATAGGTGCAACCCCCCACTACCCCTCATGAATAAATGGGGCAGCGGCGACTAACTATAGAGGGGGTCGCCGTATATCTGAAAAATTTTTGCGGCGTTTTCACTGTCCCACACAGGTCCGGCCTCCAGTTTATTTCTTACGCTATGGCTTGAAAAAGGGGCGTCAGGCACCAATAACGCCACAGGAAATAGGTGCCATGGCGTGGCACCACTTGGCTACCTCAAATGGCGCCAGTGCCATGGCCCTAAGCCACAAACATTCCACATTTTCCTGTGGCGTTATTGGCGTCTGACACCCCTTTTACAAGCCGTAGCGTAAGAAATAAACTGGAGGCGGACCTGTGCGGGACAGTGAAAACGCCGCAAAATTGTTTCACATATACAGCAACCCCCTCTATAATGAGTCGCCGCTGCCCCATTTATTCATGAGGGGTAGTGGGGAAATGCACCTATATACCCCACAGGTATTAGCTTTCTACCCCTCACACAACTGGAGATAGGGCATGCGAAGTGAAAATAAAAATAAGGGGCCGGACTTGATCGGGAAGGTGTTTACCTAGTTATGATTATGGTTGAAAAAAAACGTTTTTTTTACTCGATGTTTTTACAAAAAAACACGTTCTTTATGTGTTTTATTTAAAAGCTCCCAGATATGACCTAGTGTCAACATACATATATAGGTATATCAGACAGTGGCAATACTCTGTGATGTTATATATGACCATATAATGGCTGTGGAGCCATGCGATAGCATTATAAGTGGTGATTTGTGTCAAAAATATCCATTTTTTTTGTCGACACGTTCGTATATCGCCTTATAGGTTCGTGACTTCAGGTAAAGTTTGGCACGGAAAAGTGATGAAACAATGTTATAAAAGGAGGTTGTTACTTTGGGAGTGAAGTTACACACTGTGGAGGTACATGGAAGCACATTACCTCAATATTATATACTAGAGCAACATATGACGGCTTATTAACCCATCGTAGCACATAGAAATAGATACTTTGATACTAAGAATGCCACAAAACTAATGAAAACAACCACCAATGTTAATTTTTGTGTGAAATTGTGCGCTTGCGGGCAAAAATTTTGCAAAATACCTAGTGCTTGGTACTAAAAATTTAGGGCGATGTTTTAAAAAAAAGAACATTTCGGATGTCATGTTTTTTTATATAAAAAACGTTGTTTAAAAAAAAACATTTAAAAAAACATCGGCCAACCCTATTTATGATGTGATATTGCAATGCAAGCATTTTTTCTTGCATCACAGTAGATTATCCCATTTGCCAATAATTTTTTGTCGGACAGAGTGACTTTGGATGATCGGCTAGGTACCGATATCCAGTTTTCAGGTTTTCATGTGCAAACAAACACCGTCGGCACCTGGAATGTCAAGGATGGATGCCGCTGGAATGAATGGATTGCCGCTACATAATTTTTAGCAGCAGTAAGTGTGCATGTTCCCCAATATGGAAACATGCAAATTTTTGTAGAGTATGTATGGTCCCCAAACCGGGCACATATTTACACGTTTTTCTGAAATGTATGTGCCTGAAATCATGGGGAACATACACGCGTGTATGTTTCCAATCGCGGGCACATGCATTGTTTTCAAAAGTTGCATGTGCCCAAAGCCAGAAACATACATTGATTTGATCACATGCATGTGCCCAACTATGAGGAACATACAGGACCGATCACTCACATCCAACCATTTTTTAGAAAATCATTCACCACCCTCAAACTAGGGCATATCGGCCGGGTCTGTTCCATGAAAAATAAAGTTCAAACATTTGCCTTAAAAAGTATATGGGCACCCCCCACTGGAACCCAATTGGGCCGTGTAAATGGCCCATATATTTTTTTATATTCTTTTTGGCTGATCACTCAAGTCCGACTGCGAGTGATAATCAACTAAAATCCTGCTTTTCAAGGCCGAATTTTGGCCTGAAATGCAGAGCATGTTCATGGCAAATTGTCAAATGCAACTTCAATGGTCTTTTTAGTGATAAAAATAGGATAATGATATTTTTTGTTTGTATTGATTTGTATGACGGTACGCACTTCGTCAGAATTTTTATCGCAGCAGATTTTAACGCTGCATAATGAAGCTATGAAAACACTTCCACATTAAAGAGAAAGCCAGAGGCATTTTTTTAAACTTTCCCCGCTCAAATGCCAAATAAATCAAATTTGAGAAAACGCGAGGTGAAATTGAAAAAACCTCGCTACATTTCCCTCAGTACTAACTTTGTTCCCAGAACGAAATAAGTAACATCTTCAAAGTTCGCCTCACACCTTCTCAAATTTGATATATTTGGCATTTGAGCGGGGAAAGTTTAAAAAAATGCCTCTGGCTTTCTCTTTAATGTGGAAGCATTTTCATAGCTTCATTTTGCAGCGTTAAAAATTACTGTGATAAAAATTCTGACAAAGTGCGTTCCGCCATACAAATCAATACAAACTAAAAAAAAATCATTATCCCATTTGTATCGCTAAAAAAGCCATTGAAGTTGCATTTGGCCATTCACCATGAACATGTTCTGTATTTCAGGCCAAAATTCGGCCTTGAAAAGCAGGATTTTAGTTGATTATCACTCGCAGTCGGACTTGAGTGATCAGCCAAAAAGAATAAAAATAATATATGGGCCATTTACACGGCCCAAGGTGGGTTCCAGCTGGGGGTGCCCATTAGTGATGGAAAAGCGCCAGGAAAAATGGCGCCAGGCACCAATGGCGCCATGGCGCCATTCAAAAAAATGGCGCCGGGCGCCAAAGAGCGCCAGCGAAAATGGCGCCACGGCGCCATCTGAAAAAATAGCGCCAGGCGCCAAAGGGCGCCAGAAACAATGGCGCCGGGCTCCAAAATGGCGCCAACAGTAAAAGTCATCATTACAGCATGTTTTATCAACAGAGAGGGATTTTCAGAAGAGAAGTGTGTTCTTCAATGTTTCTGATGTATTTAAACAGCCAAAAATTATCTTATCATGAATAAAATATAGATTTATATTCACAAAATTGTATGGGAGCTTTTTATTTTCGACCCTCGCACTTTTTCAATACCAAGTATTTTATGGTGAAATTACATTCTGCCCGAATTTTCACAATTTCATAATACTTATAAGGTTATAACAGTTTTGCCAGCCTGAAGCATGATAAATTACTGACCATTTAAATACCTTAATAGTAATACTCGGCGGACTTCACACTTAGTATGGAAATGAACTCTGAATAATGAATCTGACTGAAACCATCTGAAAAATGAACTAAAAGTGTGCAGTTTTTTTCATCAAAATATTTCATTTTCACTATGAGATAATTACGAAATTTATCATAAAAATTTATTCATTAAATTATGGTAGGATTCTGTGCATACCGCGGTCAGCCGAGTATACCATATTTCTTCTAATAGTTGGGCACTGTTCTATTTTTCATCAACCTTTGTACCTGCCCTTCTATTAGAAGAATATGGTGATTGGATTTTGATACAAGAGAACTCTAAGTAAATATTCCCAAATATCTATAAGTATTCTCCAAGTATTCCAAGCAAAAGATCTTGCAATGTTAAAACAGAAAATTTCATAGGTAGAGACGCTAAATACTATAAAAATCGTACCATTCTGAAGAAAAGGGACCTGAAAATTTATGAAAATAAACTTCCGTCGCAGCATGTTGGCGCCATCCATAACAATGGCGCCGGGCGCCAAGTTGGCGCCGACAAAAATGGCGCCAAGCGCCAAGGGCGCCATGGCGCCATTCGAAATAATGGCGCCAGGCGCCAGAAAAAAGGGCGCCAGGCGCCAATGGCGCCATGGCGCTGGCGCCCTTTGGCGCCATTGAAGGGCGCCAGCGCCATGGCGCTATTCCATCACTAGTTCCCATATACTTTTTAAGGCAAATGTTTGAACTTTATTTTTCATAGAACAGACGCGGCCGAAATGCGCTAGTTCTAGGGTGGTGAACATTTTTCTAAAAAAATCGCTACTGGTCGGATGTGAGTGATCGGTCCTGTACATACTGAGCACATGCAGGGGCACATACGTATGTGCCCCTCCCGGACAGCCTGGTTTGTAGGTGCTATAACTTTTGATTGGAAAGAGATATTGGAAAAAAATTTGTTATATTATTTCTCTCTGTCTAACTTATTGTATAGACTGTTCAATAACAAAATTTTATTGCTGAAAACCCCAGTAAAATCAGCATAAAATATTTAAACACCATTGATAACTTTGAAGTGCCATAACTTTTGATTGGAAATGAGATATTGAACTAATTTTTGTTTTAAATGAATCCCCGTTGTCTCAAGTATATGATAGCATGTTCAAAACCTCATCTTTTGTGTGTTCAAAAACTGGCTCAAATCGACAATTGTGACAGAATTTAGACATCACTGAACCGACCACAGAAATAGAATCTGCATGTTTTCCCAATCATTTTAAGTGTTGAATGATCAAAATCAGCCCAGAAATGGTCAAGTTATTAAGCTTCAAAGACACTCACAAAAATGGGCAATCTGGATATGTTTATTGACTGTATTTGTATGATCTTTTTATAGACCCCCCTTATCTCGGGCCTGGGGGATTATTTGAGCAAAAAAAATTTTTTCGTAGTAACCCCAGCATCAAACCCCAACATAGTCAAACAGCTTCAAAATTGGGCAAGGGACAAGAAACTGGGAAGCAAAAAAAGTGTGGTGGACCCCCAGCCTACTGTTTCTCTATGTGTGAAAAGTCTCAACTATTCTGCATGGTAGTGTACTACACTTTCCACTCAACAATGATCACATATTTTAGATACTTCTGAGGCCACTCCCAGACCCTGTAAAATGCTTTGAAAGGTGTTAAAAGTTAAATATGTAATAAGCAATGTATAATGTCAAATTTTATTTGACATTATTACTGGGTGTTTGTCATTTTTTATGATATTTTACACCACTTTTGACACTTTACCTTAAATTTTACACCGTCAGAGTGGCACCACTATGGTGCAGTTCTATAAAAATTTAGACAGTTTTCAGACAGTCTCAGACAGACATAGTTTTCAGACAGTCCCAATCAAATCCCTACAAATATCCATTAGATTGATTGCCTGACGAATTGTTGTAAGAAATTCTTTCCTACTTTAGCAATTTTCAGTCAAAAATAACTTTTTGATGCACTCAGTTTTTTCACTTTTACCTTTCGTTACAAAGCTCACCCTGAAACCGTGCTGGCGCCATTATTGTGGCGCACTTTTAGGACTGCGCAAGCGCTCAATTCAGGTTGAAACATTCTTAATGTAAATTTAAATCCCGCATGAAATATAATCCCGCATGAAATAATCCTGCTCACACTACAAAACACACGTCAAAAACAAATTATCATTATATCCATACTTTCTTCCCAAACATTTCCCCTAAGAAATCCCCCCAACTCAAATAAACCCCCACAGCCTACACGGTGGTCCAAAACAACATTCTCAAGTGGGTGCAGCTACGCAATTAGAATTGGTTCACCCTGTACAGCCGAGTGAAGCCAATGTTGAAGGCTTTTAAAATTCTGGAACAAGTGGAGGCAATGGAGAAAAGGATTAAGGTAGGTTGGGATTTGCTTGGGTATATGCAGTGTAAGCTGTATAATTTTGTAGTGGAAAAGTGATAAAAAAGTGGCAAGTGATAAGTGAATTTTTAAGGGCGCAGTTAACTTAAATTAAGTTAAATTTATTGCTGGCTGGAGGCACCCAGTCTCTGTAAAATGTCAAATGTCATGCAAAGTGTCTAAAAATCCAAAACTATGAAAATTGCCTTGGAAAATGCCAAGCTACCGGTGAAAAACGAAACAAAACATAATGTGCAATTTTACAGGGTTCAATTTTGAATATAAAGTTATTTGTTTTGCTGAACTGCGAGCTATAATTTGCAGACACATTTGCAGATTTTTGCCACCACAACTAGATCCAAATTGAAGTTTTGGATTGTGTTTCTGCATTTCGTCATGTATTAGGTTGTAAACTAAATAAGTTTGATTTTTTGCTATTTCACATATTTACATTCATGCCCCCATTCTGTTGTACATTGGCCGATTTTGATGCCGTTCGAGTATGTTGGAATTTGGGGTTTGGGCTATGAAATTTTTTTGTTTGCTCGAATAATCCCCCAGTCCGGAGATAAGGGGGCTCTATAAAAATGTGGTCATTTTTGCATGGATGATCTGGACGTTGACTTGAAGCTTTATAAATCGGTCATTTCTGGGCCGATTCGGGTCGATCAATGCTTAAAGTGATCGCAAAACCTGCAGATTCCATTTTTGTGGTCGGATTACCTAGTGATGTCTAGATTCTGTATGCCGATTTGACCTTGTTTTGAACATAAAAAATAATCGTAATAATTCTTTTTCAAGACGGGATTATTTGAATATGCTATCATATACTTTAGACGAAAAGAATAAATCTGGCCAAAAACGTATTTGAATATCTCCCAGTCACGTCCGGCACCCTATTTTTGATTACACTTGTGATATCCTATCTCCAGTTCTAGGGCGCGCCAGAAGCTGAAACTTATATTGGGAAATATTGACGCAACCCCCTCTACTTCGCATGAATTCAGGGAGTCGCAGCGATCCCTTACAGGGTGGGTTGCCATAAGTGCATAAAAAATTTTCGGCTTCTCTGGTGTCCCGCACAGGTCCGGCACCCACTGCTTTCTGAGCTGTGGGAGAGGTATAAACCTAAAATTTTGGGGATGTGTTACCAACACCCCTCTCCTATTATACAGTATTCAATCATGTAAGATTAATGTGAAAAAGTTCAAAGAAAAAAATTCTTTTATTCTCTAAAAAACACGACCACCCAATATTTACATGGATGACAAATATTTCACTTTACAATACTTTAAAGTGAAGGGTTTGATTATTAATGTTATGTAAAGAACCACACCTCTAAAACGCCTGCATTGCAAAATTTACTTGGGGGGAATTTCAAAGTGTAAATTTGGTAAATTTTTGTTTCTGCAATGATGTCATTATTGTGTCATAAAATTTCCCCCAAGTAAACTTTGCTTTTAGAGGTATGGTTTTTACATAACTTTAATCATCAAACCCTTCCCTTTAAAGTATCGTAAACCAGCTCTTCAAGTGTCTTATAAAAAAGTTCCAAAAAGTGAATGATTTGTCATCCATCTATTAGCCCTACACACGCTAGTTGACATCGACACCGAATGTCAACTGGTCCCATCCCTAATTCAAAGATTGCGCTTGAACATCGTTCGTTCACTTGTCAGGAAGCTTTGAATCGGGATCGATGTCAACTAGCGTGCATGGGCCCAATGGGGGGGGTCATCTTTTTTAGAGAATAAAAGGATATTTCAGAAAATTTTCACATTAACCTCACAGGGAGCGGTGTTGGTAACACATCCCCAAAATTTTAGATTTATACCCCTCCCAAAGCTCAGAAATCAGTTGGTGCTGGACCTGTGCAGGAGACCAGAAAAGCCAATAATTTTTTTTGCAAATAATCGGCCCAAAAATGGCCCAGTTATCAAGCTTCAAAGTCAATGTGCAGATCATCTGTGCAAAATGACCACCTTTTTAAAGACCACCTTATCTCGGGACTGGGGGATTATTCGAGCAAACCAAAACAATTTATCAATAGCCCAGACCCCAAACCCCAACATACTCGATGAGCATCAAAATCGGTCAATGTACAACAGAATTGGACGCATAAATGTATGTGTATGCGAAATCACAAAAAAAATAAACTTATTTAGTTTACAACCTAACACTTTCAACATAAAATTCGGAAACAGTCGAAAGCGCTTTTTGAGTCTCCAAATACACTAGCGGCCAGAATAGTTGAGACTCTCCAGCGCTGTCTCATAAGGGAAATTTGTTCACGTGAGGTCCGACTGTGTTCACGTGCACATAACTCCTCAACCGCTGAGCGAAATCTGTTGATATTTGAATATAATGTAATTTTATCTTGGGGCTCACGTGAAGCGCGATGGCAGCTTTCTACGACTCCCCTGACCCAAGATAGGGTGGGTCTAAAAAAAGAAAATGTTTCGAAAATTTTTCGGGTGTCACCAAGAAATAACAAAATTTGCATGTCAATAAATCGTTCATTTGTCAACTGATTTTTGTCAATCAACTTTTAAAATGATCACAAATGATTGGAGAGTTCATTTTTCAGGTTAAATCGGTGATGTAGAATGGTGCATATATCGATATGGCCCAATTTCAGATTGATAACTTTCTGGGAACATATTTTTTGTACATGCTATCATATACTTTTGATCGAGAGAAACATCATACCAAAGAATCAAATCGATATCTCTTACCAATCAAAAGTTATAGCACTTAAAACTTTTGCCTTCCATATCAATAACCGCAGGAACTAGGGTTGGAAAAAAAAACGTTTTTTTTACTCGATGTTTTTTTAATAAAAAAAACGTTTTTTTTATATAAAAAACGTTGTTTTTTTAAAGCTCCCAGATATGACCTAGTGTCAACATAAATATATTGGTATATCAGACAGTGGCAATACTCTGTGATGTTAAATATGACCATAAATGGCTGTACGGATATATGGGATAGCATTATACGTGGTGATTTGTGTCAAAAATATCCATTTTGTGTCGACATGTTCGTATATCGCCTTATATTCGAATGTTCGTGACTTCAGTGAAGTTTGGCACGGAATAGTGATCAAACAAGGTTATAAAAGGAGGTTGTTACTTTGGAGTGAAGTTACACACTGTGGAAGCACATTACCTCAATATTACATACTACAGCAACATATGACGGCTTATTCACCCATGGTAGCACATAGAAATGGATGCTTTGATTAGTGATGTAAAGGCACCGGGGCACCAGTGCCCCGGTGCTGGGCACCGAAGGCACCAGCACCAGTGCTGGAGCGGTGCCATTGCAATCTTCAGGGGGTGCCATGCCGGTGCCGGTGCCATTTTTTTTCAGAATAGTACCGGTGCCGGTGCGGTGCGGTGCCCTTTTTTTTGCCGGTGCCAAAGGTGCTAGCAGGGACCGGGAAAAGCACCCGGCCAAGGCTTCATGTGCTGTGCAATTTTGTCCATAGTATGTGCTTACCGTATTTCCTCGAAATACCCCCCCCCCCTCGAAATACCCCCCCCCCCTCGAAATACCCCCCCCCCTCGTTTGACCCCCCCCCCCCCCTCTCGGGACCACTATGAAACAATCACCCCCCCTCGAAATACCCCCCCAATTGAGTGTAAAAGGAACGTACATGACAAATACTGCAGTTTGTGTTCTGCGTACTGCAGAACACACGTTAAAACAATGTCGGTGTCACGTTAGAACAGTGTACATACCATCTACATACTAATATTAGTCTACAGAACCTTATAAATGGCGGTTTTTGTTGCATTTTTCGACGTCTGCGTACGTTTCAGACGACTATTTCGTACTTGGTTTTCAATAAATTTTCTTGTGAAATAATAACCCCCGCCCTCGAAATACCCCCCCCCCCCTCGTTTAACCCCCCCCCTCTCGGGACCACTATGGAACAATCACCCCCCGAGGGGTATTTCGAGGAAATACGGTATTCATATTTCAAAACACAGCGATATATTTACCCAAATGTTTTTGTCTATTTTGTGAACCTCCCATCAAATAAATATACCTACTGTGAAATCCATTATACCCGATACGTGACCTGATGAGCGAGTCTAAAATTTTGTTGAATTTGAAATCATTTTTATATTTTATATTTATCTACCTAACTTGTTTGTTCAAAATTTGTTGTCAGTTTATGACAGAGATAGTTCCGTTCTCTGTACAGCAACGACTCCGATCAGTACCCAATAGTGGCTATGGACATTGCAGTGAATTAAATATTTTATCTTTCATTTGTAATCATTGTAATTGCTTCATAAAAGTGATTGCCACATCATTCTAAGTTCTCAAACATCAAAATCGGTTGAAAATTCATGTGAAAATTCATGGAAATATGCACTTCCAAATGTGAGACCACTGAGAAACTGCCCGATATTTACTTCAGAAATTCCAGCCCGGTGCGGTGCCTTTCGGTGCTAGCACCGGCAACCCGCCAGTGCCTTCGGTGTCGGTGCCATTTTTTCCAAAAGGCACCGGTGCCGGTGCGGTGTGGTGCCATTTTCTGGCCGGTGCCCCAGGGTGCCAGGTGCCCTTTTCATGCGTTGGCAAAGGTGCCGGTGCGGTGCGGTGCCATTTTTCCCGGTGCCTTTAACATCACTAGCTTTGATACTAAAAATGCCACAAAACCAATGAAAACAATCACCAATGTCAATTTGTGTGTGAAATTGCGCGCTTGCGTGCAACAATTTTGTAAAATACCTAGTGTTTAGTACTAAAAATTTTGGCCTATGTTTAAAAAAAAAAACATTTTGGACGTCATGTTTTTTTTTAAAAAAACGTTGTTTTTATAAAAAAAACGTTTTTTAAAAAACATCGGCCAACCCTAGCAGGAACAGCGATGCATGCAACTTCCTCCATAACTAACCCATTACTAAGCCAATTTACAAAGAACACTTATAATCATCAGAATACCCTGCACATTGATTCTTTTTGTCAGATTATCCATATTATTGGATACAGACATCGATCTCATCCTCACGGTACTGTGATTCTCGTACAAAAAACATGCATGAAAAAAAGTTTCTCGAAATAACATGTTCAGTAATTGGACCACATCGATGTTCATCCGTGATTTGAACTCAAACATGGACTTTCAAAACACTTGTAGCCATTTTAAAAGTCAAACGACAGAAATCTGTTAAGAAGTAGCTGAGTTTGTGATGTGCAATGTTTGCATGTTCTGGGCGACACTCAGACTGTGACACTTTTGAAAAATTAACTTTCTTTTCCAGACCCACCCTAACTTCGGTCAGGGGGGTCACAGAAGGATGACTTCGATTTTCAATGCCCTGACACGAAACCACATTATAGACAAATATAAACAATTTTTGCCAAGTAGAGGGGGACAAAACTATTATAGTGATGCTGAAATGGTAGTGCTAACAAAATTGCATCCCTGCCGGGAGTGGAACTGCGGTGCCTTATTTTCTCGGTGTATTCGGATAGATCAGACTATTTGGAATTTTTATGAAATTATGTAACCAACCTGCGGTACCCACCTATTGTATCCAGAAATTTTGCACAATAAACATTTTGAAATTGTGGATGTGTTAGTCATGCAGCGAAAAAGTATAAACTATTCTGATCGATAGTGTATACATAGATGTCGTCCAATTACTGAACATGTTATTTTGAGAAACTTATTTTTGTGCATGTCAACTGCTGTCGCCTCAGGTTCGGCACCGATTTTTTATCTTTTTACCAGTTGGCATATCTCCAGCTGTGTTCGAGATATGGAGCTGATACTTTAAAGGGGTATATAGGCGCAACACCCCCCTTGTTGGTGTATAGTAGGGGGTGTTGCGCCTATATACCCCTTAAGTATCAGCTCCATATCTCGAACACAGCTGGAGATATGGCACTGGTAAAAAGAAAAAAATCGGTGCCGAACCTGAGGCGACAGCAGTTTCTTTTTAGTACGAGAATCACAATACCGTGAGGATGAGATCAATGTCTGTATCCGATAATATGGATAATCTGACAAAAAGAATCAATGTGCAGGGTATTCTGATGATTAGAAGTGTCCTTTGTAAATTGGCTTAGTAATGGTTAAGTTATGGAGGAAGTTGCATGCATCGCTGTTCCTGCGGTTATTGATATGGATGGTAGGCGAAAGTTTGAAGTGCTATAACTTTTTATTGGTAAGAGATATCGATCTGATTCTTTCGGTAAAATCTGATCTGATAAGTTCTGATCTTCTTTCAAAAGTATATGATAGAATGTACAAAAAAGAATTTCCCAGAAAGTTATCAATCTGAAATTGGGCCATATCGATATATGCACCATTCTACATCACCGATTTGACCTGAAAAATGAACTCTCCAATCATTTGTAATCATTTTAAAAGTTGATTGACAAAAATCAGTTGACAAATGAACGATTCATTGACATGCAAATTTTGTTATTTCTTGGTGACATCACCCAAAATTTTTTAGAAAAATTTACTTTTTTTCAGACCCACCCTATCTTGGGTCAGGGGAGTCGTAGAAAGCTGCCATCAAGTTTCACGTTAGCCCCAAGATAAAATTACATTACTTTCAAATATCAAAAATTTTCGCTCAGCGGTTGAGGAGTTATGTGCACGTGAAAACAGTCGGACCTCACGTGAACAAATTTCCCTTATGAGACAGCGCTGGAGAGTCTCAACTATTCTGGCCGCTAATGTATTTCAGAAATTTTTTTTGCTTGGAGTGTCTTACTAATTTTTTCTCGAAAAGTCTTGAAAATTTTGTAATTTTTACAGATGTGATAAAAATACTTGACTGTCTGACACTGACATTTCCCACTCGCAGGACCTTGAATCAGCAAAACAGTCGGCTGAGCGCCAGTGCGTTTCACTGAAAGAAATTGGACGGAAATTGGATGAACAGTTCAAATTGTTGGATGAGGCAAATGATAGTGTGATGAGAAAGACAAGCAGAAGGTGCAGTTGAATCGGCAGATTACGGTAGGTTTGGGATTTTGAATTTGAATTTTCCAGATAAAAAATTACAAGAGCTACACAGGAGTCAAAAAATTGAATATTTAAGCAGCAAACCCCTTTAAAAATAAAGAATTTTTCACCATTTTCCCCCACAATTTTCCATCAATCACGCACAACTTAAATCATCTCGCAATGCTCAAAATTTCACCGAACTAATAAATTATTCCAGTGACTTGATAATCTACACATGCATTTATTTGTGTTTCGTTGGCAGCATGCCAACGATAACGAACGAACAAAGTTTGAAGTAAAAATTCATACCTCTTTAAACATAAAACATTTCAACGGCAATTACCTCATTTTTTAAAAAAGGTTTCCGCGTGTCAGTTATGTTTGGCAGTCTGCCAACGTGAACTGCTCATTCATTATGATACGTCAAAAATTTCTTCGCAGGAACTGAGCGAGCAGTTGACAGACGTGGAGATGCACTGCGACAAGCAAAAGAAAACACTGGAAAGCACCTGCGCGCAGATGGGACGGGATATGCAGGACGTAAATTTGCCATGAGCAAGGTTCGTATGTTGGCAGAAATGGCGCTGGTGTTTTTTTGTGGCGCCGTGGTATGGCGCGAGGCACCGTATGCGCCTGGTGCAATTGCCTTAAAATTGGGTCTCTGTGTTCAAAATTAAACAATTTATTTGTACACTTGACTAGTGGTGTAAAAAGTGCCAAAGTTTTGGTGTCAAGCGCCAATAGTGCCACAAAAATCAAGTGCCATATGCCATGGCGCATTTCCCTATGGTGCTAACATAAGGAGCCATGTGGATTCTACATCACTGTATTTTACCATAAGCAATTTTTTGCCAGGATATATTTTGTTATCTGGCGTAAATTTCCATGGGTTTTATCATTTACGATCGGTGGGGTATTTTTGTCAGAACCTTCACACAAGCATCTTCCGATTTTACTGAATTCATCTGTGAAAAATTTGTTCGTGTGACCAAAAAAAATGCTTACCCTTAATTACAGCTCAGCGTAATTTTGACGTAAAATGACAACGTAAAATGATGTCATAAATAAATTACATGAGTGTGAATCATTTCTACAGGTCTAAAAATGTTTTATGGATAAGGAAACAAAACCTTAATCGTGTTCAATGCTGAGTGTTATCAGCCACAGCTAGAGCGAATTGAAAAATTCATTTTTTTTCATTTTACGTCAGGGAACTAATTTTACACTTCATGTCAATGGTTGCATGCAATCATTGACGTGAAATGTAACATTAGTTCCCTGACGTGAAATGATGGCGTAAAGTGAAAAAATTGAATTTTCAAATTCGTTCTAGCTGTGGCTGACAAAACTCAGTATTGGACACGATTAAGGGATTGATTCGTATATTATCCATAACAATTTGTAGACCTGTGGCGTCATCCACACTCATGTAATAAATTTTACGACGTAATTTTACGTCGTCATTTTACGTCAAATTCACGCTGAGCTCTAATGCTTGCACAAAAATTTAACGACAAATGCAAAAAAATGCTGTTTGAGGGCTAAAAAGCAAACAGCGAGCGCCAGATGCAGACTATGCGAGAGGAACTCAATTACAAAGATGAGATTATTGGCGAAATGGGCAAGGAGGAAAAAACCGCGGAAGAGGTTTGTATTTTAAGTACCGTATTACCTCGAATTAACCCCCCCCCCTCTAATTGATTCCCCTCAAATTGGGCTGGGGAAATACACCCCCCCCCCTCGAAATACCCCCCCCCCCCCCAAATACAGTGTACACAACAAATACCACAGTGTGTGAACTGTATTATACAGTACAACACACGTTAAAACCGATGACTGAGTGACGTTAGGGAAGGGTTTATGTGTATATATACAGTTGAGGCGTCCAATTCTAAAAGTCGACAAGTCCAAAATATGAAATATTCGAGTTAGGCCCGAAAACGTCATCTGGGGCTACTTCCGCACATTTATCATCATTTTCAATTTTTTTGACCTCATATGCCCATATGGCAAAGTGCCAAATTTGACATTTTTAAGAAAAATGACAAAAAATTTGGGCAAGAAGTTGACATGTCCACTTAGTTTTGGGCTAAATGTCGACAAGTCCACCTTCCGCCGCCGAAAAAAACGCAAGAAATGTGATAAGTCCATCATGGACACCGATGTCTAAAAGTTGACAAGTCCATAAATTTCCCATAAGACAGGCACAGATTGGACGGGAACAAAAATGTTGTCGAGTGCAAGAAGTCGACAAGTCCATTTTCTTCCCCAAAACGGTTTTGTTCGGTCCGAGTAGAATTTTATAGACACCCAATTTTTCCGTTATACGTTGAGAGCAATGTTGGGGCTGAAAATTTGACACTTTATTGTTAACATTTGAAACTTAATGTTGAGCATGCGAGAGCCCCATTGGACACGCACCTTGGACCTGGAATTGAAAATGAAACTTAAAATGCGATTTACTCAAAATCGCATTTTGTGGACTTGTCGACTTTTAGAATTAGACGCCTCAGTTGTATATGCCTATAAACACTTATACGTCTCTGACAATGTTGTAGTTTTCTACGTCTGAGTAGGGGAATTTTGTAAAATTTCTGGCGAAATGATAGGCCCCCCACTCGAATAAACCCCCCTTCCCCTCGTATTACCCCCCCCCCTCAAAATTTGCTGGCGAAATAATGAACCCCCATGGGGGTATTTCGAGGTAATAAGGTAGTTCACGCTTCACGCCTTTTGAAAAATGTTGAAAAATCCCCAAAATTATTCAGAATGAGCGCAAAATCATGGACGAGGTCCAGATTCAGAGGACAAATTTATTGCTGCAAACAAAACGAAACAGAAGCTTGAGTCTACGTTGGATCAAGTTAGTGTCACTTTTCCATACACTTTGCACCCAAACAAAGTAGTTGGCTGGACGAATTGAAGAATTAAAATGTTGCAATGTCATATTGCATGACAGTTGAAAAATTTGTATGACATTTGACACTTTACTTTACACTTTACAGGGTGTGGCATTTAGGGTGGCAGAATTTACCGTACCGTACCGCATTTTTGGAAAATTTACCATACCATACAGTTTACTGCATATTGAAAAATTTTCCGTACCCTACCGCGTACCGCATTTTCTGAAATTGACCGTACCGTACCGCGTCCCGCACTCATTTACCACATGCGGTAAATTTTACGCAGATTAACCTATAAAAAATTTCAATGCCGTATTTCCTCGAAATACCCCCCATCTCGAAATACCCCCCCTCAAAATGACCACTATGAATTTATTCCCCCCCTCGAAATACCCCCCCCCCCTCAAATTGAATGTACAGTAACGATGGCTAAAAAAGATTCGAAAATTCGTTTCCAGATAAGTTTCCAATTTATTTGTTGTGTGAACAGGTTAAACTAACTTCATCGATCCCTTTTTTGGAGCATTCATCATAACTGTTTCAACCATTAACAACCAAAATTAGTGTTTATCGGCATCAGATACATATTGTATCCTCGGCGGACCGCAAAGTATGTGCAAAATCCCACCATAATTTAATGAATAAAATTTTGTGATAAATTCCGTAATTAATTATTTCATAGTAAAAATGAAATATTGGGATGGAAAAACTACCCAATTTTTGGTGCATTTTTCAGAGGGGTTATTGTAGGTTTCCATACTAGATGTGATATCAAAATTGTCACTCTGAAACAATCACTCTCGGGGGGTATTTCGAGGAAATATGGTATATTGATCACAATGTATGTGGTGTTCTACACATTTTTTGTGCACATGTGCACAATTTTCACAACATTGTTTTCACTGATTTTCAGCCCTTCCACATGCTATATTCTTCACAAATTGCATTCATGCTCAAATAATACCCCCCTTGAAATACCCCCCCACCAAGATTTCCACTGTGAAAAAATAACCACCCTGGGGGTGATTCGAGGAAATACGGTAGCTTCCCGATTGATTGGGTTTCAAAAGACATGACAAGTAGCCAAAAAATTTGTCCTTGTGACAGATAAATAGATAGATGGAACATTTGGGGGTAACCCCCTGTCCCTACCATCCCTATGACTGTGCCTGTATTTCATTTTGTCATTGTTCACATTTTTAATCACATTGCAATCCAAATGAGGCGTCTAATTCTAAAAGTTGACAAGTCCACAAAATCAGATTTTTAGCAAATCGCATTTTAAGTTTCATTTTCAATTCACGGCCCGCGCTGCGTATCCGATAGTGCTCACCCATGCTCACCATAAAGTTTCAAATGTATTATTATTGGGTGTCCATAAAATTCCATTTGGACAGAGCAAAACTGTTCTGGGAAAGAAAATTGACTTGTCGAGTTCTTGCCCAAATTTTGTTGCATTTTTCCCAAAAAAAATGTCAAATATGACACTATCAAATATCCAATGTGAGGTCAAAAAATTATAGAAAATTTTGAAAAATGTGCAGGTAAATGTGAATGACAGGTAAAAAAATAGAAAAAAAATAGAACGGCGCCGTTCTATTAGAAGAAATACGGTAGGCCAATGTGATAACCGTTGGATCAGTTTTCCATGCTTCGCAAGTGCTCATATCACACTGCAGGTACCACATTCTGTGTCTGTTGACTTCGATCGCCCTGCTCCAAATGGAATGTTCCCGCACCCGACGGTTGTGTGCACCAGAAATGGCAAGCTGTGTGATTTCACTGTGATCTCCGATTCACCTGTGATCTCTGATTCACCTGTGATCTCTGATTCACCTGTGATCTC
Organism: Sphaerolaimus hirsutus; assembly: GCA_964036195.1. Lineage (NCBI taxonomy): Eukaryota > Metazoa > Nematoda > Chromadorea > Monhysterida > Sphaerolaimidae > Sphaerolaimus > Sphaerolaimus hirsutus. Next base: position 17,389,497 of record OZ038450.1, read on the forward strand.
TGATTCACCTGTGATCTCTGATTCACTGATCTGATATCAGTTTCATTTCACCGCATTGCTCATTGTTTCCCTCTGTGTCACTTGCTGCTGGAGCGATGACTTTCGTTGCAGGTGGCCTCCATCGGCGGACTGGCTGCGCCACTGCGGCTTCCCCGGCTGGAGTCGGTGTCGTGTTGAGTGGCCGCGGCGATGCTGTGGTGGGGTTGCGGGTAGTTTGTGGCAATCCTTGCGGTTTGGTGTGCCTTTGATAAGGCGATGTGGGTGCCACACTGCAGCAGGAATGACTTCATGAGAATGTCAACACTGCCACCAAGTGCAGTGGCGCTTTCCAAACCCCAATTGACAGATGTCATTATGCTTTTCCAACCCTCAGTGCCATGGCGCCCTGGTGCTAGCAAGGCATGTCAAGGCATGATGACCACCATGACACTCGTTTCTTCAGTGCCATTCTTGCTTGAGTTGAGGAGTGGACAGAACTTTCTGAAAGTATATGTTCACATAAGTACCATATTTGCTTGAATAATTACCCTTGTGGAATTATTCCCCCAAAAAGATTTTATTTGATTTTAGTGAAAATTGGCCCAAAATTTTCCGAAAATACTCAAAAATACGTTTTCTGGAAGGAAAACTATTTTACTCATGTTTACTCAAGCTCCCGCATTCAAATACCCCCCCCCCAGATTGAGTGGAATAAGAACGTACATGACAAATACTGCAGTTTGTGTTCTGCGTAGTGCAGAACACACGTTAAAACAATGTCGGAATCACGTCAGAACAGTGTTTATACCATCTACGTACTAATATTAGTCTACAGGAGTCTATACATGAGTTATTGATGCATCTTTCTACCCCAGCGCACATCACAAACAACGATTTTGTACTAGGATTTCAAAAACTTTCTTGCGAAATAGTATCCCCCCCCTTCGAAATACCCTCCCTCTCGTTTCCCCTCCCCCTTTCGGGAGCACTATGAAACAATCACCCCCGGGGGGTATTTCGAGGTAATGCAGTAGCGCCAAAAGCGCCATGGCCCTGAGCTTTGGCGCTAGGACCAGGCGCCAGCGTTTCCATTACTAATCACTAGCCATGACGGTTACCATGCGCTAAAGCGTGATAGCATAGCACCACTGCCACCTATTTCTTCGGCAAGCATCTGGCCCACATACAACAAATGCTAAGAAGTAACGAGGTAAGTAAACCTGCTGTGCTAGGAGGGCACAAAAACTGGTAGAACCTTGAAGATACAGTGGATGCAAGTTGAGCAATGAAAGACCGAGTCATACTACTGCCAGACTCGGCCGACATCACACTTAGTGTGGAAACCTACCATAACCCATCCGAATAATGAACCGACAAGTGGTAGGATTCCGCAATACTTTGTACCTTCTAAAGTGCCAGTGGTGACAAAATGTAAGATGGCAAAAATTATGTAAAATTTATGAGTGAAAATATGGACCTGGTTGTGGCACTTTTAGTTCCTGACAAATAAATGTAGTAGGCAATCAGACAAAACAGGAACTTTAGGTACAGTTTTAAATATGGCCCATATAAAATTTATGTTTTCCTTTCTATTTGATTTTTGGGAAGTTGATAAATCTGTTTTGAGTAATATTATTCTATATTTATTTAGTAAGTGTATTTGTAAGAAAAACTATTGACAGTTACTTTTGTTTACAAGTTTTGAGAGTATATTTACAATGTTTTCACATATAAAAATAGTACAATGGAAAAGTGTACAACTTAGCATAAATATTTTAGGGGAGAGTTCAAGCTCAAGGTTTCAAGTTGTAAAAAAAACCTTACCTCCAAAATGCCTTCATAAAGAAAATTTGCTTGCACTTAGGTAGACCCACCCTGTACGGGGTCGCCGCGACCCCTCCAATTCATGCGAAGTAGAGGGGGGTTGCGCCAATATCTACCCCAAGTTTCAGCTTCTGGCGCGTCCTAGAACTGGAGATAGGACGTCAGAAGTAATATAAAAAATGGGAGGCCGGACTTGATCGGGAAGGTGTTTATGTATACCCCTCGAAATGTCAAATATCAGGCGAAGTGTCTAAAGTCATGTAAAATGCCCTGTAGAATATCCGGTAAAAATTTAATTTGACATTGACATGTCAAAAGGCATTTTACCTTACTTTTTACATTTTACATTACTTTTAATGCTTTGCATGACATTTTACATTTGACAGTGTCTGGGAGTGGTGACACCACGAATCATACGTTTACACATTTAGTTGTTTCTATTATCGTTAACGTGATAATTGTGTATTATACTTCTGCCACCCGTGCCGATATCCCTCGACGCCGCCTGCCCAACACCGCGCCGTGCAAAGCATACGGCCAGGGCGACATAGGCTCCCTAGGCATGTAAACCCGCTCAGCATGAAGACCCGTCGCAGTGGTCTCCAAATTTTGAGCGATTTTTCCCAGATTTTCACTCAAAAATGTCGATTCTTGTTCCATTTTGTCAATTTCACCTTTAAATCGCTATTTTGGGATATACAAATTGTTATATACCGTATTTCCTCGAAATACACCCCCTTGCATACCCCCATCTGGAATGATGTACATCATGTATGCAATGTACATGATGTATATATTGGTCGCAGTTTGCATCGCAGCTACACATACTAGTTTGTGTAACGATGGACGTTGCACTTACTCCGCCTATGGACGTTGACATGTCCAAATGTACCCTACTTAGACACATTGATTACTGGTTCTGGGTATACAAAAGTGTACTCTTTACTATGAATTTCATTAAAATTTCTGACGAGATAATAACCCCCCCCCCCCCCCCTCGAATAAGAAGCTGTGGGGTATTTCGAGGAAATATGGTACTTGTACGGTATGGTATTTAATCTATATTATACCTACATGCCGAGCGGGTTTACATGTCTACAGACACAGGGCCCCCGCCCCCAGGTGCGCGGTGTTCGGCTCGCAGGCGTGCGTGGAGATCGCGCTGGGCATCCACCTGTACGTGGTGTTCCGCCGCAGCCGCAAGGAATTTGGCGACTTGATGAGGATCTGAAGCAAAGTGCCGCGTCGCTGGCGTTTTGTGCCCACTAGAGACGATCGAGTCACTTACTGGTGGGTTTTGGGGATGTTTCTCAAATTTTCCGCTGGATTTTGGTTGGTGGCATGGTCTGGCAGTTTATTTCGCTTAAAACTCTGTAAAGAATGGGCTTTTACATAAACAAACACTGCCAATAAATGTCACCAAACTGAACCTAGTGTTGCGGGGTGTTGATCCCAATATTATTTGGACCTGGGGTGAATATCAGGGTATTTTGACGAAATACCCAGGTGGTTTTCGAAACCGCAAGGCAGGTGTTTGCTCTGAAAATTGCTTGAGTGTGCGTAGGTAAGCACATTGCTGAGAGTTTGTATACACTGCGACGTCGATTGATTGAAATTTTAGATTGAGTGCGACCTTTCGATGGAAATTACCGTTCGTTTAGGTAATTATATTTAGCGTGTTAGAGCGAATGGCTTTGGTTGCGAATGGCGGCAATATCGACTAGGGTGAGTCGTGGGGGATGTTTTTTTCTGGTTTCCGGAATGTCCAGTAGAGTTTTGAAGTGGCGGCTGTAATGGCACTTGGTGACCGTCTCGCACCCTGTATAATAGCTGTAGAATGTGTATTGTGCAGTGATGTAAGAAGCACCAGGGATTTTCTTTCTGGTGTCCGGTAAAGATAGTGCAAAGCGTCATGGCGCTTTTTGTGGGCATGGCGCCAAGAGTCAACTGCGTCACAGCAAGATAGCAACAATCACCATGGCATTTTTGCTCTGGATTTAGCGCCATGGCGCTTTTACATCACTAGTGACGTGACATTTGACAATGTTATGCAAAGAGTGACACTGCAGTTAACAGGGTGCGAGACTCTTTTCCCCGTGCCACGTCTAGACTAGTGATGTAAAAAGCGCCATGGCGCTCTTCCAACCCTTACCGCTCGTGCTAGCGCCGGGTGCTTTTGTTTCTGGCGCCACCAAAAATACCGCTGCTTTAAGTGGCATGGTGCTTTGCTGGGACATGGCACTAAGCGCCAATAGCGCCATAGCAAAATGACGCTCAGAGCGCGATGGTGCTAGTGCCAGCCAAGCTTTTACATCACTATCTCAGATCTTCCCCTCGGTTGGTGCCAGCCTCGATGGAGCTAGTGCTCTGCTTCCTGTTGGTGCAGTGTAAGGGCCATGAAAAGCCTGTTTGTTTGCCTGGCGCGTGGTGCCAAAATCAAAAGGCGTGACGTTTTATGATACCGCCAAATGAAAGACCGAAAGAGAGTTGTTCAAAGTACTTAACTTTTTCATGTATGCGTACGTGTAAAGTATGTCTTTTTTTCACCCTTGAGTACAGAAAGCGTTTAGTAAAGTTTTTTTTACTTTTGTTCACGAGTAAACGAGAGTAAAATACTTTTTCTCCCAGAAAGCGTAAATGTGGGTATTTTTTATCCCAAAAGCGTAAATGTGAGTATTTTTGACTGGAAAGTGTAAAAGCGAGTCACATAACCTTTTCTTAAGGAAAAGCATTATGGAAATACTCTTTCTGTACTTGCAAAAATTACTCTACTGTACTCGAGTAGTCTCAAAAAGTAAGCGTTCAGGTGAGTACAGATCCTTTTTTCCAAAGTACCATATTACCGTATTACCTCTAATATAAGGTATACCTTATATTGTTTTCGTCAGATTTTTCGAGCCAAAAGTTATGCCTTATATTAGAGGGTACCTTATATTAGAGGGTACCTTCAATTATTTTCACCAGATTTTAAATAAATTTTACCAACAGTGAACAACGAAACAATTCATTTTTTCAAATTGGAATGTACGAAATAGGTGGTACAGTATCACTACAAAATGGTAGAAGTCGATGAAGAGTTATCGCAGTGCCCTTCGGCACCATTTTCATCATTTTCCGCCATGTTTGGCGACCGTTTTTATGATGTTGTGCGTTTTGGCACGCAGCCAGCTGTGCCTTATATTAGAGGTATGCCTTATATTAGAGGGTACCTTATATTTACGGTAATACGGTACCTCCAATATAAGGCATCCCTCTAATATAAGATACCCTCTAATATAAGGTATAACTTTTGGCTATATTGAACGTGACGAAATAAATATAAGGTACCCTCTAATATAAGGCATAACTCAAGTCACAAAATCGTAAAAACGGTTGCTAAACATGGCGGAAAATAATGATAATGGTGCCGAAAGGCACTGCGATAACTCTTTGTCGACTTCTTAGGCGATAACTCGATACCGATCAGGTCGTTTTGTATTGAATTTATGCATGTGAAATTTATGCAAAATCTGGCCAAAAATTTGAAGGCACCCTCTAATATAAGGTACCCTCTAATATAAGGTATAACTATTGGCTCTAAAAATCTGACGAAAACAATATAAGGTATACCTTATATTAGAGGTAATACGGTATGCATATGCATTTTTACTCGGCACTCTAGTATGTGTACTTTTTGACTAAAAGTAAATACGCATAAACAACTGGTAAAACGTCATACTTTTATAGCTAACTAATAAGTCACTTACTCGGTCACCTACTCGAGTATAAATAGGTACTCAGTATTAAGTCTAGTAAATAAAAATAAAAACAATTCGCAGCTGGCACCCGTGCACTCACATTATGGCGTGGGAGTGGGAAATGGAGAAGCTGAAACCATCGGTGGAATTGGCGGTGCACCTGAAATTCACCCGGAACTCGCTTGCTTTGACTTCTTTCATGCGACGTGATCCTAGCGGTCAGTTTTTCGATCATAGATTGTTTTTGATGTGTGTATTTATGCATTGCCCGTGTCTTAAACTGCAGCTTGTGTCATTGACATCCTCTTTATACTCAATTGTGGGGGGGGGTATTTCGAGGGGGGTTATTAATTCATAGTGCCCATTTTGAGAGGGGGTATTTCGAGGAAATACGGTATAAAACCTCAAAATCACCCGACAGGTGTTTTTCAAAGCGGGCATCTTGGCCAGACAGGAGGAGCTGCGCGACCAGAAATTATTTGCTATGATGCTGAATTTGCAAACACTCATTCGGTCATGGTGTGCAAAAGCCAATTTGCATAGATGCAGACACAGGGTCCATTGTGGGTTATTGTGGGGGTATGTGCAATGTAAGCTCAATTTTGTGAGTGGAAAAGTGATAAGAAAGTGGCAAGTGATAAGTAAAGTTTCAAGTGCGCAGTTAAGTCACACGTAAATTTATAGCTTGCTGGACTGGAGGCACCCAGTCTCTGCATGACATTTTACATTTTACAAAGTGTCTAAAAATCCAAAACTATTTAAAATTCCTCGGAAAATGGCAAGCTACCGTGAAAAGACAACAACATAATGTCAAATTTTACAGGGTTCAATTTTGAATACCGTATTTCCTCGAAATACCCCCCCCCCCTTTGAAATACCCTCCCTCAAAATGGGCACTATGAATAAATAACCCCCACCCTGCGAAATACCCACCTGAAAATTCTCACTCTGAAAAAATAAACCCCCGGCGGTTAATTCCAGGAAATACGGTCTAAACTTTTTTGTTTTGCGGAACTGTGAGCTATAATTGCAGACACATTTGCAGATTTTTGCCGCCACGACTAGATCCAAATTGAAAGTTTGGATTGTGTTTCCGCATTTATTCATTTATTTTCAACATAAAATGCCGAAGAAGTCGAAGGCGCTTTTTGAATTTCCAAATATTTTTCGAAAAATGTTTTTGTTTGGTGTCTACAGCGACATTACACCTTACAAGGAAATCTACCATATCCTATCTGAAAAAAAGAACAAACATAAAAAAATTTCATCATATTTTTCAAAACAATTTGATAAATATAATGAGAAAAATTTTATGTCTGTTCTTTTATTCAGATCGGATATGGTAGATTTCATTGTAAGGTGTAATGTCGCTGGAGTATACTAATGGTGGGAAATTTTTTTGAAAAGTCTTGAAAATTGTGTCATCATTACAGATGTCAGTGTCAAGTATTTTTATCACATTTCCCATTCGCAGGACCTTGAATCAGCAAAACAGACGGCTGAGCGGCAGTGCTTTCCACTCAAAAAAAACTTGGCTTGCTTCCAAAATCAGTACGAGCAGTTAGGACGGAAATTGAATGAACAGGGAAACAGGGAACAGGGATTGTTGGATGAGGCAAATGATAAGTGTGATGAGAAAGACAGGCAGAAGGTGCAGTTGCTTTGGCAGATTACGGTAGGTTTGGGATCTTCAATTTGAATTTGCCAGAGAAAAAATTAAAAAAGCTGCACAGGAGTCAAAAACATTGAAAATTCTAGCGGCAAAACCCTTTAAAAATTAAGAATTTGTCCCCATTTTTCCCGACAATTTTCCATCAATTACACACAACTTAAATTATATTGCAATGAACAAAATTTCACCGAACTGATTAATTAATGCAGTGACTTGATAATCTACACATGCATTTATGTGTTTTGTTGGCAGCATGCCAGCGATATCAAATGAACAAAGTTTGAAGTAAAAAATTCATACCTCTTAAAACATTTACATAAAACATTGCAACAGCAATTACCTAATTTTTAAAAAGGACTTTGCGTGTCAGTTCTGTTTGGACTGCTGCCAACGTGAACTGCTCATGCATTATGATAGGTCAATAATTTCATGTGGTGTAAATAGGTGCATGCCTAATACGCACATCTGCCCGTTACGCACATTTGCCCAAAATAGTCAAAAGTAGCCATTTTTCACCGTTTTTCACTTGACAATTTTTCAAGTGATGTTAAAATATGAGTGAAGTGAAAATAGTTCACTAATGTCACTGCGCAACTTTTTTCACTTCACTCATATCTGAAAATAACTTGAAAAAGTGTCAAGTGAAAAAAACGGGCAAATGTGCGTAACAGGCAGATGTGCGTATTAGTACACCCTCGTGTACGCTAGCATACGGCACCAGTGCATGTGGATTTTACATCACGGTATTTGACCATAAGCAATATTTTGCCTGGGTGCAGGGTGTACTAATACGCACATCTGCCCGTTACGCACATTTGCCCGTTTTTTTCACTTGACACTTTTTAAAGTGAGTTTCAGATATGAGTGAAGTGAAAAAACTTGTGCAGTGACATTAGTGAACTTTTGTCACTTCACTCATATTTTAACATCACTTGACACTTTTTCAAGTGATTTTCATATATGAGTGAAGTAAAAAATGGCTACTTTTGACCGTTTTTTCACTTGACACTTTTTCAAGTGATTTTCAGATATGAGTGAAGTGAAAAAAGTTTACTAATGTCATTGCGCAACTTTTTTTCACTTCACTCATATTTGAGCATCACTTGAAAAAGTGTCAAGTGAAAAAACAGGCAAATGTGCGTAACGGGCAGATGTGCGTATTAGGCATGCACCGAAAAAGCGAACATCGACAGCGAACAGCGAACACGAATATGTAAACGTATTTACTCAGTACTCGAGTATACATACTTTTTGAGTAAACGTTAATACGTTTTAACCATGAACCGATGGTATCACACTGCAGGTACCACATTCCGCGTCTGTTGACTTTGATTGCCCTGCTTCAAATGGAATGCAAATCCAAATGCACCCGACGGTTCTGTTCACCAGAAATGGCAAGCTGTGTGATTTCACTGTGATCTCCGATTCACCTGTGATCTCTGATTCACCTGTGATCTGTTTCACTAATCTGATATCAGTTTCATTTGGCCGCATTGCTTATTGTTTCCCTCTGTGTCACTTGCTGCTGGAGCGATGACTTTCGTTGCAGATGGCCTCCATCGGCGGACTGGCTGCTCCACTGCGGCTTCCCCGGCTAACGATGGCAAACCCTCCGATAAAAAGTATTTAAATTTTTAAGTGTTTTTTCCAAAAGGAATTTTCGAATTTTTCCTCAAATTAATTTTCGAATTTCGAATTTAATTTTTGAATTTTCGAATCTTTTTGGGCAATTTTCGAATCTTTTTGGGTAATTTTCAAATTTTTTTACATACTTTTCAAATTTTTAGCAAAAATATTGAAGAAAGAGCTTTGAGCTGTTAAGTAGTTATGTTGAAATAGTTATCGGTGCTTGGTGCATTCCTGCACATTCCTCAATGTGACCGGATCCATCCATAGCTGGAATTGTGGGTGGCTGTTATTGGGGGGGGGGGTCCACCTGACTTTTGTGTCATTCCATTCTGTTGTAAATTTTCTGATTATGTAATTGCAAAAATGTTATGTCAATTTGACCCTGTATTTATGTAATTTTATCTATATATCTTTTATTTCATCATCTTTTATCTATTTACCATAAATCTTTCAATAAGTCCCCCTCGAATAACTCACCCACGAAAAAGACCCCTCAAAAATTACTGACAAACCCCCCCCCCTGACGGACTAATTCAAGGATATACAGTATTTATATTAAGTATATGATGGCATGTTCAGAAACATTTATTTTACACATTGAAATACTGGGTCAAATTGGTATAATTAATGTATACATCACTAATCCAACCTCAAAAATGGAATCTACACGTTTTGCAGTCCAGTTTTAACGGTCCATATCGGCCAAGAAATGACCGAGTTATTAAGCTCCATAGTCAACTAGCCAGATCGGCCATGTAAAATCAACACCTTTTTAGGCCCCCCTTATCTTGGGACTGGGGGACGATTCAAGGAAACGAAACAATTTGGTTGAGTACAACAGAATGCGGCGACACAAAGTCTGGTGGACCCACCCCCTAAAATGCCTTCCCCGATTATAGCTATGTGTCCACCATGGATACCATTTCAATGTTCATTGACGTTTTTTCTGTTTCGATAGACTTTTCCAGACGGCCCGCGTATCAATTAGCGATCGATTTAGCACATAGAGCCTAAGAATGTGTTTTATTTCCTTGAATTCCCTGAAAAATTCGAAAACTATTTTCGAATTTATGAATTTTCGAATTTTTGAATTTTTTAATAAAAAAAATCGATTTTTAAGTGTTTTTTCCAGTGGTGGAATAAAAATTCGAAAATTCCGAAAAAATTCGAAAATTCGAAAATATTTTCGAATTTTCGAATCTTTTTTTGCCATCGTTATCCCCGGCTGGAGTCGGTGTCGTGTTGAATGGCAGCGGTGATCCTGCGATGGGGTTGCGAGTGGTGCTTCCCACCAACTTTTTTAACTTTACCAAGTGCAGTGGTGATTTCCAAACCCCGATTGCCAGGTGTCATTCTGCTTTTCCAACCCTCAGTCCATTCGTAACTTTGAGCATTTGCTTAACTCAGACATTGCTCAGGCTTAACTTTCAGTATGTCTTAGACTTAGATTTGAGTATAGTTTGGGCTTAACTTTCAGCATGCTGTAGGCTTAAATTTGAGTATGGCTTAGGCTTAACTTTGAGCATAGGCTGAACTTTCAGTATGTCTTAGACTTAGATTTGAGTATGGTTTGGGCTTAACTTTTAGCATAGGCTTAGACTTAAATTTAAGCTTAAGGCATACCGAAAGTTAAGCCTATGCTCAAAGTTGAGTATGGGGGCTTAAATTTGAGTGTCTCTTAGGCTTAACTTTGAGCATAGGCCTAACTTTCAGTATGCCTTAAGCTTAAATTTGTGTATGTGGGCTATTTGATATTTGATATTGGCATTTGATTTGATATTTGGTATCATTATGGTAGTTGGTATTTGATTATGGCTTAGGCTAAACTTTGAGCATAGGCTTAGGTTTAACTTTGATGATAGGCTTAGGCTTAACTTTTAGCATAGGCTTAGGCTTAACTTTGATCATAGGCTTAACTTTGAGCATAGGCTTAGGCTTAACTTTGATCATAGGCTTAACTTTGATCATAGGCTTAACTTTGAGCATAGGCTTAGGCTTAACTTTGATCATAGGCTTAGCTTTAACTTTGATCATAGGCTTAAATTTGAGTACGAAAACTGTGAGGTGGCAGCCTCATCATACATGTACTTGCAACAAACAAAAACTGACACTTGACTGACCAAATTCCCTGTGACTCGTGGATGTGTCAGTGGGATGCAGCCATAACAAAAAATGGAGCCGCATGTGTGTGTTATGTAATCGGTGCAACACTTGCGGCACAGGTTGTCCAGTGCAAAACTTACTGCTCACCTTTGCATCAAAACGTCCGACCAGAACCGTGAGTCGATGTCACTAGACAATGCGTATGATGAAACCCAAAGTCGAGACTGAAAATGTACCAACATGGCACTACTGGAAAGGAACTCACACCACCGTGATGCAACAGCAGCCACTCCAGAAAACAACACAAATAACAACATGTACGCGGTGTAAACGATACACAAAACATCGCAGGGAATGGTGGCAAAACTACTTGAGGCAGTGACGATCATAATACCCAAACAATGTGCTGATGAATAAGTAAATATAATGATTTTCATCACAATACAATGGAGAAGTTTATCACAGATCTCACATTGTTCTTGGCACATCGGACAACGGTCGGCATCTGGCAACTTGAAAGCATTCTGCAGCACAAAATTACAGAAACATAAATAACACATAAATGAATATGTTGTCAACTTAAACTGCGAACATAGGTAAGCAGTCACAGTAATAATCTACAGAAACATTTGCCCTTGCGCAAGTGATTGCTTACTCAAGCAGCTCCATCAATTAAATCAATTGTTTTATCGAACCTACCGTATTTCCTCGAAATACCCCCCCCCTCGTTTGACCCCCCCCCCTCTCGAGACCACTATGAAACAATCACCCCCCCCCCCTCGAAATACCCCCACCCAGATTGAGTGTAAAGAGAACGTACATGACAAATACTGCAGTTTGTGTTCTGCGTAGTGCAGAACACACGTTAAAACAATGTCGATGTCACGTTAGAACAGTGTACATACCATTTACATACTAATATTAGTCTACAGAACCTTATAAATGGCGGTTTTTGTTGCATTTTTCGACGTCTGCGTACGTTTCAGACGACAATTTCGTACTTGGTTTTCAAAAAATTTCTTGTGAAATAATAACCCCCCCCCTCGAAATACCCCCCCTCTCGGGACCACTATGAAACAATCACCCCCGGGGGGTATTTCGAGGAAATACAGTATCAATCAAATCAATTGTGGTCATCACTATACCCAGCGGACATCACACCGTATTTCTTCTAATAGAACAGCATACCTCCAATAGAACGGCACCTCCAATAGAACAGCAGGTTTTGGCAAGTTTTTTCGCTCATGAAAAAAAATGGCAGCTCCAATTGAACGGCACCTCCAATAGAAAAAAATATAACGGCACTCTTCTTTTAGAACGATGAACCAAAAATCATACCGTCTTGTCATCATACTATTTCGTGAATAAAACATAAACGTAAAATAAACAATCAACAATTTTATGTTGGCCGAGTGAGTGAAAAATAACTCCCCCTTTAATAACTCAACCCTCTATGATAGGTGGAAAACATGAGAAGTAAAAGGGCAAAAGCTAAGTAAAATAATTGAATAATACATAGGTAATTCCACTTCACTTTTGCCCTTTTACTTCTCACTTCTCCACTTGCGGAACTGGCTTTTGCACAAAAACTTTTTTCATTACTTTTGACACTGCCTGAGAAGCGACATAATTTCCTGGAATCTGGCAGCAACAACGACCAACACCCCACCAATGGTTTTTGTCGAGGTCGCGAAGTGGATTCTAAATACCACATTGTCCTTACAAACGCCAGTTGACCACCAAAGATTTTAAGAGATATAACCATGTTTCTTCTAATAGAAAGGGCGGGTCTCCAATAGAAATGCGTCTCCAATACAAAGTACACTTTAAGAATGTAAGGGCGGTCTCCAGTAGAAGGGCTAAATACTGCCGAAACTGCAAAACGCATAAAATACAGAAAAATTGCAGCGGACGCTGCTATTCAATGGCTTTGGTCAATTGATCAATTGCTTAACAAACCCTATGAATTGTCTGTGACGTAACGTAACACGTTGAACAACTGCGGCAGAACTTGAAAAATGTCTGAACAAATAGAAGGGCAGGTGAAAAACTCCCAGTGTAAACACACACAAATAGACAACAGGCACATTGCTTGATGTTGATGCATCTTAGTATTTAATCATCATATTCATACAGTATTTTTGAAATTTGATCAATAAAAATATACATTTGCAGCGATAAAAAACGTTTTGCACACGGTTTTACATGACATTTTACACTTTACAGGTTCTTTTACATGGTCTGGACTAGGGCCGGCATCTGAACTAAATACCTATATGGGGCACATAGGCTGGATGTACAGGGGTGGGCATCTTCAGTTACCGCTGGAAAAATGCGATAGCTCGAGCTACAGTTGAGCTATCACAATGAAATTTTAACACAATAGAGTAGACTCCATGGGACACCTATGCTGAAGTTTGCAACCCAAACGGCCACAGTTTGGAGGAGTTGTGGAACACACAGTTTTTAGTGTAATTTTGTGACTTCACCCCCCTTATCTCGGGACTGGGGGACTATTCGAGTAAAAAAAGAATTTGGTAGTAGGCGCGACCACAACATACTCAAAGGGCATCAAAATCGGCCGATGTACGACAGAATGGGACGACACCAACGACCGATGCCCCCCCCCCCTCAAATGCCACCCTCGATTTATCCTATGGGTGACGCCAAGTCACAAAATTACACTAAAAACCGTGTGTTCCACAACTCACCCAAAATGTGGCCGTTTGGGTTGCAAACTTCAGAATAGGTGTCCTATGGAGTCTACTCCATTGTGTTAAAATTTCATTCTGATAGCTCAACCGTAGCTCAATCTATCGCATTTTCCCAGCGGTAACTGAAGATGCCCACCCCTGTATATATACTACACTAACATATCACAGCTTATTACGAGACACAATAGCATGAAGAAATGAAAGCTTTTACATTAAAATTGCCTCAAAAGCAATGAGAACAACCACCGATGGTAAATAAGTGCATGTGAAATGCTAGTATTACTAGTGCTAGTGTTATAAATACCTAGTGCTTAGTACTAAAAAATTGGTCAGTGGTTTCAACGGTTCAAAAACCATCCCTACATGAGCAAAATGTATAAATAAATGACTAAGGAGCGGTGGTCAAGTAAACCCGGTGCCCGCTGCAAGAATTTGGACCCCTCCGGGTTTCATATACCGTATTACCTCGAATTATCCCCCCTCTGAATTACCCCCTCAAAATGGGCTAAGGAAATAATAAACCCCCCTCGAAATACCCCCCTCCGGAATGATGTACATCATGTATGCAATGTACATGATGTATTTATTACTACTTATTTGCATCGCAGCTACACTTATACGCTCATTTGTGTACAGATGTACATCAATGCCCCAATATAACCTTTTTTCTCAAATTTATTACCGTTTTTGTGTAAGAAAAAGCATACACTTCACAATGAATTTCACGAAAATTTCTGGCGAAATAATAACCCCCCCCCCTCAAATTTTGCTGGCGAAATAATAAACCCCCATGGGGGTATTTCGAGGTAATACGGTAGGCATTTAGTAAATCGATCCTCTGGACGGATATATAGCTGAAAACAAAAAACATTTTTGAGGTGGGGGGTGGTTCGCGGGGATTCAATATACCTACCTATAGGCTTTTTCAATGTGTAGAAGGGAAAAACTTCGCTAAAATAGATGAAAAATGACTACACACATTTACCGTATTTACTCGAATAATTCCCCCGGGGAATAATTTTTTCGTCAGACATTTTCAAGCATGTACCCTATGTAGACTATCTAGACAAGTATTCAAGCACACTACGTAGACATTTTGTCCATGTCCCCGTTGCTAGTGCACATTCCATTGCATTTTTGCATACCGCTAGTACTGCATTTGCACTCAATGGCCATACACACGCTAGTTGACATTGACACCAAATGTCAACTGGTTTCGTTCCCAATTCAAAGCTTGCGTTTGAAGGTCGTTCGTCGGCTCGTCAGCAAGCTTTGAATCGGGATCGGCACCAGTTGACATTTCGTGTCGATGTCAACTAGCGTGTGCGGGGCCAATGAATCAAACCAGACACAGCTATTTTGCTTGGTCTGACTTCATCGATTATTTTTTATGTGCATGACCTTTATTCCATCATTTGGGGGGGGGGGGAGTTATTCAAGTGGGGGAATAATTTTTTTCTACACTCGAATAACACGGGGAACTATTCGAGGGGGGATTGTTCAAGTGGGGGGAATTATTCGAGTAAATACGGTATATATAAGCAGTTCATATACAAAGATAGTAAATAGCCCGAAATAGATAGTAAAGATCGATCAAGCTTTAGAAGTAAAAAAGAAGAAAAATCATTAGATAGATAGCTGGAGCGTTCAGAGGGTAACCCCCTCCCAAACCTCCATAGTGAACACCTCATATTTACCAGTTCTGCAAGTGAAGAACTGAGAAGTGAAACGGCAAAAGCGACGAAAATTGGCTAAAGCGAAGTGAAATAGCAATTAAATTTGCAAAGCATAGTAAAAAAAAAAAAGCAATTTCCCTTTGCGTTTGTCATTTTTCTTCTCACTTCTCCACTCGCGGAACTGGCCTCTGCAGTGCCAATGTCGACCCAGTGCTCAAGTGCGGGGGCCGTACTCGAGTACCAAAGTCTACATGCGTACTCGGGTAATGCTAGGTAAAAATTACGTGAGCACCGGGTTGCTCTAGTTGAGCACTGGGACAGGGTCCAAAAATCACACAACAAATGCACAATCTCAATCAACTCAAAGTGCTCACATATTTACTTCCACAAATCACAAAAATATGGCTAGACACAATAATAATTTCAGTAAAGCTGGAAAACTTCTTTTTATTACAAGTTTCCAACAAACATCGATAAAGCAATATAAAATTGACCAACACTCAGTAAACGATAAATATGTTAATGGATGGAAACAGGTGGTAAAGGGTGCAAAATGGACAGTTGTATTTAAACACCTTCCCGGTCACGTCCGGCACCCATTTTTTGATTTTACTTCTCACATCCTATACCCAGTTCTAGGGTGCCCCAGAGGCTGAAACTTGGGGGAGATATTGGCGCAACCCCCCTCTACCTCGCATGAATTAGGGGGGTCGCCGCGACCCCCCTAATTCATGCGAGGTAGAGGGGGGTTGCGCCAATATCTCCCCCAAGTTTCAGCTTCTGGCGCGCCCTAGAACTGGAGATAGGGTGTCACAAGTACGCTCAAAAATAGGGTGCCGGACGTGACCGGGAAGGTGTTTATATACTCCAGTGAGTCGGTGACACTCTGCACGCAGACGCACACTCATTACTCTACTCTCACTAGCAGTTCGCCAACAAAGACATGCACATGAATGACACTTGTAAAATACCGGTGCAAACTGCAATGCAATTTCTTGTTATTGTTCGATTCGACGGGGATCTACCGTATTTCCTCGAAACACCCCCCGGGGGTTAATTTTTCAGAGTGAGAAATTTGAGGGGGGTATTTTGAGGGGGGGTATTTCGGGGGGGGGGGGATTATTGGGCCAGGCATAACTGGAGCTGTGTGCGTGATGGGTTTCATCCATGTGTGTGATGGGTTTATGTGCGTAATAGTGCACCCTCGATATTATTGCGCCATAAACTGTTTGAAATCCCAGTACTAAATTGTTGTTCGAAATGTACTCGGACGTATAAAAATGCAACAATTAGCACCATGTATAAAACTCTATAGATGTATATAATTTAAGTAGACGATATAGACCGGGTTCTAAAGTAACACTCATGGTTTTTAAGTGTATTCTTCACTGCACCGATGACAAACCGCAGCTTTTGTCATGTACATACGTATAGACTCAAATTGGGGGGAGGGTATTTCGAGGAGGGGGGTTCGTAAGTTCATAGTGGCCATTTTGAGGGGGATATTTCGAGGGGGGGGGGGTATTTTGAGGAGATACGGTATTCGATGTAATCTGGCAAATGGCTACACTAAAGAATGTCAGTTCCACTCCCAATTCTGAAGCATCTCCTTTCGTCTGTCCAACATCGGACGAATCGCTTCGCAATCTGATCTGCGCGTATCACATATGGCGGATGTGTATTTCAGCGATTTTCCGACGCCAGGGCGCTACGACTGTGAATGAATACCCCGCCACCATTCGAAAATCGTGGGTATACCCGGCGGACATACCTCTCGGCGGACCCCCCCCCCCCACCAAACCCACCAACTATCTATCTATCCCGGTGGCAAAATTTTGAGCTACTATCCCGTACAGTAAACCCCCGCCCCAATCGTCCAGCTATATACCTATCTGAGGTGATTTTCGAAAAATTTTGCCCTAATTTTCACCCAAAATCACTAAAAAAAAATTCCCTTTTCTACCTTCTTTACCTTGAAAAAGCCTGTATATTTTGCCCCCAAGGCCCACCCCAGAAATTTTTTTTCAGCTATCTATCACTCCAGAGTAGCCATTTGCTACCTATCCAGCCCCCGCAAAGGCCAAAATCTTGAGTAGCTAATTTACTTTTTTGATCATCCGAATCTAATTTTTTCAATAAATTCACAAATTTAGAATGTTATGTCAATTCTCAGTGACTTTTTTTAGCAATACATTCTACGTTTTATGACATTTCGTAATTTGTGTGATATTAGGGTGTAAACTAAGTTTCTTATCTTTTTTTGCGATCTCATAGATTTCACATTTCTGCGTCCCATTCTGTTGTACATTGGCCGATTTTGATGCCCTTCGAGTATGTTGGGGTTTGGGGTCTGGGCTATGACGAAAAAAAATTTTTTCCTCGAATAATCCCCCAGTCCCGAGATAAGGGGGTCTATAAAAAGGCGGTCATTTTCCATGGCCGATGCGATGTTGGCACTGACTTTTGAAGATTGATAAATCGGCCATTTCTGGGCAGATTTTATTCATTCAACACTTAAAATGATCGAGACGACCTGTAGATTCCAGTTTTGTGGTCGGATAAGTGATGTCTAAACTCCGTATGCCGATAAACTTAAAGCTTAGAGTTCAAAGTGCTATAACTTTTGATTTGAAAAAGATATTGAAATTTTTTTTGGGCCAGATGAATTCTTTTATTATAAACTATATGCTAGCATGTTCAGAAAAAAAGTTTTGCCGTGTTCAAAAACCGGGTCAAATCGGCAAACGGAGTTTAGACATCATTAATTAAACAACAAAACTGGAATCTACAGGTCGTCTCGATCATTTTAAGTGTTGAATAAATGAAATCGGCCCAGAAATTGCCGATTTATCAAGCTTCAAAGGTCAGTGTTCACATCGTCCATGGAAAATGACCACCTTTTTATAGACCCCCCCTTATCTCGGGACTGGGGGATTATTCGAGGAAACAAAAAAAGTTCGTCATAGCCCAGACCCCAAACCCCAACGTACTTGAAGGGCAACATAATGGGACGCAGAAAAATGCATTTCTATGAGATCGCAAAAAAGATAATAAACTTAGTTTACACCCTAATACTTGCCACTGCACTTTGAAGGGTGCGGGACTGCCCCTACGACCACTCACCATTGTGCATGGACGAGGGAGGCATCTGCGCCAGGTTCACTTCACTTCACTTGATCACTGCGCATCACTTCGACTGGACACAGAGTCTGCATGGCCCGAGACGTGTCGCCCCCCGAATGCGATGCTTTTGTTGGTGCCGCGTGTGTCGTTGATGAACTGCCCGCGCGGCCGCATCATTCGAAATGCAATCGGCATGCCTGTGCATTGCAGTCTGTCGCGTCACCGCAGATATTTTTAGTTTCGTCACCGCAAAACTTCTGCCTACTATCCCTCGAACCACGCCCACAGGGGATTTGGGGGTTAGCATTTTAGGGAGGGGGGGGGGGGGTCCGCCACTTTTCACGAGTTTGTATTTTGGGAACCACTGGGTGAAAAATATGATATTTGAATATTTTATAATATAGTTTCAGGTCGCTGTGACAATCTTCGACGAAGGGGGGTATTCCGAGGGGGGTAAATAAAAAGCACTATACAGCCAGGTAAAATTTTAATCGGTTCACATCGGTCAAATCGGTTCACAAATAGTCAAGTTATAGATGTGCAATGTTATCGTGTTCTGGGCAACGCCCAAAAAATCACAAATTACCACCTTTTTATAGACCCCCCAATCTCCGGTCAGGGGGGGCGTAGATTAATTTCGTCGAATTTTGTCACAGCCCCGACCTATATGAAACTATATGATATTCAAATATGAACATTTTTCACCAAGTGGTTCCCAAGATATAAACACGTGAAAAGTGGCGGACCCCCCCCCCCCCCTAAAATCCCGTGACCATGCCCCCCCCCCCCCGACTCGACAAGCTAACTATCTATCCCCGGAGCGATTTTTCAGAAATTTTGCCCCAACTTTTGCCCAAAATTGCTAATTTTCATAGGTTCAGTGTATTTGGACTCCTCCGAGGGTACATATAGATAGTATAAATAGCCCCTCCGGAGGGCTAGATAGCTGAAAAAAATATTTTGGAGGGGGGGTGGAGGTAGCAGCGGTTTCGTGGCCAAACAATTTGCCTCGGGATGGGATAGATAGATAGCTGGAGCATTAAGAGTAGATTGAGTGTGCTGGGAGTTTACTTACGCCGAGAGCTTCCAACGTGTAAAATACTAAAGAATTTGCTGTAAAAATTTAACGACTGGTTAATTTTTTTTAGCATTTCACATGAAATTTAAATGCCTTTTTGAAACTTTGAATGACATCCGACAGTTCACAGGGTCTAGGAGTGGCACACAGTCAACTCACCTTTAGACAAATACACTTCCGCCTGCCGCTTAGGATGACACTTGATAGAAAATGATAGGCGACCCAGCCAATAGGCAACGTGCCGTCCTCGCCCAGTCCAGTTGGCTCGCTCGTCGGCGGTGTCGTTGGCGCTGTACGCGCGCGGCATGGAGCTCTCCGCGTCAGCCTCGGCCCACTCGGATTTTGGCATTGAGCCTGAGATGATGCATGTTTACTAAGTGCCCGCTGCATGGAATGTGAAGGGAGATTCTACTTGACGGGGAATTGCAGAGTTCTTTTCCAAAAGTGTGCGAGCACAAAAGCAGGGAAAATAGAGCGTGGATTTGGTATTTCATTTAAAATAACTTATTTTGCCTATTTTCACCCTCAATATTACCAGCCTTCGCTTAAAAATACCTAACTAGGTATTTATCACCAACCCTCAGTGCACCTAAACTCTCAGTGCAGCTATGCACCTTATGAGTGGCGGCGCGGCTGCACAATCAAATGCCAAACTAGTGTTTCATACATAAATAAGTTCATACATAAATATTTACATACATTTTTTCTCATTTTTATATTCTACCCCCGTCTCAAAAGTGCAGGGCAAGCGTTGTCGCTCACATATGGCAGACGCAGAGTGAATTCAGCACCCAACTTTAAATGCGATTTTAATTAAAATTTGATTTTTTAAATGGTCCAAAATGGGGGTATAGAAGAAAACTATGCATATGGTAAGTGTCACATAATGTATTGTTATGTCTATTGTGGCCATATTATGACTGTAGAGTAATGGGATAGCCAGGGGAGCAAGGGGCTGCAGCCCCCCCCCATTACCGGGGGTGACCAGAAAAATTAGTGAAAATGCAACTTTCACTATGTATTTACAAACGGTTTTGCAAAAATTTTGCGCGCATTACTGTGTCATGTGTTAAGATACATAGCTACCTATAAACACAAATCCATAAAAATACACCCAATTTTTGGGT
Source organism: Sphaerolaimus hirsutus (assembly GCA_964036195.1). Lineage (NCBI taxonomy): Eukaryota > Metazoa > Nematoda > Chromadorea > Monhysterida > Sphaerolaimidae > Sphaerolaimus > Sphaerolaimus hirsutus. The sequence continues at coordinate 17,410,159 of OZ038450.1, forward strand.
TTATCGCTGTATATGTATGTACCGTATTTCCTCAAAATACCCCCAGCCCCAGGGGGTTTATTTTTTCATAGTGGAAGATTTGAGGGGGTGGGGGTATTTCAAGGGGGCTTATTCGAGGGGGGTCTATCGTTTCGTCAGAAATTTTTATGAAATTGGGAGTAAAGATCACGTGAAAACATGCCCAAAAAGGTAATAAATGTGACGAAATAGGATATATGTGGGCATGTTAACGTATACTCGGCGTACGTGATACTCTGCCCTCGCACTGATTTATGTCTCGTGTTGGAAGCGTGCCAATGATTATTAAATCATGCGATTTCCGTAAAAATATGAAAAAAATTCATCGATGTGAATATGTTAATGAATAACATTATAACAACAATCAATTTTGTCATCTTTTTATGAAACTCGGACGCGCTAACCATCGTTGGCACACTTCCAGCGGGAAGCACGCGTGCAGGGTGTAAAGTAACCGGAGTATACATCGCTACTCACACTGGGTCTATGTGTAGCTGCGGTGCAAACCGGCAGCAATAAAATACATCATCTACGTTACATACATGATGTACATCATTTCAGACGGGGGTATTCGAGGGGGAGGGGGGTTATTCAAGGGGGGGGGTATTTCGAGGAAATACGGTGTATTTACATAATCTCGGTGGACATAAAACTACATGAAACTCTACAATTTTTCACAAGTATGTAGCAAAACAATTTCTCCTAAAACACAAAGACCGTTTTATCACACAAAGGCCCAAGGCTCATCAGTTGTTATTGGACTTGATTCCTAATACTTATGTCTCACGTTCAAGTGTATTTTCATTTTGTATTTTCAGCTCAACGACAAATTTTCAAATCGAACCGTGATGTTGGATACTTTACGCGGAAAAGTGCCAAAATAACACGTATGTATCCTAAAACACAAGCAGATAGTGATGTCGGATAGAGTTTTGTAACGAAAACCTAATCATTGCGAAAGGAGCGAAATCACTCTCGTTTTAATGAAACCCTAAAATTTCACCTATATTGTGGCGAAATGGCGCCGTGGCGCTGGCGCCACGCCATAGCGCCATTGGCATTGGCGCTGGCACCAAATATTGCTTATATGCAACAAAAAAAATCGGCGGACATGATTCTAAAAGGTTCTAAAAGAATACGCAACGAACGTAGCGTTAACCAAATCGGCACTTTGCCAAACGTAGCTGTGCACAAATTATCTCGCAATACGAGTGAAACGAAATTAATGAAATCTTTCCAATATACCTAGAAATTAAATAACAATAGATATATCTTACGTTTATAATGTTTGAAGAGTTGATGTTTCGTTAAAACGATGAGAGTGATTTCGCTCGTTTCGCAATGATTAGGTTGTCATTTACACAACTCTATCCGACATCTCTATCTGCTTGTGGGTTCAGGATACATACGTGTTATTTTAGCACTTTTCCGCGTAAAGGATCCAACATCACGGTTCGATTTGAAACTTAGTCATTGAGCCAAAAATACAAAACGTCTTGTTCTCACATCACATGATCCCAGAAAGTAAAATTGACCATAAACTGAGCGAAAATCATCCGTCCAAACTTGAACGTGAGCAGGGTTGGTTTTATAAAAATCATTTGTATACAAATTGTATAAAAATGTATTTTTTTATTATTTTATTCTTGTTTCATTTTATTTTATTTTATTCCAAAATAATAATAAAAAAATAAAATGGACCATTTTACAAAAATTTTACAGAAATTTTACAAAAAATCAGAATCTTGCATGCAAGGTCAGAAAAATGTTATAATTGGACCTAAACATGAAAAACGTGTGACAAATTTTTCCATTACTTTGCAAAAGTTGCATGCAGTAGGTATTGTTAGCTAGTTGCAAGTGTTACGTTACAATTATCGATAAGAATGGTTTGCATTTTCAGTAGGATTACTGGAGTGTGCTGGGCGCATTTGTAAAACATCATGCAAAGTGTCAATCGTCATGACAAATGTAGTAAAGAGTCAATTGGCATTTCAAATGTCAAGCAAAGTATAATTGTCATGACAAATGTCGTGCAGAGTGTAAATTGTGTACCTGAAGCTTATGTTTTGGTATCCAAACCTTATATTTTGGTATCCAAATCTTATGTTTTTGCATCCAAATGTTCACATAAGATTTGGTTACAAAAACAACAAGATTTGGATACAAAAGATAAGATTTGGATACAATTTGCTTAACAGTTTCCACTTTAATTTATATTTGTCATGACAATTGACACTTTACTTAACATTTTCATGAAAATTGACACTTTCCATTCCATTTCATGACATTTTGACACTTTACATGGCTTGGGACTGCCACAGCTCCGCGAATTGACAGGTTGAACTATAAACAACAGAAAATTTTTTTACAAAAAATATGAATTTTTATACAATTTTTACAAAAATATGAATTTGTATACAATTTTACAAAAATTTTACAAAAATTCAAATTTTTATACAATTTTTATTTTTATTTTGAAATTTTCCATTTTATTTTATTTTATTTTATTCTTCAATGTTCCATTTTATTTTTATTTTATTTTTATTCTTTTCTGAGATTTTGCCAACCCTGAACGTGAGACATAAGTATTAGGAATTAAGTCCAACAACATTGTAGAGTCTCATGTCCACCTAGTTTATGTAAATATACCGTATTTCCTCAAAATACCCCCCTTAATTAACCCCCCTCGAAATACCCCCAGGTGTTTTCGAGCTGGGGAAAACTACCCTCCCCTCGTATAAACCCCCCCCTCTGAAATGATCTACATCATGTATCATCATCTTCAGTAACAAGCATTTTTAAACCAACATATGAAAAATCAACCCAACCTGCTCATTACACTTGAGCAGCATGTAATCAACGCCAGCGCCAATCCACGTGGCGCACCTGGCGCCATCGGTGGGCGGAGCCAAGCCACTGGACGACGCTCTGGTGCCATGGGTGTGTGCAGCGGGACCGGACGTTGGCACGCTGCCAGGCACGGAGAACCACTGCTTCCGACTTCCATTGGGCGGACACACGCGAGCCAATTGACCTGAGTTTGTAGAATTGGGTAAAATGAATAGACTACGTAGTAAAAGGAACAATTTACAGATTGTATGTAGTATGCGACATGTTGCAGATGTCAATGTGGAAAATGTCAGATAATATAAAATTATCGCATTCGAATTTATTTTATTTTCCCAGGTTTTTCGAGAGACATCTAATTACATAAAAGTCACCCAGCAGAAATAACAAAACTGGACACGTGTGAAATTTCCTTTTTAAGGTGTTTTGTGACATTTTATAAAATCACATTTTCCCAGAGTCGCCCGTGTTCCAATGCCAGGCATAAACAGCCAATCAACCAACCGGCTGAGTTACTTCCAAAGGTGAGCGCGCGTCCGTCCGCGGTGCGGCAGGGAGTGGGTGGCGATCTGCACCACGGACGGGCGGTCGCCGTGCCGATGCCGCTCAGGGCGACGCACCGCCCAGCCGCCTTTCGCGTCGCCCAGCCCAGTTGCCGTGCAGTTCGAACCGATGATATCACCTGGTGGGCATTTTTAGTTTGTAGGGAGTTGGCGCTGCTCAAATAGTTGACGCGTAAATATTTATCAGGCAGAAATCACCACGCGCGTTTTAGCTGTGTTTTTTTATTGTCGGAGGTCAATCACATTTGAAATTATTTTTTTACCAAAAAGATGACTTATTGGTAGACAATTGAGTCTTTCGAGTGAATTTTCACAATTCGGGTTCAGTTTTTACTTAAATTCACTTGATATTTTGCAACTTTTGAGAATTTTCACATATACAAATATACTGTGGCGGAACAGGTAACAAATTAAAAATGAAACAACTCGTCATCTTCACGAAATCGATTTTTCGGATGCATCAACAATTGGAAGCAGAGGCTTCAACCGCCGTGCAAAACGACACGTAAAAAACCCAGCCTACAAAAATGAACCAATCCATCGCTGCACCTGAGCAAGCTGTGATAGTTGACGCACGCGACGTGCACCACCTTGGCGTCGGCCTGCCGCAGCAGGTGGCCGAGCTGCAGTTGCCATGCGGTTATTCGCCGTCCGCGCCCACGTCGAACAATCTGAAGTTGTGAGGTGTTTGCATTGTTGTTGAACGTTGATTTCGAAAAAAAGTAATTTTCTGGCTTTTGTGGTGTGACTGCATTTCCGTTTTAACCCGGTGTAAAAAATTTAATGTTTAATTTCAAAGTTTCAAGTGTTTGAAAGTTCTAGAATTCACAATTTTTTTCGTGCCCAAATTTTGAATGCATGTTTTTCGGCTCCCATGCTGTTGCCACAGTCCCGCAGCCGCAAAAGGATTTTTTGTATGCCTCGAAAAAATAGATCCATGTGAAATCCATGTTTTCAATTACGTTTATGCACTTTATTCATGCATTTTCAACCAAACTATCAAAAAAATTTGAAAACACTTTTTTCGAACTATTGATAATTTTTTCAAAAAAAAAATCGATTTTGAAGCGTCTTTTTCTAGTAATGGGATAAAAATCTCCTGAGAAATTCGAAAGTTGTAAAAAATTTTCCGAATTCTGTTTGCCATCGCTATTGGCCCCCCTCCAACCACACCACCAACCATGCAGCGGCGGCGCCGGAGTAGCCCAACGCCCCGTTGTGCATCGGCGAGAACGAGCACTGGGCATCGCTCAGCGCGTAGAGCACGCCGGACGCGAACTCGAAGCACACGTTGTTCCCGTCCACGGCGACGCACATGCGCACGATGGGCTTGGGCAGCGACAACTCACTTAAACGGACCAGTCTTCCAGGCCGACGGCCGATCCGCGACCCTTGTAGTATACGGTGTGCCTGAGAATTTGAATGTGAATTTTTTGAGAACTTGTACATTTTTAAGTAAAAATAGTTAGTAGTGAATTAATTTTAAGTAGTAAATTGTGAGGCACACGATTTGTGAGGCTGCTGCCAGACCCTGTAAAATGCTCTGTAGCAGGTAAAATGCCGTACAAAGAGTGTAAAAATGTAAATGTAATGTAAAAAGTGTCAAAAGTCAATGTCATGTAAAATGCCACCAGTAAAAAATAAAACTTGACATTTTATGATCTTGGAGTGGCTCAGGTTGCTCGCTTTAACGGCCTCAATTGAACCCAAATTTGTAAATTCATCGAAATCAAACGAAATCGTGTAACGATGTCAAATCGTGAGTTAGACAATAGACACCAAACCAGACAGCAATCTTCCCCACCCAACAAGCCCAAAAAACATCAACCCACCTTTCCTAGTAAGCACGGAGGTCGTATGCGTGCCTAGTCTCACACCAACCACTCCTCTAGCCGCATGGCAGCGTGCCAACTCGTCAGCCACTTTAGCCACATCCCTGCCGCCGTACCAACACAGCAGTTCGTCGGTCATGGGCACGAGCAGGGCGCCCGCGTCGCCGCCGCTGTTGGGCTGCTTCGACTGGATAGGCGTGAACTCGTCGTCCACATCGCGCACGCGCGGACACCATTCAGAGTCGACGTCGGCAAAGTAGAAGCGCCGGCCTGGGTTGTGCGGGAAAGGTCGCTTGACGATGCATCGGAGCAGAGTTGTTAGAAATTAGAATTACTGAACTTTTTTAAAAGTTTATGTAAACGTAAAGTATTTTTTTCTACTCACCACAAAGTATAGAAAACGTAAAATACTTTTTTTTACTCGTACTGACGCGTAAATGTGGGTACTTTTCATGTGAGTGTAGAAACAAGTGCCTTTCGTCATAGAATATGTAAAATTGGGCACGTTTTCATTTTTACGTGTACATACAGCACAACGTATGTTTTTCTGTAAGAAAATGATAGATAAATATGATGACTTGCTAAATAAAGTTTATCGACAATACACTTTGCACGGAAATCTACCATATGCCAAATGTATGATGAACAAAAAATTGGTTTTATTTCTGTCACAATAGAAATAGCGTTGGTAATAGGGTTGGAAAAAAATCAATTTTTTTAAGCGCCTTGATTAAAAAAAAAATTGATTAAAAAAAATTAAAATCAGATTTTTTTAAAATCGCCCAAAATGAGGGTATAGAGAAAAAATATATGTATGTTAAGTGTCAGACAATGTATTGTTATGTCTTTTGTGGTCATATTATGACTGTGGAGTCATGGAATAGCATTATAAGCAGTGATTTCTTCCAAAAATATCCATTTTATGTCGACTTATTACGTATATCGCCTTTTGTCAAATATTTGTGATTTAAAGTGAAGTTCAGCATGCAATAGTGCTTAAATAAGGTTGTAAGAGAAGGCTAATCCATTGACAGTGATGTTACACACTGTAGAAGTATGTGGGAGCACATTGGTTTGATATTATAAACTGCCGGTCAATATAAATTGGCTTTCGCTCAAATTTTTTTCAAAAGTTTGTAGTTCGATCCAGGAAGGGAGTTCGGCCAAGGTGTTTGTATTTTTGGATAGCCCTAACATTTGTCTACTCGCACCCCCGGGGGGACCCCTGTGGCTGCACCCCCTCAGCCACAGGGGCGCCTCCCATAAAAATTTTTGATTTTTGAGTTGGTCAATATAATCAAGCTTTTTCCGGCATTTTTTTTGCTCGCTTTACACGGAATGTGTAAAGCGAGCAAAGCTATCCGATTTGGATACTTCAGGTGTAGAAATTCACGCTCTTTCTTTTGAGCGTGGATTCAAGCCATGTATCCAAAAAAAATCGCGAATTTTTCAAGTTATCGCTGATTTAAAAAAAATCTGTCTATCGCTACTGAATCTACAGGGTGGGGGTAAAAATTCAACTGTGGGAGGGTGAAAACTTAACGATGGGGGTTGAAAATTTGACATAGTATACAGAAAAGTATGGCGCACATTTTGAATACATCACCCCCACACATCTGTACACACAGAAAAAACTTTCGTAAAATAAAATTTGAAATTTAAACTAACTTTTTCTCGTCCAGGGGCGGAGGAGGACAATAAAACGTTAGTTTAAATTTCAAATTTTATTTTACGAAAGTTTTTTCTGTGTGTACAGATGTGTGGGGGTGATGTATTCAAAATGTGCGCCATAGTTTTCTGTATACTATGTCAAATTTTCAACCCCCATCGTTAAGTTTTCACCCTCCCACAGTTGAATTTTTACCCCCACCCTGTAGATTCAGTAGCGATAGACAGATTTTTTTTAAATCAGCGATAACTTAAAAAATTCGCGATTTTTTTTGGATACAGGGCTTGAATCCACGCTCAAAAGAAAGAGCGTGAATTTCTACACCTGAAATATCTAAATCGGATAGCTTTGCTCGCTTTACACATTCTGTGTAAAGCGGGCAAAAAAATGCCGGAAAAAGCTTGATTATATTGACCAACTCAAAAATGAAATTTTTTTACGGGAGGCGCACCTGTGGCTGAGGGGGTGCAGCGACAGGGGTCCCCCCGGGGGTGCGAATAGACAAATGTTAGGGCTATCTAAAAATACAAACACCTTGGCCGAACTCCCTTCCTGGATCGAACTACAAACTTTTAAAAAAAATTTGAGCGAAAGCCAGTTTATATTGACCGGCAGTTTATAATACCTAGGTAAATATATACAAAAAGGTAAATATATTTACCGCAAAATTTGATACGTGTCCAAAATTTTAGGAATACATCAGAACAATATAGGAGAAAATTGAACAAGGTGGCAATCCCAAGCCCTGTAAAGTGTAAAGTAAAGTGTCAAATGTAAAGTCAAATGCAAAGAAAAAAGTCAAATGTAAAGTCAAATGTAAAGTAAAGTGTCAATTGTCATGCAAAGTTCAGTAATAAAATCTTTTCTTTTTTGTTTTGATTGACACTTTACTTTGCATTTGACTTTACATTTGACACTTTACTTTACACTTTACAGGGCTTGGGATTGCCCCGGTGTCGAATATGAAAACAACCATTTTAGGTGGCAGACCGGCACCCTGAAAAGTGTGAATAAAGTCAAGTCTGAAATGCCATGAAAAGTGTGAATCAAAATAAAAAAGGAGGATTTTATTGCTGAACTTTCACACATATTGCATGTCATTTAACAAATTTGCATGCAAATTAACAAACTTTCACGAAATTTGGACATGTATCAAACTGTGATTTCTCTCAAAAACTTTTTTTCCGCAGAATGCTTGAAAAAAAACAACGGAAATTTGGTCACAGACAGCGGAGCGCATTGACAAATGACTCGAAGCGAAGCATTTGATGTGAATATTTGCGATTTAGATACGTGTGAATGGATGGCCCGTCCACAAACTTCTGGGACATTGTCTATGCATTTTATATGCTTACCTACTCGACGGATAGCAAAGTATGCAAAGTGACAAGTTGTTTATGTCTTAGTCGATAACCAGCGGCCAGGATAGTGCCCACACCATAGTTGACATCGACAGCAAATGTCAACTGGTTCTGATCCCAACTGAAAGCGTGCTGACGAGCCAACGAACAACGTTCAACGGCAAGCATGGAATTAGGAACGGAACCAGTTGACATTTGGTGTCGATGTCAACTAGTGTGTGTGGGGCCATAGTTGTGTAAAATCACTTTCACAAAAAAGTTTTAGATGTTTGAACTAGTATTTTTTTTCTCGCAAATCTGATAAATTCGGCAGTTGAAAAAACGTAATTGATTCAAATCGGGATTTCTGGTTTAGAAAAGTAATAATATTAGGATAAAATATGTATTCCAAAAGTTGTTGGCACTGATGAGTTGTATTTACGGACAGATAATGCACTGTCCACGTAGTTTGTGAACACGCCATATTTTTCCACTATAGGATTCTATCGTGCAATTACAACTGAGCTCCATAATATTTTACAGAAAAAGGATAAATGCACATTTTCCAGCAAGATTAGCACAACATAAGGTGTGAAAATGAAAAATTAATTAAAATTACAGAGGCATCCGGGGGCGTCGTAAAAGGGACGACAAAAAATATTCTCATGAAGTGATTATAGATTTTTGTCCCATCGAATATTTTTTAATGGAATGTTTGTGGAAACGCGACCGATTTAAACAACATCATATCAAATATATACAAAAAATGAATAAAAAACGTAATAAATTTAAAACCAATTCCACAATCAATTTTTCTCGTGCACCGATGTTATCTCTGCCAAAAGCCTTTAGTGCCCAAGTGTCATTCGAAAAAGTGCGGCACCCCCTACTAGGGTTCAAACGGATCGGGTTTCACGATCGGGATTGGTTTTTGTGTATTCGGTATTGGGGGTATCGGAATCGGAACCGCAAAATACCGAAGATTATCGGGATTCGGAATCGGGATCGGAATATGACCGGGTTTCTCGGGATCGGACCTACCCTAATGGGACGGTTTCAATCACTGGTACTGGGCATTTGGCAGGTGCATGGCACAAATCACACTCATTGACACATTTCCATGAAATGACGGAAAAAATATCACGAATGCGAGTAACGTTATCGAATAAATGTACAGCTAGTGGCAAAAAAAGTTGATTTTAGAAGACTCTGCACATCATAAAGCTGTAAGCTGTTCAAAAAAATTAGCTCAAAATAAAGACCGTTCAGATGCGCAAAAATATGAAAAGATATTTCAATAAATACAATGAGATAATCTGCGTTTCATACGCCAGATTGAAAAGAAAAACCCTTTCACCTTAAAAAAATAGACAATGTTCCTGTTTTAGGACGTTATACTAGCGTGCAGATGAAAGATTGTCAAAAATCCACTGCAGACAAAATTGATTCAAAATATCCCAGAGGTGACCGAACATGGTTATAACAGAAGGTGATTCTCGATAAGTAATTACCGTATTTCTTCTAATAGAACGGCATACCTCCAATAAAACGGCACCTCCAATAGAACGGCAGGTAAAAAAGTTGACGACAAAAGCGAACGGCGCCGTTCGATTAGAAGAAATACGGTATTATTGTAATTATCGACAATTTCCATTTGTATTTTTGATTCCAAATACAGACCGTGAGAAGTACATACAGACACTTCTGGGACATCCGAAGTACCTATGCATTAAATGTTCATATATTCTTGAATAACTCCCCAGTGCTGGCGACAAGAGAAATAAATGATCATCATTGAATAACCCCCCCCCCCCGTTCCATTTCCATACAAGTGAGGAGGGTACGATGCTATGAAATCATGAACATTAGATAGAAATGCCCATACTAATCGAGTAGCTCCAAAAAGTAAAAAGTAAAAAGCTCCAAGTAAAAAGCTCCAAAAACGACTCAAATCACGCTAAAATTATTTTCGATCTGAACAAAGAACACCGGGGGTAAATATATCCAAGAATATACGAAAAATTTCAAACTTTCAAGGAATGACTAAATTTATAAAATACAAAATGAAATGTGACTGCAGAAAATCAGCTGTTTACAAGACCAAAACTCACGAATTTCATGACTTGTGTCCATTTCCATTAAATTCATTCGTGGCCTCTTTCAGTCGCAAACGGGCGAAATCCTCGAAAATTATGTCGTCATCGTTGGGATTGTTTTCGCAGCTGAAAAATTCAAAAACGGAATTTGAAAAAATAGCTCCAATTTAAGTTTATGTGCACATTGTTTAGGCGAAATGTTTTAGCGCGGGAATAAAATTTGCAGGAGGCAGAAAATCGGCATCACCTTGGAAAAAAATTTTTTCGGCAACATCTTTTTTTCCGGCCGCACATTGAAAAAGTCAAGCTCGATGGACACATGTGGGGACATAGTGGAAAGCACTTTGGCAATTCAATATTCGTGAATTACATTTTGGGACCAATAAACTTACGATCAATTATTAAAACGTTCCACGTCTGGTCCTGTCCTCAAAAACCGAACGAAATTACCACGGAAATATCGAAATTTCACATCGAAATTAAACGAACATTTGGTGGTTTCGAAGTCAAGTTCAAAAATTTAAAAAGTTCAAACGTTCGAAGTTCAAAAATGCTCTATACTCGATATAATAAATCATTATAATCTTTCGTACATTGCTCTTTGAAATGAAGTCAATTGAGTGAAACAAAGTTTCAGGGAGTGAAACGTCGTGAAACCTAAAAAAACCTCTGGGAAGAAAACCGCACGTTTTTTCCACAACTCTCCGACTTTTGAAATCACCAATTCCACTCCACAAACCGAAAATGAAAATTACAAAAACACCAAACCGACCTAGTATCAAGTTGAATCAAATCCACTTCAACTGCATCCTCACTATTAGCTCTACCACCTGCAACCCTACCCTTCTCTCCTTTCTTTGCCTCACCCTTGTTTTCCCTATCATCGCCTAACTGTATAGAATCTGCAGGCACGTAGGCTGGCTTAGGGTGCATCAGGGTGAATGGCAATTCGGCCGCTAATTCGCCTCCTAATGCACCGCCGATTGCTAAGCGAAGACGCACTTTGTATTGGACCACGATTCCTAGGTTTTCCTTTGGTGAATCGGGGTGGAGGCTGAATGGGGGGTATTCAAGATGATATTTTTTCATGATATGTTTGAGTGGCACCCGAAACGATCCAGCTACCGTATTTCTTCAAATAGAACGGCATAGCTTCAATAGAACGGCACCTCCATCAGAACGGCAGGTTGTGGCACTTTTTTCACCCGCGAAAAGTATAGAACGGCAGCCTCGCATAGAACGGCAGGTAGAAATTATCTTGGAAAAGTGCCAAAACACAAGAATATTTGCACTTGAAGAATGGGTGGTGATAACATTCAAGGTATTCAGAAATGATCCAGGGTTGTTTTAACATTTGGTTTTGTTTGAATTGATGCTCTGGGATTAAAATGTTACTCATATATCTTTAAATATACTAAATATCAGATCAAAATGTGTGAAAAACCTGGTGGAAAAGAACGACTTTTTCCAATAGAACGGCAGGTAAAAAATGTGATGAAAAAATAGAATGGCGCTCTTCTATAACAACAAATACGGTATCTATCTATTCATCTATCCCAGGCACCGCTCAGCTATCTACTAAAAAAACTAGAAAATAGAATTAACTACAGTAAAAACTCACATAGTGCTACTAGCCAAATTAGTATCCTCGTGTTTCAATTGCCCATCCAACGCGAGGCCCCTTTTATCTTTATTATTTGACAAAAGTGGACATAAAGTGTACACTTTAGATAAAGTGCCGCCGGGACCCACTGGAAAACCTTCCCTGTAGTGTGATAATGTAAGAATGTCAAATTTAAATTCAAATAAAGTATTAAAAATTTTTTTATCAAATTTAAGTAAGAATATAAGAGTGTAATAATGGACTATTAGTCTTCTGATTGGCAACTATCCAACTTAGTGGAAACAATCCACAACACTTTTAACTCAAGCAACGTTATCTATTTAGATTGATTTGTATTAAATACAATTTACAATCACAAAAATATTGAATAGCAATTGCAGCGAAAAAACACCTTTTTAATGAACATGTTAAGGAATTACAGGCCTTTTCGACGCACATCCGGAAATCTTCCAACTTAAAACCCAGAGAAAAAAACAAATTTGAAAAAATAAAAAATTTAAAAAATACAACCAACGTGCTGTCCAATTTCGCCACTTCACACGTATAGGTAGCGGTTGTAAAAAGGCAAATCTCAGCCACTTGAGCCACTGCAACTTTGACCTTTTTCACGGTGCGCCCGGAATTGTTCGCAACGTGTACATTTACGCTGATCGATTCCCCGTGGTAGTATAGCTGGGGGGGGGGGGTTATTTGAGATGGGGATTAAATTTTGTGTAGAAAGTTACATTCTTCAACGAATTGAGCCGGTTTTGCACGGCTTAGGACTGATAATAAACTGTTTTTCAATGCAAACTATTTTAGAAGTGAGATTCAGGTAGGGTTGAAATTTTAAAACATTTCGGGTTTGGGTGTCGGTCAAAAAAAGTTCGGGTCTGCTATAGGTAGGGTGGCAGACGGAACGGCCTTGCGGTAAACCGTACGGTACGGTAAATTTTCTCTTTTGCGGTAAACGGTACGGTACGGTAAATCTTCAATTTTGCGGTAAACGGTACGGTACGGTAAATCTGAAAAGTGCGGTTCGCGGTACGGTACGGTAAATTTTCGCTTGTCAGAAATGTACCAATGCCGGACTACAGACAACTTTCACTTCATGAATTGACAGGAAATTGAATTATGCAATGTGTTAATGGACTTTAGAACACAATAACAGTGTGATAACATAGAATTACATTAACCACAATGCAGTGGCTCAATATATAGGCTTTTTTAAGGTTTAGAAGGAAGAAATGGAGAAAAATAGCTAAAAGTGGGTGAAAAATAGCTAAGTGGGTGAAAATGGTAAAAGTGCATACATATGTACCTACAACAAATAAGCTCAAAACATTGAGGATGATGTAAAATGACTACAGTGCGATTTGAAGCACACGGCTGGATTTTAAAAACACATTATACTAATGTAAATGAAGAGTTACAGCAATATTGCATGTGGAAATGGAAGGGTTTCAAATCAGTCCAAACAATGTTGTCAAACTTGCGCGCTTGCGCGCAAAAAATTTGCAGAACACCACATCTTAAAGTCAATTTTAAGGTGAATTTTTAAGGTCAATTTGAGTCAAATTTACCGCATTTTCTGCGGTAAATGAGTGCGGTACGCGGTACGGTACGGTAAATTTTGAAAAAATGCTGTACGCGGTACGGTACGGTAAATTTCTAAAAGTGCGGTAAACGGTACGGTACAGTAAATTTTCCAAAAATGCGGTACGGTACGGTACGGTAATGTCTGCCACCCTAGCTATAGGTGCCATTTAATTAATACCTCAGTCGGTGCTAATAAGGTATTTACAACTTTTACCAGCACTACTTTCTCATTACTACCGAACACACGCACATTTTCCCCCACCCCACTTTTTAAATTGAAAGTTAAAATTTTCAAATTGTTCAGAGCAAACTTATTTGCACACAGATTCCAATTCTATTATTCAACATTGGAATTTTGTTGACACACGTTCATTTTGTGACTTTTGTGAATAGACGTCGCGATCGCGCGCGAACAGTG
>OZ038450.1:17424346-17458433 GCA_964036195.1 Sphaerolaimus hirsutus
GCCAACAGTGTTCAGATGTATTCATGTCCTATGTTGAAAAAACCAGATAACTTGTCAACATCAGAATGGCAACATTCATGTTGCGTGTTGTCAAATGTTGATGTGGCACAGTCTAACTTGACGATGTATAATACTGTAGTTCCGGTGAACTCTTCTAAAGTCTTTTTGGTGCATTTGTTCAACACACATGATTTCCCAGTGATTGTCCCTGAAAATTCTCCGTTATATCGATGTGATGTATATGATTCCAACCTCATTTATAAACCAGGCTCGAGTTTTTCGTCAATTTTCAAATCAGACAGTCATTTAGCTTGTTTTGGCGTCACTCGTGCAGGCGGGGCCCTTGAATTGCCCACTCCGCCAGATGTAGAGGTAGAATCCAAGGAAAATACGCCTACGACGCCGGCTGAACGTGCTTCGCATATTTGGAAAGTGCTTGAACCACTTCCTAGAGTGGAAATGACTCCTGAGGAGACGTCACGGTTTCGCAAATTAATTTCAGACTTCCATGATGTATTCAGTTGCGATGATTATGACGTCGGGGAAACGCATGTCGTATCACATCAAATCATCACAGACCCTAAACAACCACCTATTAAACAAGCAGCTCGCTATGAAGCACGTAGCAGGAGAGCATTCATTCACAAAACTATAAAATCAATGTTGCGCGAGGGTATAATTGAACCGTCAAATGGGGCATGGGCATCGCCCATCACCATTGCCCCTAAGGGTACAGATGATTTCCGGTTTTGCGTTGATTTTAAATTGGTGAACCTCATTACGAAAATTGATTCATTTCCTTTGCCGCGTATTGCTGAATTATTGGCTGAATTCTCGGGTCGCAAGGTTTTCACTGCTTTAGACATTCGCCATGGATATTACAATGTACCTCTTTCCGACGAGAGTACTCGGGAGCGCACTTCTTTCGTGTGTTCGCTTGGACAGTTCCGATACACCAGAATGCCATTCGGTACTGTGAACGCGGGTGCGACTTTTTCGCGTCTCATGACCGTAATTTTGTCGGATTTAAATGAAGATCCTTCAAAGCCGTGGGTCCGAGCGTACATCGACGACATTTTGTGCAGTAGTTACGACATTTCTGAACATTTTGTGCATTTGAGGCGTTTGCTTGCGCGCCTGAGATGGGCTAATCTGAAAATTCAACCAAAAAAATGTAATTTTTTCGCCTCAGAGTTGAAATATTTGGGACATCAAGTGTCCGCTTCTGGTATCTCTCCAGCTCCAAAACGTTTCCGGGCTGTTATTGATCAGCCAAAGGTCCACACGAAGCAAGATCTCAGACGTTTTCTTGGCAAGTGTATATATTACTCGCATTTCATTCCCAGTTTTAGCCGTATATCGGCGCCTCTTTATGCGGTCCTTCGTGGCACTGTGCCAAAACATGGAAACACACCCTTCGAGTGGACTGAAGACATGATGACTGCTTGGGACACTCTCAAGCACCTCCTCTCCACAGCGCCGGTGCTAGCACACCCGGTTTTTGATACCCCAGAAGGGTTTGTTTTGGAAACCGATGCTAGTGGATTCGGGTTGGGCGCAGTTTTGTCCCAGAGAGGACCGGACGGAAAGCTTCATCCAATTTCGTACATTTCCAAACGCTTGACACACCCGCATACCTCATATTCTGCTGCCTCACTTGAGGCTTTGTGCATTTGTTGGGCGCTGAGACGCCTCGCAGATTATGTTGAAGGACAAAAGGTGACTGTCATCACCGACAACAGTGGGATACAACAGGTGTTACGCAGTCCGCATCACAGTAAATTAGAACGTTGGGCAATGTTCGTCCAGGACAAAATTACGTCCTTTGTCCATCGGTCTGGTGCCGAGAATGTTGTAGCGGACGCTTTGTCCAGAAATCCGATTTCTGAGGACGAATTTGGTGAGGATGAGTTGAATGTCCCTACAGCTATTGTAAATGGTCGAGCAGATTTGGCTGTGTGTGCACGAGCCAAACCAATATTGTCCGTAAGCACCGTCATCGATTGGGGACAAATTCAAAAACAAGATCCAGAACTTGCGGACATAATTTCAAGGTTGAAACAGGATGCCAATTCTGTTCCAAATGCGTTTTTGATTGATGACATTTTATACCATCGAGCCCCGATTTCTTCGAAACACTTGGCGATTTGGCCACCTGCCAACTGGCGCCAAGCGTGTTTGATGCAGGCGCATTTGGGCGTGTATGCGAGTCATGGGAGTCAGCAAAGGACTTTACACTTACTGTGCCAGTATTTTTCATGGCCGACAATTAGAGATGATATTTTGAAGTTTTGCAGTTCCTGCGCTGATTGCATGCAGTATAAACTGCACAGGGTTAATGCTTCTCCTTTAGGGAACGTTGAAACTCCTTCCCAACCGTTTGAAGTTTTTCATCTTGACATTCTTCATTACTTACATAACTCAAAACATCGCATTTTGGTGGCAGTTGATGCTTTTACTAGATATTTGATCACGTGTGTTGTGCCCTCTTTGAATGCCACCACAATTTCTAAGGTGATATACAAGAATATTTTCATGTTTGTCGGTGCCCCTCGAGTCTTGGTGACAGATAGAGGGACAGAGTTCGTTAACGCGGAGTTGCATTGTTTATGTGATAAATTCGGTGTTACACATGCTCCAGTTTTGTCCCACAATCCATCAGCGAATGGATTAGTCGAACGCGCCAATAGGAAGTTGAGAAATTTGTTAAATATAAGCGCTTCTGAATTCCCGAATCAAAATTGGCGAGACTTGATTCCTCTGGCTACGTTGAAATACAATTTGGCCATGAATAGAATGACCGGGTGCTGCCCCTTTTATTTAGTTTTTGGGCACTTGCCCCATTGGAACCTCTTCTTTACTGCAGCACGTAGTTTGGAGCCACAGCTAGCCAGATCAATTGCACAATCACAAAGCAATAAAAACAGATCTCTGTACAAGCGTTATTTTGATAGTAAGCATAATGTTGAAATTTCCGCAGGGGACTACGTTATGGTCAAACGTTTTGCAATCGATAAAAACTCTCCGAAATTTGATGGACCGTTTAAAGTGGTCAATTCATCTGGTTCCACGTTGTTACTGGTCGGTGAAAATGAGCAAGAAACTTTCTCGGTTCCACAGCGTTTTGTGTGGAAACTCCCATCGACGTGTGTAGTTTAATGCGCATGAGGGCGCCCGGAAGCGTGTACTTGTTGTCTTCCTTTCTACTGATTCTGGCGCGCTGCCATCTTCACGTGTCATTGCTCTGTAAACAAAACGTAAACAAACCTCTGAAAATTGAAGCTGAATTGTCTGAATTCGCAAGTATGAATCCGCTCGACCGCCGTATTCCGTCAACTCAAGTTTATCGTCGGCAGCAAAGCAACCCCCGGCCGAATTTCGCTGAAAACCGCGCGCCGCAGAGTTTTTACGGAAGTCACGTCAGCAATCCGAGCTGGAGTTCGCATGCCGTCAATCCAAGCTCTCCACCAGTTGATTATGCAGAGAAATTTTTCAATTTGAAGTTTGAGACTAAAGATAATGAAAACGTTGGCCCTGTTTTTTGTGCTTTTTTTCTCCTTCTTCTTTGGCAATGAGTTGACGGTATAAATTGGTTTGATATTTGGGTCTGTGTCAGAGATTTCAGTTCACTCTCATTTTATGCTCAGTTCTCTGTCTCATTTTCAGTTTACTCGTTTTCAGTTCGCTCTAATTTTCAGCCGATTTTCAGTTGACGTTTTCATTTTCCTCCTTTGTCTGTTTTCAGACCATTCGCAAATTGCGCGAGGATTTACGTCACGCCAACACGAGGAACGGCAATCAGCGCAGTGATCTCAACAAGCTCAATGTCAAGCTCGCCGACAAGCTGCATGCCGCCAAGGTCGGCTACAGGAAGGAGCTCGCTGAGATCGCCGCCAGCCGTGATCACTATAAGTTCAAATATCGTGCTCTGAAAGTTGCTGCTTAATCACATTCTGCTGAGTTAGATCAAGCAAATGATTTGGTTGAGTCTGCGAATGAGAAGAATAAGAATTTGAAGGCTGAGTTGAGTACTTTGAGGCGCAAATTTGAAGAATTAATGTATATGTACGACAATGCAAAACCGATTGCTCGTGTAACTGGCGTTGAAAATGTTGAGAATGTCGCTGAAAATTTTGTCGGAGATGAGTTGTTGCAGGAGGGGGGGGATGTGATTGAAAATGAGAATGAAAATTGATTTTTTGTGATTGAAATTTGAAGTTTGTTGTGCTGGTTTTTGGTTAGGGTTTTTTGGTGTGTTTAAGAAGTTGTGTGTGAGGTGTCGTTGAAGTTTCCATATATGTTCATGATGTTATTTCACACCCTTTTCGGTTAAAGGGGGAATGTGTTGAATGGCTTGATGTTTGTTGTTGAGAAGCGCGCTGGCGCTCGAATATCTGTTTAGTGATTATTTATTTATGCAATTTGATGGAACGTGACCGGCGAATAAATACATAAAATCCTCACAAAACTGTCGTTGCCTGGATAGCCATAAACACAGCTAGAATGTTTTAAGTTTTAAGCATTCAACAATGTATATGCTTTTACAGCCTTATATAAGGATGTAGATGGTATAAACGATGTTCTAACATAACACAGTAAGTGTTTTTAACGTCTGTTATGCATTTCCCGGACCACAAATTCATAGTGCCAATTTTGAGGGGGGGGGGGTATTTTGAGGAAATACGGTACATACTTATATTAGTCTATTAATATTTTTTTGTGTTGATTCTTGTAGCATTTTTCTATGTCTGCATATGTTATAAACAACAATTAAGTACTGGGATTTAAAAAAATGTTCTGGTGAAATAATAACCCCCCTTTAAATACCCCTCAAAATTTCAACTATGAAAAAATAAAGTCCCTGGGGCTGTTTCGCGGAAATAAGGTATATATCGTACCCCCGCAACACCACCCAACCCCCCCCCCCCCCCACCGGAGGGTCAAAATCTAGAATACCCTGCATTTAACCTTTGAATCTTTAACCCTGACATGGTTCATCATCAAGGCGGGATCAGCCTCTAAAAACCATCTCAAGCGCAAGCTGGCAGCGTGCCAAACCGGATGGGAATAGAATTCACCGTAAATATTAACACGCGCGCAAGCCTCACTTTTGTTTTGTATCGACGTATCAGCGAGTGCATTTGGCAAGTCGATTATTGTCGTTTGTCAGTCGCGCGCGTGTTAATATTTACCCGCGCATTCTCATTTTTTCTTTTTTGTTTCTAGGCCATTCTTATGTCGACAATTGCAAGATCGATAATATTGTCATTTGGCAGTCGCGCGCGTGTAAATATTTATCCGCGCATTTTTTATTTTTATTTCTAGGCCATTTTTATGTCGACAATTGAGGCGTCCAATTCTAAAAGTCGAGAAGTCCAAAATATGAAAATTTCGAGTGAGGCCCGGAAACGTCATCTGGGGCTACTTCTGCACATTTTTCATCATTTTCCATAAATTTTTTGACCTCACATGCCCATATGGCAAAGTGCCAAATTCGACATTTTTGGGGAAAAATGCAAAAGGTTTGGGCAAGAAGTCGACAAGTCCACCTAGTTTTGGGCTAAAAGGCGACAAGTCCATCCTCCGCTTCCTTTTTTATGGGAAAAAAACGCAAGAAATGTGATAAGTCCACTATGGAAACCGATTTCTAAAAGCCGACAAGTCCATACTTTTCCCATAAGGCAGCCTCGGCTTCCCCGGGAACAAAAATGTTCTCGCGTGCAAGAAGGCGACAAGTCCAATTCCCTCCCCGAAACAGTTTAGCTCTGACCGAATGGAATTTTATGGACATCCCATTTTTCACATATACGTTGAGGGTAGGGGCTGAAAATTTGACACTTTATTGTCAACATACGGAACTTTATGAAAAGCATGAGAGAGCCAAATTGGACATGCACCACGGGCCTGGAATTGGATCGGAAACTTAAAATGCGATTTACTCAAAATCACATTTTGTGGACTTGTCGACTTTTAGAATTAGACGCCTCAATTGCAAATTGCACCCTCGCGGCGCCATTTCTCTAGCGCTCGGTCTGTGGTGGCGCCAAGCGCCGTTTTCCACTCATTTCCAACTTAAATACCTCAAAGCGTGAAAACGTCACAAAAATTCAAAATCCCATCCCCCAACGCAGATTTCTACGACTTGTTGGCGCGGCTGCCGCGGGTTCGTTTCTGGCCGCCCGTTTCGACCGGCCGGCGCTGCAGTCCGACACGTTGTTGCAGTCCGCGTGCGGCGCCGTCGGCCGCTTGCCGTCGCCACCCAGGGGCGGCATTTATTCCAGCGCCGCCGCAGGTGTGTGTAGGGTTCGGGGTTTCTGCTTGAGTTGAGGGGTTGTTTGGCGATGGTTTTTTATATACCGTATTACCTCGAATTCGCCCACCCTTGAATTAACCCCCCCCCTCTAAATACCCCCTCTTAAATGATGTACATCATGTATGCGAGGTACATGATGCATTTATTGATGCAAGTTAGCATCGCAGACACGGATATAGTACGCTAGTTTGTGTATTGACGTACGTTTGTCCCAATTTATCCTGTTTGGTCACTTTTATTACTGGTTTTAGGTATGTAAAAGCGTATTCTGTACTATGGACATCGCGAAAATTTCTGACAAAAAAAATAACGCCGCCCCCCCTCGAATGAACCCCCCTTAAATTTTGCTGACGAAATAATAAACCCCCATGGGGGTAATTCGAGGTTATATGGTATACATATCTATACATATACCCTAAATCCTCGAATAAGACTGGGGAGTTATTTTTTCCTCGGACGTTTTGGAGGGAGAGTTTTTCAAGGGGGGAGTTATTCGAGGGGGGAGGTATTTTTTCCTCATAAAACTTGGACATTATTCATTGTATGGGTGCAGTCTGTAAACTCATGTTATTCAGGTATATAACTGTCCAACAACGACAAAAAGATATGTATACACTGCATACACATAATGTATCTGCTGTCGCTGCTGTAGGATAATATTCTTTTGTATTTTTGTATTGTATTGTTTTCATATGGAGGGGGAAGTTATTCAAGAGGGGGGAGTTATTCGAGGGGGAGTTATTTTTTCCTCACCTCGCCAACAGGGGGGAGTTATTCAAGGGGGGTTATTCGAGGGAGGGGTCTTATTCGAGGATTTGCGCTAGGTACATCTATATACATATCTACACATATCAGTATGTACATCTGAATACATATCTATACAATTAGGTACATCTATATACATATCTATATATATTGGTACATCTATATACATATCTATATTTACATATTCACGCACACAAGGTGCCTTGAGCTTTCTCTGGACTGCACGCTTTTACAATGAAATCTACCATATTCCATCTTAGTAAACCCGCATGTCAACTTTTGCTTATTTACTCTTTCATGGTATACTCGGTGGACATCACACTTAGTATGGAAACCTACCATAACCCATCTGAATAATGGACCAAAAATTATACAGTTTTTCATCATAATATTTCATTTTTACTATGGAATAATTAATTTAGAAATTTCTCACAAGATTTTATTCATTATATTATGGTAGTTTCCCATACTGGGTGTGCTGTCCGCCGAATATAACCGGTAAACATTTGGTGTCCTTGTCAACTTGTCCTTAGTGTAGGGCCGTAAAGCTCAGCGTCATTCCTTCTGCTAGGGTTGGGAATTTAAATTTTTTTGTGTTCGGGTATCGGGTGGTTCCAAAAAATTTGCGGGTATCGGGTTTGGGTATTGTGGTCGAGTCTCGGGTCAGATTTGGCTGCCGAGGGTTCATTGTGGTCATCATTTTTTCAGGGTTCATTTTAGGGCCCGCAGTTTTTGCAGGGCGCACAGTTTTTACCTCTGCCACTGGTTTTTACCCAAAAATACTAACTAGGAAATATATCTGGCAGCCATTTTGGCCAAGGAAAAGGAAGCTGTGTGCATTGTGTTCTATACAATCAAATCAATATTGATCATCTTTTAGTTAATTAGCAGCAAGCCAAATGTGAATGAAAATGCGCACTACATAATAACATCATACCTGAATCAATTTAAACTAACCAATAAGAGGAAAGTGCATAAATCACAACTGCAACAAACAACTGGAAGTTCACAACACCCCCAAACTGCCTGAAAGATTGAAGTGTGGGAAACCTGTGTGGGTATTTTCAGGTATTGAGTGCAGGTTCGGGTATTGAGGTCAGGTATCACGTTCAGGTTCGGGTATTGAGGTCGGGTATCCGGTTCGGGTTTGGGTATTGAGGTCGGGTTCGGGTTTGGGTATTGAGGTCGGGTATCCTGTTCGGGTTTGGGTATTGAGGTCGGGTTCGGGTTTGGGTATTGAGGTCGGGTATTGGGTTCGCGTTGGTGTAGTAGAGTCGGGTTCAGGTATCGGGTTTCCATTCCAAAAAATGTGCGGATATTGGGTTTGTGTCGGGTCGGGTTCCCTCCCAACCATAGGCGGCGTAAGTGCTTGTGCGCTTGTGAATGTCACAAGCGGAATTTTCGGTGTCACAAGCAGAAATAGCTATATTTACCTAGTAAAAAGTGTCATAACTCATAAGGTCAAGTTTTGGCCAATGTGATTGTGAATGTCACAAGCACAAATTGGGACCTTGCGCCGCCTATGCTCCCAACCATATCTTTTGCTACATTCTCATTTTCTTCTCGTTGTTATTCATAGGTAGGTATTCATCGGACATCTCACTTGGCATGGCAATCTACCATAACCATTGAACCATCAAAATTACTTTCACCATAGTATTCGTTTTTCATCGACTAATTAAATATACATATCACAAAATTTTATTCTGAACTTATGGTAGCCTTCTGCGCATAAATACTTTGTGGTTCGCCGAGTACAGTAAAAGCTGCGCGCGAGGCATTGACTTATCAAGGTATTTTTTGTCATTTAAGATGACATTTGAGTTGCCATGTGTAGAATTTCATTCCAAAATTGCAGTACACATCCGAACTGATGCATTCTTATCATGAAAGCGTTTCTATAGAGATTTGAATTTTTAAAAAAAGAATTCCGGTCGGATGTTCCAAAATGTGCCGACAATTACGTTTTTCATGAATGTTTGGGTACAAAATTCGGTTTGAATATATAGCAAATACAATATAGTGAGAAATGTACAAACGCTGTGTGCAAAATAGTGAGAAATCTACATTCATTATAGACTAGACCTTCATGCACTTTGGAATGAAACTCTCCATATAAATACTTAGCTTTTCACACTGCGCTGCGCTCAGTAAAATGCTTTGTTCACCCTAGCCTATTGTAATTGCTAATTGTATTTTTATCAACAGCAAGCTGCAGAACTTTCAAGATGCTGTGAAGCTGACACATTTACAACCTAAATGGGGTGCATTTATCTACTGCCATGCCAAGTTTTGTCTATTTTTATGAAGAATTGGTGGTTTGGTAGATGATTGAAAAGGTAGCCAATTGAAACCACGTATTGGGAGCCAATTGAAACCTTGCGCCTGACCTGCGCCACCCTGTATATAGCCATAAAATGGCTGTGGAGCCATCGGATAACATTATAAGTGGTGATTGCTGTCAAAAATATCCATTTTTATGTGACTTATTATGTAATATCGCCTTTGGTAGAACTTCGTGACTTCAAGTGAAGTTTGGCATGGAAAAGTGCTCTAAAAAGGTTGTAAGAGAAAGTTAATACATTGAGGCTGATGTTACCCACTGTGGAAGTACATTGGTAGAATATTATGTACTACACAAAAATATCACGGCTTTTTATAACATAATAGCATGCATGATTAGAAGCAATGACTGTAAAAATGCCACAAAACCAATGAAAACAACCATTAATGGTAATTTGCATGCAAAATTGCACGCTTGTGCGCAAAAAATAGCAAAATACAAATTTTTTTTAAAGCGCTGGGACCCTTTAAAAAAGTGGCGTTTAAAAAAAGCGCGAAAAAAGTGCTTGCCATCCCTATCCTACTTTGTTACTTGGCCGGTGCTTTTTGTTTGGTCGTTGAGGCTGCGCTCATGCCCGGCACTCGATTTTTGCCCTGCGCTCACGTTTTCTCATCGCTGCACTCTGGGAGGTTTCTGCAAAGTCTGGGAAGTGTTTGTAGGAGAAATTAGAGCCATTCCGGTTAGCTCAGGGGCTAACGGCACTGCGGCAGCGGGAACATTTTCCATGAGGGACTGCCGATTCTGAATCGGTAGCGCATTTATTTTATTACCCAAAGTCATAAGGGTGTCAACTTTTATGCAGTTAGAGTTGACGTTAAATAGAAAATTGGTGTGGAATTGGCGGCAGCGGCATGGCCCGTCACCCTTAACCGTGGCCGACAATGAAATTTTTTTTGCGTCTATGGTGACCCCCTATTCAGGGTGGTCAGTGCAGCCCCCCTGCTGGCGTATACTAGTGGGTGGTTCGTTCTTTTTGTCCCAAATGGTCACATAATTGATCGAAATTCAGAATACTGACATAAAAAGAATTCCCCCTTGAAAATTCCCAATGTTCTGCTGTGTGAAAAAGCTATGAAACTATAAACTATGAGAGAACAGTTTTGTTATGTGATCTAAAGTCAAAAAGTGTTCCTTCTTTGCAAAATAACTTGAAACACATAAAGTGGATACTCTTATTACCCCCATGGGGGTATATTTTTTCGCCAGCAAATTTTGAGGGGGGGGGGTTAATTCGAGGGGGTCTATTATTTCGCCAGAAATACTGCGAAATTCCACATACTCCAACGTAGAAAAATTCACCAATGATATAAACGTTTATGGAGATATATAACTGTATATGTGCATAAACCGTGTCCTCATGTCACTCAGTGATCAGTTTTAATGTGTGTTCTGCCTTATATAGATCACACACTGTGGTATTTGTTGTGTACATGCTGTTCACACTGTATTTGTGGGGGGGGGGTATTTCGAGGGGGGTTTATCATTTTCCCGGGCCATTTTGAGGGGGGGGGGGTGGGTAATTCAAGGGGGGGGGGTTAATTAGAGAGGGGGGGGGTTAATTCAAGGTGATATGGTATGTTACACAAAAAAAACTTATACCCTTAGTTGTGGCTTGATCACACTTGTTAAATTTTGTGATGTGCACTTCTGCACTGCCTCGGGTGAGGCTTGTGAACTGTGTGACAGATGCGTGATTGTGTGCAGTCAGCTGGCTGCAATGCTCTGCGGGTGCAATCCCAGTGGATGGGTATCATTTGACTGTGGACTACCCACCCACAGACAATGTGCTACCCAGCACTGGGAGTGCACCTCAGAGCTGGTGCGCAGCAGCTGATGCACATTGTGTCATGATCTGTACATTAATGCTTCGCAAGCACTTTTCACATTTTTCCAAAAGTCCATAACAGCTAATATGTGTTTGCAGGTGCCACTACAACATAGGACATGCATTTTACTATGTATATGCATCAAACTCCTATCAGTGTTCACATATTTTCAGGTGCAGTTCTCTACATATTAAGTGCAGTTCACTATATTTTCCATGCAATAACAAAAAACCTGTAAAAAATTATCTATGATGTTAGTTATATATTGTCACAAACAATTCTGCTTCAACACTACCTATGTATGCATGTCACAGACCAACTGTGCAGCGGTGTTCAAACAAGTGCTGGGTAGTTGGCCAGGTGCATGAGCCCAGCTGGCTGCACATGCAGCACAAGGGTCCAGCTCTGTGAGGGTGTTGCATTGTCTTCGCCTACCCACTGATCTCACACATGGACAATGCAACAGGTGACCCTTTGGCTGTTGCCCAGTGTTCTGCTGTATGCACCAGCTGCACACCTGAACTGCTTGGCCACATTTTCCTGGCAGCGCAACAAGGTGCAGTCAGCTGGCTGCAATGCTCTGCGGGTGCAATCCCAGTGGATGGGTATCATTTGACTGTGGACTACCCACCCACAGACAATGTGCTACCCAGCACTGGGAGTGCACCTCAGAGCTTGTGTGCAATTAAGTGCGCCAACTCTGGCAGTATAATGTGTAATGTCAGTGTTTAGTGAGTCATTCACAAATTACCTGTAGTCCAGGACAACTAACAAGCGGTTTCGCCATGTTTACATAGAGCAAGCATTTTTCAATATAAAATAAATGAATAAATGCAGTTTGCTAGATTTTCTCTCCACTGTACTAGATACCTGATATGATAAATCAAATAAATAAAAACCCATTAGTTAGTTATATGCTGCTGGTGAAGATTCCTGCTGCAATACTTCTAACATATGAATGGCACTGACAAACTCGGCAGCAGTGTTCAAGAGGTGCTTGGTGGCTGAGCAGGGGCATGTGCCCAGCTGGCTGCACACAGCAGCAGCAGAAGGGTTCAGCTCTATGAAGATGTTGCATTGTCTGTGTGTCCGCCCACTGATCCCAACACATGGACAATGCAACAGGTGCCCCTTTGGCTGTTGCCCAGTGTTCTGCTGTGGGCACCAGCTGCACTCTGCACACACTTGGATGCATCTTCTGACATAAGTTGTCGGCATTAGCTCAAAATACCAACTCATGTGTTCACATTTTCATAACTGCATTCCTGAATACAGAAACAGAAACTTGGCTGAATTTACATTTATGAAAGTGCATAAATCAAGCTGCTGCACTGCTTTGAGTGAGGCTTGTAAACTGTGCCAACACTATGCATGTGCATGCAAACATCTGCTTGGGACAGCGTGCAACTGCAATGCACCAAGAATCCAACCTTGTGCAGGGTGTTGATTGCCCATGTGTCAACCCAGTTAGTCGGCACATGGTTAATTATGACACCTTCCACATGGCTTCCCCTTGGTCTCAGCTCTGCATACCATTTTCGCTTTTCTCCATATTTTTCTGGCAAGCAGTTGAGTGAAATGCCATTAAATTTTAGATGTCTAAAAGAGTAAACCAGTGGGCCAATTGTCAAATTGGATAAATATGATATGGTTGTGAATGGGGCTGCAATGAAATGCACTGTGATACTGGCAATTTTTGATGACAAAGACAATGCAAAATTAATTGTGAAAGTGTGAAAGGTTGGCTAATATTTCCTACACAAGTACCCAAGGACGTATCCAGGGGGGGGGGGCGGGGGTGGCTGCAGCCCCCCCCCCTTCCCGGAGTGAGACTTAAAAAGTCTCGAAAATGCAACTTTTCCTGTATATTTTTCGATGTTGCTTAAAAATTTTGCGCGCAAGCGCGCAATTCCTTACACATGCATTGTATTTTCAGCGGATCGGCACCCTGTAAACCAAAATCCTTAGAAAAGAACACATTTTTGTGAATTTTGCTGTATATGTATGCATATTTACATACATATAAAGCGGTTCCTGGCGCTGGCGCTAACGCCATTAGCGCCATGGCGTGGCTCCTTTGTATGGCGCTAGCGCCAAAATGCGTTACCGTCCCTATATAGGGGAAAATTTTAGGGGGGGGCTGAGCCCCCCCCGCTCGCCGGCCCCCGTAAACAAGCAGCCCCCCCCCCCCCGCTCAAAAATCCTGGATACGTCCCTGCAAGTACCACATAAGAGGTCTGAAAAGATGCTGGTTGTGGCATGTTGTGTTACTGAACAGTCTGCAACAGTACAGTGTGAAATCTGTAAAACCTAAGGCAGCAATCAGCCTATTTTGCTGGCAGTAGTTTGGAATACAAAAAGTTAAAAATAGTTTGGGAGGTTGCCAAAAGTAACTTTTTCAAGCTAAGTACACAGAACACAGTATCCCAAAAACCTAGTACCTGGAGCGCTGAAAGGGTTTTCAAATCCAAATATTCCAAAATTCAATGTATTCAAGTAGTAAAATTCTAAAATCTACCAACGTATGTCTCCAAATGTATCCAGTGCCTGAAATGATCTGGCAAGATCAGAACAATCAATACATTGATGGTGATGCTGATTGGTGATTCACGTGATAAAACTATTGGTGATTCACGATGCCAATGGAAAGGCATGTAAATAGAAAGTCATCTGAAATTAAGCGTAAGATAATAAAGTCTCAAACCTTATTGCATTATCATCTTGCTGCAGTCTGTAACGATAAGCTGGCTGTTGTTCAACTTTTTCAAAATTGAGTAAATTTACGATGGACAAAAAGTTCAGCTACCTAAGTACCTAATAAAAAAATTGATTTTTTCAAAGTCTTTAGTCCTACACTAGCAACATTAGCAGCAACCTTGATGGCTGATACTAAACATTTAGCATCAATTGTCTACTTGAAGTATTAGTTGGGGAGGGTTGTTTATCCATATTTTTTTGCCATTGTAGTATGTAGAACAATTGAGGCATCCATTTCTAAAAGTCAATAACTCAAAAATTTTGAAAATTGAGTTGAGCACAGAAACAAAATCCTGAATCAGTTCCGCACATTCTTCACCGTTCTTTCATTTTTTTACGTCACTTTGCAGTTTTAAAGTGCCACATTTTTGGAACCATTAGGAACAATTTAGAAAATCTCAGCAAGAATGCGATGACTTTATGCTGTATCCAGCAAAAAGTTGCAATTCACCTCTTTTTGTGAGAAAAAAGTATGAAATGTGTGAAGAAATGGTGGGACGTCGACCTCTAAATGCCGATAAGTGCATAAATTGGCCAAAAGGCAAATTTTTTCAGGGCTGGGAGAAAAAACTTAGTCGCATGCAAGAAGTCGCTAAGTCACTTGTTTACCAGACTTCTGCTGGAATAAGATCAAAAAAAATTGTTTTCTCAACCAGATCTCAAGTTTTCAACAAAGTTGAGAATAAGCATTTTAAGTGACTGCACACTTGTGCACTTTTTCCCGACTGCAGCTGACCCCAAGCCACTTTGCTCACTTATGAAAAAATGTCCACGTAAAAGCACTGAAAAATATACGAATGCAAGCGAACTCATGTGTGAGCAAAATGGCGATGCGAAATCGAGCGATATCCTAGCGCCAAGCCACCCTACGCGTGTCTGAGGCAGCGCGGCTGGCCAGTCTGCCTGCACATGTCGTGCACGCTGAGCTGCAGCCACCCGCGCACGTGCTCGTGGTCGCGGTGCTGCTGCACCAGTTGGCGCGTCACCCGGCGCCCAGCCGCTTGCGAGGGCAGCTGCGGCTGCGGCAAAGGCTCGCCCAGCTGGGCGGCCTCTGGCAGCGCCGCCGGCTGCACGGCTGCGTCTGGCTGGCCGGCCGCCGGCCCCTGGGGCGCGCGCAGCTCCGCCAGGCGGGCGTTGATCATCTTGCCCAGCTGCGGCCTGGAGCCGCGCGCCACAGCAAATCGATCGTAAATGTGGCGCCTCACGGTGGCCGCGCGGTCTGCGCCCATCTGCAGTCACATGGGGGGGGGGCGTTGGCCGGATAGATGTAAAATTTGCCAGCCTTGAATGTTTTCGCCGCTCTATGCCAAAAATAGTGACATAATATGCTATTGTGCTGGCGCCAGAATAAATAGCAGCACCGCACTTTGGGCACATTTGACAAGTCCACGAAAGTGTACAAAGAGCGCCAAGGCACAATGCTGGTAGTTGTGCTTTTCGTTGGACTGTTGCATTACATAGGATTGAATTAAAGTATCTAAAAGATGATTGCTCAAAAAATCTATTTCGAGAAAGTAATATTTTCAATTTCACTTCATGTTTCTGGCCCCGATAAATTAGCGTTGTGGGCAATTTACCGTATTTGCTCGAATAAATACCCTGGGAAATTAGTATTTCATCAGACTTTTTTGAGGGGGAAACTATTCAAATAGGGTATTTATTCCATTTTGTTTCTATTTCTATAAAATCATTTCAGCAGCATGTCCGCATGTTTCTATCAACTCATTTCACAAATTAGTCTTTATTGACACAATTACATGCCATTTTTGATAAAATTGGACAGAAGAAATTGCTCATATGCCTAAATGGGGGAATTATTCAAGGGGGATTACATTTTCCTCACTCGTCTCACATGGGAGAATTATTCAAGAGGGGGAATTATTCGAAAGGGGGAATTAGTTTGTCCTCAAACATCCAACATCTGGCTCTGGGACTATTTCAAAAGGAGAATTATTTTTTCCTCACTCATCTAACATCGGGGAATTGTTCAAGAGGAGGAATCACTCAAGGGGGAATTATTTTTTCCTCATTCAGCTTACAGGTGGGAATTATTCAATGTGGGAATTTTTCCTCACTCATCTAACATGGTGGAATTATACAAGATGGGGAATTATTTTTTCCTCATTCATCTACTAGGGGGGACTTATTCAAGAGGGTGAATTATCCCAGGGGGTACTATTCAAGCAAATCTGGTATGCACAAAGGCAACCCGCCGCACCTGCTCGGCGACTTGGTGGAGCAGAGTGGCCAGGCCGTGCAAAAGTGCGCCGTCGAACACGGCCCCCCAGCCGGCGTGCTGTCGCAGCTGCTGCGCCCAGGGCACGTCGCACTGCTGCAACAGCCGCTGCACTCGGCCGCTCCACTGCGCGCACCGCTGTTCCCGCAGCGCCGGCGTGACTGCGGCCGCGCCTCGCAGCGACTCCACCAGTTCGCCGGTCGCCTGCGCTCGCGAATGGAGCATGTATTTCACAAGTCGCCTGCGAATACATTTCAGCCCAGCGGCAACTCTAAATACAGCCCTAAAAATTAGTATTTACTCAGTACGCAGGTGAACGCATATTTCAGACTAAACGTGAGTGCTCACTATCAACTCTGCGGTCAAACATACATAGTTGTTAAAACGTATTTACGTTTACTCGATAAATATGTATAGACGAGTACTGCGTAAATACGTTTACGTAAGATGAATGAGAAAATAATAATTCCCCCCTCGAATAATCCCCCCTTTAAACATTTGATCAATTTGTTATACCTAACTTTAACAAAAATGGCACGTTATTGTGTTTATAAGGCATATTTCGTGAAATGAGTTGATGGAAGCATTCTTGAAAATTTTGTCAAAATAATATTTCCCCCCATGAATAATTCCCCCCTCGAATAGTTCCCCCCTCAAAAATGTCTGATGAAATAATAATCCCCCAGGGGGATTATTCAAGCAAATACGTAGTCTAGTGTACAGGACCGATCACTCCGATGAGCGATTTTTTTAGACAATCATTCACCACCCTCGAACTAGGGCATATCGGCCGGGTCTGTTCCATGAAAAATAAAGTTCAAACATTTGCCTAAAAAAGTATATGGGCACCCCCTGGCTGGAACCCACCTTGGGCCGTGTAAACGGCCCACATTTTTTTAATACTCGTTTTGGCTGATCACTCAAGTCCGACTGCGAGTGATAATCAACTAAAATCCTGCTTTTCAAGGCTGAATTTTGGCCTGAAATACAGTGCATGTTCATGGCGAATTGCCAAATGCAACTTCAATGGCTTTTTTAGCGATAAAAATAGGATAATGATATCTTTTTAGTTTGTATTGATTTGTATGGCGGAACACACTTCGTCAGAATTTTTATCGCAGCAATTTTTAACACTGCAAAACGAAACTATGAAAACACTTCCACATTAAAGAGAAAGCCAGATGCATTTTTTTTAAACTTTCCCCGCTCAAATGCCAAATAAATCAAATTTGAGAAAACGCGAGGTGAAATTGTTAAAACCTCGCTACATTTCCCTCAGTACTAATTTTCTTCCCAGAACGAAATAAGTAACATCTCCAAAGTTCGCCTCACACGTTCTCAAATTTGATATATTTGGCATTTGAGCGGGGAAAGTTTTTAAAAAATGCCTCTAGCTTTCTCTTTAATGTGGAAGCGTTTTCATAGCTTCATTTTGCAGCGTTAAAAATTACTGCGATAAAAATTCTGACGAAGTGCGTTCCGCCATATAAATCAATACAAACTAAAAAATATCATTATCATATTTTTATCGCTAAAAAAGCCATTGAAGTTGCATTTGGCAATTCACCATGAACATGTTCTGTATTTAAAGCAAAAATTCTGCCTTGAAAAGCAGGATTTTAGTTGATTATCACTCGCAGTCGGACTTGAGTGATCAGCCAAAAAGAATATAAAAAATATATGGGCCATTTACACGGCCCAAGGTGGGTTCCAGCAGGGGGTGCCCATATACTTTTTTAGGCAAATGTTTGAACTTTATTTTTCATGGAACAGACCCAACCGAAATGCCCTAGTTCTGGGGTGGTGAATAATTTTCTAAAAAAATCGCTCATGGTCGGATGTGAGTGATCGGTCCTGTATGTAGTCAAGAATAGCTGAAAATTGGCAAAAAAACAACAACAGATTAACTAGTGAATGTGAAGGTGAAAATGGGCAAAGAGTATAAAAATTAGTGATTTTAAGTGAAAAATCGGGCAAAAATTTATCAAAAATACTCACTTTTACGTTTTCCGGTGAAACAACTATTTTACTGATGTTTACGCACACGAGTAAAATAAAAAAAATACTTAACGTTAACGTTCTCTGTACACAGGGGTGAGACGGTGAGTAAAAAATAAATACTTTCATTTATGTTTACTTTGAAACATTTGAAAGTTCAGTACTTTTAACTTTTATCTCTGTTGTCAAAAACCCATAACAAATACTCTGTAAAATGCCCTTTCAACTGTCAAATGGCATGCAAAGTATCAAAAGTCATGTAAAATGCAGAGTTGTTAAATGTCCAAAACTTTTCAGTAAGTAAACATAAATTTAAAGTATTTATTTTTATGTACCCATGGAATTTATTTATCTACAGAAAACGTAAAGTAAATATTTTTAAACTTGACACTGCGTAAAAGGTAAGTAAATGTAAAAACCTGTAGTTTTACTCAGGTAAAGCGTAAAAGCAACTAGGTATTTTTCCGATTTTGTACCCAAGGAATCATAAAAGTGTGTAGAAGTAAAAGTGAGAGTGGTCGGTTGCGCACGCATGCGCAACTGAACTGCATGCGCAACTGTGCGGCACGAACCAGTTGCAAGTTGTCCAGCACCCAGTTGCGGCGCTGGTCCCGGTCGTCGGGCGGCTGCTGTTGCTCTGGCGGCGACGCGGCGCCAACGGGCGAGGCGAGCAGCGGCGAGTCCGCCGCCGCGGGCATGACCTCCAGCGGCGACGCCGCGCCCGCCAACGAAGCGTGCCGTCTCTGCGGTCGCGTCGCTTCCATTACTCACCCTCGTGTTGGCGCTCTACTGGCGCCACTGCGCCAAGCGCAAGAAGTGACAATAATGCAAAGTGCTTGGATAAATACATATTTACAATTCATGCAACCACATTCATACTGACATCAAAATAACTACCTTGAACAAATCGAGGCGTCCAATTCTAAAAGTCGACAAATCCCAAATATGAAAATTTCGAGTGATGCCCGGAAACGTTCTATATTTAGACATATTGTATATATCTAGTCTAAAACTATACGAACTGGTCTAAAAAACTGAGATGCAAATTAGCAGCAAATTTATACATGGTCCGGCTGAAAAGTCCCCGGGCAGTGCTCGCCATTCGCGCCAGGGGTAAGCTACGGTTATAAAATGTTGACAGGTTAAGATATCAGGTGTTTTGAGTTTTTACCTAAAATTTTGCCCCTCTAGCTCCACTCACTGCGGAACTGTGGGGGTTACAATTTCGGTCATTTTGTACTGATGTACACATGGTGCTCTAGCTCAATGCTGCTTTAAGTTGCGATCATGAAACTTTGGCTAGTGTAAGCCAGTGTGTTGGCAATGTGCTGATATTTAGTATTCAACATTTTCATCAACATCATTGCTATTAAGGTAAAATTAATATGCAGATCAGGGTGATGTGCAAGAAATGTGGGAACTGTGATGGGTTTTTTTGGTGATCATCTGAGATCATGTTGTATTGCTGTGATTTTAATGTTGTTTTGAAGTGTGCAGTAAATGAATTAGGTATGTGTACAAAATTTCCCTATGTTTCATTACTAATCTGTAGTGGACACATTACCTGTGTTCAACAGCGGTGTGCATGCAAAATGCATTCTGTATTCACCTGTATTAACCAACCGTAGAGGCAGAATGATGAATTTGGTAGTGAGAGTAGTGAGAGTAATGACAATATGGACCAGACTTATGATATCATAGCTAATGTTGGTTTTTGCTGGCACATTGCCAACACTGGTGGCTTACATTAGCAAAAGTTTCATGATCACAACTCAAAGCTGCATTGAGCTAGAGCACCATGTGTCATCAGTACAAAATGACGGCAATTGTAACCCCCACAGTTCCGTAGTGGGTGGAGCTAGAGGGGTAAAATTTTAGGTGAAAACTCAAAACACCCGAGATATTAACCTGTCAAAATTTTATTACCATAGCTTACCCCTAGCGCGAATGGCGAGCACTGCCCGGGGACTTTTCAGCCGGACCAAGTACATCATGTATGTATTTCATACTGGACATTTCGAGATGGGGTAATTCGGGTGTTATTTCGAGGAACTATGGCGGTTGGTAGTCAAAGTCAAATAAAGTTTACTTGGCTCGGACCTCACGAGTCTAATGCAAGTAAATAACACAACACACTGTACATCCATCGATTATTCCTACATTGCGGCCTTACACGGGTGAGTTTTGAACGACATATAAGCATATATATACCAACAGCCGGCGGCCTATGGTAGGTAGGTAAAATACTTCCCAAGGGAACAAAATGATCGCCTCTAAAAAGCATCAAACGAACCTTCTCAATGTGGTCATGGGCGTGGTCGTGTGTGGGTCGCTTGCGGCGGCGGGGTTGCGACTGGGCGGCGGGCGTGCCCGACAACGTGCCCGACAGCCCTTCATCACCCTCCATGGGTGCCGCGCTGGCCGCGCTTTGCCCCTGCTCGCTGGTCCCCAGCTTGCTGAAATGCAAACGCGTATACTCGGCGGACATCGCACTCAGTATGGTGACCCAACATAACAAGTCTGAATGAGCGACCAAGAATTATACAGTTTTTTGTTATGATATTTCGTTTTTATCATGGAAGTTTTAATTACGAAATTTATCACAAGATTGTTGTCATTAAATTATGGAAGGATTCTGCACAAGGTATGCGCTCCACTCGGCATACTTACAAACCCAATTAGAATGTAAGACAGGCAGGTGGCAGTCCCGTACCCTGTAAAGTGTCAAATGTCGTGTATATTTACCTATATTGCTTTGACATTTTCCAGGACATTCGACTTCACACTTTACAGGGTGCGGTACTAGCCCCCGGGGCTTGCAGCAATCCACCAAAACACGGCAGTGCGACAAACCGGCTGAAATCGCTCGCCAGCTGGTCGCGCCTCATCTTCAGCTGGGTGAGCACGGCGCGCATGTTGGCGCAGGTGTCCTGCGCGCGCAGCCCAGCTGGCAGCGGGCCAAAGCTCTCCGCGCGACTGGCCAAGTCCTCCAGGCGCTGCAGCCGCTGCGGCATGTCGGCGCGCTCCACCTGCCGTTTGGGCATTTTTTGGCGCGAAAGTTGAGAAAACGTGCCAAAGGTGTCATCAACGACTTTAAATGGAGCAATTAAGTCACTACCTAGTCGCAACGTGTTATGGAAAAGCGCCAGAAGAAAGGGACCATTCGCGAAAAACGGCACCACTCAGTACTTGAGTACCTATACGTATTTTTGAGTAAACATAAATACGTTTTAACAACTGTGGTGATATGCCGATCTGTGTGATTTATTCGCATAATAAATTCACTAGTATAGTCCACTGACTTTACACTTTTAACATTGAAACTGAAAAAGCTATAGCTTTTTCAGTCATCTAAAATCTTAACACTGTTTTAACTACGCGGCGATTTGGCACATGATTTATATAATTTCCCTCCATTCTACAAAACGTTTTTAAGCTGGCAGTGCAGCGCGACCGGTATTAGCAAACGATGACAAAAATCAAAATGACAAATAGCAACTGACAATTTCCTCCACTTTGGCGATGTGTTCCTTGGTCTCGGCGGTGCCATTTTCAAACTGAGCCCAGGCCTCTGCGAACTGTAGCGCATGGGACAGTTGACGCCGGGCCTGGCTCAGTTTGCCCTGGATATTTGCCAAGTTGCTGGCGGCTGGCCAAGAGTCCTTGATTTCTTGCACCATCACGCTCAGTTCCTGGCAAGGGCAAAGCATTTTTACATACTGTATTCCCATGAAATGACCACTTGAATTTACCTCCAAATTACTACACTTATAATTATGTAAACACCCTATTTTTGATTTTATTTGTGACATCCTATCTCCAGCTAGGGCGCGCCAGAAGCTGAAACTTGGGGGAGATATTGGTGCAACCCCCCTCTACTTCGCATGAATCGGGGTGGTCGCGGCGACCCTTCTCAGGGTGGGTCGCACTAAGTGCAAAATTTTTATTGGCTTTTATGAAGTCCCACACAGCTCCGGCACCCACTGATTTCTGAGCCGTGGGAGGGGTATAAATCTAAAATTTTGGGGATGTGTTACCAACACCCCTCCCCTACTATACACTAATCAATAATGTGAGATTAATGTAAAATTTAATTTAAAAAGTTCCCTTATTCTCTAAAAAACCCACCGCTCCCAATTGATGGATGACATAAAATTCACTTTTTGAACTTTTTTATTAGATACTTAAAATGTTGATTTACGGTGATTTACAGGATAGGGTTCAAGGTTTAAGGTTGCGTAAAGAACATAAGCTTTAAAATGCCTCCTTTACAAAATTTACTTGGGGTCAATTTTATGATGTCATAATGACATCATTGCAGGAACAAAATTCACAAAAACATAACTTTAAAATGTACCCCATGTAAATTTTGTAAAGGAGGCATTTTAAAGATGTCTTTAATGTCTTTACAAAATCTTCAACCTTGCACACTCCCCTGTAAATCGACATTTCAAGTGTCTAACAAAAAAAGTTGCCAAAGTCTATTTTTTGCCAGACACTTAGGAGGGTGGTGGGACCTGTAGGGATTTTTAAAAATGAAATTGAAATTCAATGATCGACCCTAAAGTGAGTTGCTCACGGACACCCTGCCAGTGTATAGTAGAGGGAGGGTGTTGGCTACACTCCCCCAAATTTCATATCTCTACCACCCCCCCCACACAGCTGAAGATATGGTACCAATAGTGTAACGAAATCAGATGGGTGCCGGAACTGTGTGGGACACTGAAAAAGCTGAAAAAAACTTTGCATATACTGCGGCCCACCCAGTAATGAGTCGCCATGGCATCCCCCATTGATGTGGCATAGAGGAAGGTTACAACTATATAACCCCGCATATTCAGCTTTCTAGCACCCGCGCAGCTGGAGTAAAGGCAACTCAAGTGAAATCAAAAATAGGGTGCCGGACCTGACCGGCAAGGTGTTTACATCTCTGTTATGATTGAATTTTGTTACTTCCGCGTGACGTATTTCCTCGAAGTACCTCCAGGGGTTTTTTCTTTTCATAGTTGAAATTCTGAGGGGAGGTGGTACTTCGAGGGGGTATTATTTCGCGAGAAATATTTTGAACCTACAGTACTAATTTGTTGGAGCCTGTGCCTGCCGTCATTTAAACCCGGCCGTCATTTAGACTCGGCCATCATTTAATTATCCCCGGCCGTCATTTAGAACCGGCCGTAGAA
This sequence comes from Sphaerolaimus hirsutus, assembly GCA_964036195.1. NCBI lineage: Eukaryota > Metazoa > Nematoda > Chromadorea > Monhysterida > Sphaerolaimidae > Sphaerolaimus > Sphaerolaimus hirsutus. Next base: position 17,447,766 of record OZ038450.1, read on the forward strand.
CCGTCATGTATTGGGGCGGGGTTCAGCGGCTGCGCCGCCGAGCGGCACACATCAATGACAATGCCGACGGTGGCGGCTGACTAGCGCAGCGGCACATATCAAAGACACGATTTGTAGATAAATATTGACAAAAATATTTATCTGCAAATAGATTTTTTTGATTTGCAGGTGCAAATATTTACAGTAAGTATTTGCACATGCAAATCCATTTTTCGAATTGCAAATAAATATTGTCATAAATACTCAAAACAATATTTAGCTGCAAATGTGTTTTACAATTTCCATGTGCAAATATTTTCATTGATAAATTGATGCAATTTTGCATAAAATAATTTGAATATCACATTTAGCAGATAAATATTTTCATGAATATTTATGAGAATATGTGCACCTGCACATAAAAAAATCGATTTACAGCTAAATATTTTTGTCAATTTTTATCCACAAATCGTGTCGTTGATAAATATGTGCCGCTGCGCTAGTCAGTCGCCGACGTCGGCATTGTCATTATTGATGTGTGCCGCTCGGCGGCGCTGCCGCTAAACCCCGCCCCAATACATGACGGTTCTACGGCCGGTTCTAAATGACGGCCGGGGAGAATTAAATGATGGCCGAGTCTAAATGACGGCCGGGTTTAAATGACAAATGAGCCTGACCCATTTGTTGTTTGTAATGTACGGAGACATAGAAAAATGTAACAATCACTGCCATATATAAGAGTCTATAGACGTTTACACTATGTAGATGTATAAACCCTGTTCTAACGTAACACAGTCATTGTTTCACGTGTGTTCTACAGGGTGCGGCAATTTAGACGCCCCCATAAGTTTTCGAATAACTTGTCACTGGGTGATCGGATTAACGTCAAATTTTTGGTCAACGTTAACAACTAAATAGGAAAGGATCCCTGAAAATATGGCTGCGATAGCTCCTCTCGTGTACAAGTTATTCATGCAAACGCGTAATTGTCACTTTTCCACCAGCTAGCTTTACGACGAATTACGCAAGCGCCCGCCGATTTCCTTATGGGCATAGCGAATTGGTGGCGGGCGTGCACGCATTTAGGCATGCCACTGTGAAAAGAAAATCTGAAGAAAAAAACTGAAAAAACAATCCGATCCCGATCTCGCTCCCGATAATTCAATCCCGTTTGAACGATATCACAAGGTGGAAAAGTGACAATTACGCGTTTGCTTGAATAACTTCTGAACGAGTGGAACATTTTTTCAGGGATCATTTCCTATTTAGTCGTTAATGTTGACCTAAAATTTGACGTTAATCCGACCACCCAGTGACAAGTTATTCGAAAACTTATGGGGGCGTCTAAATTGCCGCACCCTGTGCATTGCCTGGATCAAGAACGTAGCCAGGGGGGTGGCGGGGGGGTGGCCGCCCCCCCCCCCCCCCTTCCCGGGTCGGATCAAAAAATGTGCCAGAAATGGCACTTTCAGAAGACGATTTTGTCGACAGTTTAAAAAAATTTTGCGCGCAAGCGCGCATTTCGCTTTACGACATATATTTTCGGTTGACTGGTCTCCGCAGTCCGCGGCCTCAAAGCCAGTGAAAATGGACTCAATTCGTGTCCATGTCGCTCTAAATGCCTGTAAATTACAGACGTATACTGCTGTTTTGGCGCCAATGCCAACGCCATGCTCCGTATACAATCCGCCCCCCCCGCTCAAAAATCCTGGCTACGTCCCTGGCCTGGATAACAAACTGCACCTTCTCTCATTTACGTTCTGTTTACACTCAATTTTGGGGGGAATTTCGAGGGGGGTCTATTATTTTATAGTGGTCATTTTGAGGGTGGTATTTCGAGGAAATACGGTATGTTATAAAAAAAATACAAACATGAATTTCATCAAATTTCTGGGGAAAAATCATCCCCTCAAAATTTGCTGGAGAAATATCGCAGTAGTGAACGTCGCTTTATGTTTCTCAACGCGGTGCAATTGCTACGAAAAACTCAATCGCATCTCCAATTCGGCAAAAACTAAAAATAAACATAAATAAATTGGCATTATGCCACAAACTTGGATCCTTCGAATGCGGCCCGCGATTTCGTCGCAGCTGGGCCGCTCCACTTTCAATGTGTCGTCCACTTCGCCGGCCAGTTGAGCCAGGATGGTGTTGGCTTCTTGCAACTGCACAGCGGCATCCTGAAAAGTACTTAATACTTAATAAGTACGTAATTACCGTACGTGGACCTCAAACCGTAACATACCGTATATCCTCGATTAAGTCCCCCCCTCAAATAACTTACCCCTTTTAGCTGACTGAGGAAAAAATAACTCCCCCTCGACCCCCCCCCTCTTTAATGGGTTATATAGACGTGCATGTAAATATAAAAGACGTTTATATGTAGGTATGTATGTTTTATGTATGAGACTCCACAGTCAAAAAGTCTGACAAAAAAAAACTCCCCTGCGGACTTAATCGAGGATTTATGGAATTTGTATTTTTGAATATTTTCCCCGGGAGGCCATATGCCAAAATTTGTCTTTTTCCAGGGCATTTTACATGACATTTGACATTTTACAGGGCCTTTTTACATGACTTTTGACACTTTGCATTCCATTTTACACGGTCTGGGACCGGCAGCAGGGTAATTATTTCTTTCATCCGATTTCTATTCAAGGGAGTCTATGTCACAGTTTCTGGCCATTAAAACAGTGTCACAGAGTCAAAAAAATGTGTCAAAAAGCACACGAACTGTCTCCGTTTGGCTCGTCTGGTGGTGCGAGCGTTTCCTTGTCTGCGCCGTGGCCGCCTGCGCTCCAACAACTTGCATTTCCTCCGGCTGCAAGCAATAGTTTGCATTCATTTTGCATGTGCAGTTTATGCAGTTTTTGCAGAAAAATTGAAGATTTTTGGTATTCATGTATTCGTGTAATTCGAATTTACTCGAATAATTAATGTGTTTTGTATAATGCACCACTTAAATAGCCCCCCCCCATTAGTTGAATGACGAAAAATAATTTCGCTTGAATAATTCCTCACGCTGATAAATAGTATATGCAAAAATTAGACTGGAATGTTTTCAAAAATGGCAAAAACTGTTCCGTGAAACTGTTCAAACATTCATACTTATGATGCTGCTCATATTATAATTTAGTATTTACATTTAATTTAAATAGTATGATATAATCAAATTAGTTGTAATATCTACGGCGCTGGCATTTTTGGCACCATTGTGGCCTGGCGCTGACGTTCAGAAAAGCGCCATGGCGCTCTTGGCGCTTGGCGCCAAACTCTTGGCCCTTCTTACGTCACTATGCATGCCTCAGCCCTGAACCAACCTCCAAGCCACGCACTCTCCGCTTAATATAATCAACATTGCGCCTTAAAGCCGCCTGCGGTTCCGTCCTTACATTCGACGCATCGACCCTTTGCTGCAGGCTGTCACATTCAGCTCTGCCACGGTCCAATTGACTCTGAACACATTTGAATAACATGTGCTGTTCAGTTTTCAGTTATACGTCATTAAACTATCCGTTTCCCTACACCAGTTAACAACGACACCAAATGTCTACTGGTCCCGATCCCAATTCAAAGCTTGCGGACGGCGCTCGAATGCAAAGGTGTCGCATCATGTAAATACATACATGGATGTGCACTAGCGGATTTTTAAAAAACCTAAAACAATGAAAAACCCACTGGCAAAATTATTTTCTGAATTTGGTATTTTGGTAAGGTTTAATGATGGCAAAACAATTTTGTGTTATTACGTAAACTAGGTAAATGGTATGGTAAATTTTTCCACTTTGCAATATGGTATGGTAGCAGATACATAAGTGTTGCAGAACCTATAGTATTATAGTACGGGGTGCGGCAATTTAGACGCCCCCTCTAGATTTCGAATAACTTGTCACTGAGTGGTCGGATTAACGTCAAGTTTTAGGTCAACCACCACCACTTTGTGATATCGTTAAAACGGGATGGACTTTTCGGGACAAAGATCGGGATCGGATTGTTTTTCAGTTTTCGCCGCGCTATGCTTAATTGCGTGGACGACCGCCACCAATTCGCTATGTCCATAAGGAAATCGGCGGGTGCTGGCGTAGTTGTAGAGCTAGGTGGTGGAAAAGTGACAATTACGCGTTTCCATGATAATCCGACCACCCAGTGACAAGTTATTCGAAATCTAGAGGGGGCGTCTACTTTGCCGCACCCTGTATGTGCGATGTACAAGGCCGGCATAAAGTAAATACATGTGTTACTTGTGGGCAAGCGTTGAATTAGAAACCAGTTGCCGGTTGTTGTCTTTGTCAACTGGTATGTGAGGCGAGCCAAGTGAGTTACCTGTCTGTGGTGTGCGCCGCTCGTGTCGCCCAGCTGCCGCAGCTCCGTGATCAATTCTGCGACCTTGTGCAGCGGCGCGTCAAAATCAGCGCCCAGCTGCAGCGAGGGCTCCCCCTGTGCGATGCGCGTGTCCAGGTCGCCGATGCGTCGCTTCTGCTCTGCCAGCTTGGAGTCAATTTGCGCTCGCACGGCCGCCACGCGCTCCTCATCGCGCCTTTCAGCTAACTCCTCAGAAGTCTGTGTGGCAGAATGTTTATGGTCAAGAGTAGTGATGGAATGGCGCCATGGCGCTGGCGCCCTTTAATAGCGCCAAAGGGCGCCAGCGCCGTGGCACCATTGGCGCTTGGCGCCCTTTTCTGTGGCGCCATTATTTCGAATGGAGGCTGTAATTACACTGTACAAGTATATGGAGGCACATTGACTGGATATTATATACTACACTAACATATAACAACTTATAAAGACACAATAGCATGAACAAAAGCAATCATTAACACTAAAAATGCCTCAAAACCAATGAAAACCATCACCAATGGTAATGTGTATATGAAATTGCGCGCTTGCGCGCAAAAAAATTGCAAAATACCTAGGGCTTAGTACACAAAATTTGGTTTATGTTTTTTTATATAAAAAAACTGATGTTTAAACGGTTTCAATGCCTCTGTTTTTTGTTTTAAAAGGGACAGTTTAAAACACCGGCCATCCCTAAACCCACCCCCCTAAAAATACTTCCACCTGAATTGAGGAGCAGAGTTGTTAAAAGTACAAAAAAAATTTAGAAGTATATGTAAATGTAAAGTATTTATTTTATACTCACCCCCTGAGTACAGAACACGTAAAGTTTAACTTTTTACTCTTACTCATCAGTAAACGTGAGTAAACACACTTTTCCCTGAAAAACATTTAAGTGGGTATTTTTATAAACTTTGCCACTATTTTCACTTAAAGCACGATCTTTTATACTTATTTGCACATTTTAACCTTCAAATCCATTAGTTCATCTGCTTTTTTGCTTATTCTCGTTTTTTTGGTGTTTTAATATACCGTATTACCTCGAAATACCCCCAGGGGGTTTATTATTTCGCCAGCAAAATTTGAGGGGGGATAATTCGAGGGGGGGGGGGGTTTATCCGAGGGGGGGTCTATTTTTTCGCCAGAAATTATCGGAAATTCCCCATACGCAGACGTAGAAAAATCGTACAATCACATAGATTTATGTGTGTTTATAAACATATATTACTGTATATACACAAAAACCCTTCCCTAACGTCACTTAATCATCAGTTTTAACGTGTGTTCTGCATTGTACAGATCACAAACTGCGGTATTTGTCATGTATTTACGATCACGTTACACTCAATTTTAGAAGGGGGGGTATTTCGAGGGGGAGTTTATTATTTCCTCAGCCGAAATTTAGGGGGGGTATTTCGAGGGGGGGGTTAATTCAAGGGGGGGGGGGATAATTCGAGGTAATACGGTATACATTTTTGCTTTTTTTAGCTTTCTCTCTTTATGCCCGGAAAAAGTCGATACTCGTTTATGTCTTTATGTCGATACTCGATAGGACAAATCGTTGAAAAGTTGGACAAGTGTGCATAGCTCAGCGCTGAACCGACCTCCATTCCACGCGCCACCCTCCCCAAGCGGTCGATATTGCGCTCCAAATTGGCATTTCCTTCCAGAATAGCATTCAAACGATCCACTCTCTGTCCCAGGCGATCGCACTCGGCCTTCCCATGGTCCAATTCACACTGAATACATTAAAATAACATGTACTCTAGTGTCTTTTGAGTTATAATTCGTGAAAATGGCCCAACACACACTGGTTAACAATGGCATCAAATCAACTGGTCCCGATCCCAATTCAAAGCTTGCTGACGGCGCTCAAATGCGTTCAATTGTTCAAACAACTAATGCGACCAAATTAATCCATTTGTGGAGTAAATAATTTATGCATTTTACTGAAAACTCTGATGGGAAAGTAACTCTGCCCATTTGTATAACTTTTAGTGTTTTAGTGAAAATTGTGGTAAAATTCATAAAAAAACTCACTTTTACGTTTTCTGGGGAAAAAGTATTTTACTTATGTTTACTCATGGGTAAAATTAAAAAAAATTACTTAACATTTTCTGTACTCAGGGGTGAGTAAAAATTTATACTTTAAATTTCCATATAAACTGGTGGCACATTTAAATGAGAAATCAGGTACCTCATTTTTCATAACAATCTCACAGGGAAACGTGCAGCCCAATATGGCTGCCATTTGTTGTGGGGGTGCCCACAACATTTGCCTACATAAATGCCAAGTGGCACCCCATGGCACCCCCCTGTTCTGCTGCTACAGATAAATGAAAAAATTTTGCCAATTTTTTCCCGGAAAATATAAATGAGAATTTTCAAAAAACCACACAAAATATGGCTGCGGTAATGTGTGCAGCCTTTTTTTGGTGTGCTGACAACACAAGTGATGAATACACTTGTGTTGGTGCTTTTTCAAAAAATAAAAATTCCTTGTGGCTTGCCCAAAGCCATCTTTTGACCCACTGGTAAGTAGGGGGTATATTTTGACCCCCAGCCCACTCCCCCACACAAAAATTACCCCCAATATACAGACATGTGCCACGAAGCCATGTCAACAATGATTTTAAATTTTGTGATTACCTAAATTGTGGTTGTAATTAAAAAACTGTGATTTTTGATTTTCTGGACATGACCTCGTTATTTGTCTGGGCCAGTCACACTAGATACAGGGCACATTGCCCATCGGCCCCTATAGGTTTTTATCAGATAATTAGTGCCCACATTGAATGGGCACAAGTATTTTGTAATTTGCATCATGACACTGCAGGCGCTGGACGCGCTGTCACGCGAGTGCCCTCTTTACACAGGGCTGTTTTTATCATTTGCTATAAAAAATACATAAGTGCAAAAACGGCACCCAGGAGCAGCCATATGTTGCCCCTGACACTGAGCGAGCCAATTCTGGCCCCCATGTGCTCCATAAATAGCTTGGGATAGTGGATTGTCCACTTTTTCTAACCTATGTTTTTCTCCAAAAAATTTTTTTTATTTGATCAACAATGCCATCATCGTGTGGGGCTTCTGGGGTTTCTGAGGGGGTAGAAAAGTTGCACGTACTTACACTCTACCAATGTCAAAAAAACTTTTTTGTCTAAAGTGTCTATAAAAATTTTATTAAAAATTTAAATTTCATCGGGAACAAAAATTTGTATGGAATTCTCATTTATATTTTCCAGAAAAAAATGATTAAAAAATTATTTTCTGTACCAAGGGTGGCCTGAGGGGGGTGCCCCCTACGGTATATATAGTGAACACTTGGGGTCACCCTCACACAAGATGACAGCCTGACAGCTTGCATGTGGGATCTGTAAAATACAATAAAGTGATTTTCTCATTTATATTTTCCACCAGTTTACTTTGAAAAAGTACAAAGTACAAACTTACAGCCGATGCCGGATGTCCCGCTATGGGGGACGTTTAAACGTGTAATTTGAGGGAAATACATATAGGCGACATCCCCCCTCTACTATATACCAAAGTGTTGGTTGCCCTATATGTTGAAAGCGTTGAATTGGGGACCAGTTGCCAGTTTGTGTCTTTGTCAACTGGTGTGTACAGCGAGCCAAGTGAGTTACCTGTCTGTGGTGTGCGCCGCTCGTGTCGCCCAGCTGCCGCAGCTCCGTGAGCAATTCTGTGACCTTGTGCAGCGGCGCGTCAAAATCAGCGCCCAGCTGCAGCGAGGGCTCGCCCTGCGCGATGCGCTGCTCGAGATCATCAGTGCGTTCCTTCTGCTCGGCCAACTTGCCGTCAATCTCCGCTCGCACGGCCGCCACGCGCTGAGCACTGGACAACTGCGGTGCGCCACGTGACTCGGCCTCCTGCGTGCCGAAATACTTGGATAAACGCCAGAAAAAGTTTAATCGCATTAAAGTGCTCAGGCGCCATTGAAATAGATGGCGCCGCGTACCACAGATTAATAGCGCCATTAATTCCAAAAATTTATGAATAAATGTGGTGGTGATTTTTCGCCATCTCGCCAGTTTTTTTCGTCACTGGCCACGATGGCCTCAGCCTTTGGGACCATGGTGCCATGGTGTCGCACGATGAAAAGTGACGCCAAGGGCACCACAATGTTGCCTTCACTTCACAGAAATGACGACCGGCGCTGCAGCCCCCCCCCCGCCCCCCCCCCCTGGATACGGCCCTGTATGTATGTAAATATACATACATATAGAGTGACAAACACGCCAATTAGTGTATTTTATAGTGAAGTGAGAGCACGAGGATCGATTTACTAGCAATACATCTGCGTGACGGAAAAATGCGCGCGTTCTAAAAGTTGCATTTTCACCGACTTTTAATTGTCTTACCCGGGAACGGGGGGGGGCTGCAGCCCGCCCCCCGCCCCCCCCCTGGATACGTCCTTGCATTAAACCAACTACCGTATTTCTTCTAATATAAGGGCGCTCTTCTATTTTTGTCAACTTTTTTACCCGCCCTTCTATTGGAACTGGAAGCCCTTCTATTTTTTAGTCAACTTTTCTGCCAATTTTTTCAAGTTCTGCCAAGGTTTTTTGAAGTGTTACGACAGACGATTCATATAATGACTACCTATTCATAGGATTCATGGAACATTTGATCTTAAAGTAGCACACATCAATGGACCAAAACCACTAAATATCAGCATCCGCTGATCATTTTAAGTTGTTTATGCAGTTGACACAATTCCAGCAACTTTTGATTCTACTATGGAGACCGCCCTTCAATTTATTTCGTGGCCCCAGAAACGTCAAAAAAGTGTACCTTCTATTCGAGACGTCCTTCATTTCGAGACCCGCCCTTCTATTAGAAGAAATATGGTACGTAAGTGGACACTGCACTGCACAGCAACCGCAGTTTTACGACAGTCTTGACATTTTTGATTAAAAGTCTGACAAAACATTGAATATCCCCGGATCAGGGTTGGCAAAATCTCAGAAAAAATGGAAAATTGAAGAATAAAATTAAAATAAAGTGGAAAATTGAAGAAAAAAAAAAAAATAAAATACAATTTTAATAAAAATAAAATACAATTTTAATAAAAATAAAATACAATTTTAGTAAAAAGAATTTCACTAAAACCAATCCTGGTCATAAACTATAATAAAAAATAAAAATAAAATAAAAGTAAAATGAAAAATTGAATAAAAAATAAAAATAAAATGAAAAATAGACAAATAAAATAAAAATAAAATACAATTTTAGTAAAAAAATTTTTACTAAAACCAACCCTGCCCAGGATCTATTGTGGCGAGAAAATAAGCCCTTGGTCGATGTGGTAAAATATAGTTTCTTATATTTTTTGCGATCTCATAGGAATGCACATTCCTGCGTCCTATACGGTTGTACATTGACCGATTTTTATGCCCTTCGAGTATGCAGGGGTTTGGGGTCTGGGCTATGTCGAATTGTTTTGATTTGCTTGAATAATCTTGAGTATGGTTGAAAAAAAAAATTTTTTAACGCCTTGATTGAAAAAAAAATCAAGTAAAAAAATTAATTTTTTACATTAAAATCAGATTTTTTTTAAAATCGCTCAAAATGGGGGTATAGAGAAAAAAATATGTGTATGTTAAGTGTCAGACAATAAATTGTTATGTCTATTGTGGTCATATTATGACTGTGGAGTCATGGAATAGCATTATAAGCAGTGATTTCTTTCAAAAATATCCATTTTATGTTGAATTATTATGTACATGGTCGGGCTGAAAAGTCCCCGGGCAGTGCTCGCCATTCGCGCTAGGGGTAAGCTACGGTTATAAAATTTTAACACGTTAATATATCAGGTGTTTTGAGTTTTCACCCACAATTTCGCCCCTCTAGCTCCACCCACTGCGGAACTGTGGGGGTTACAATTTCGGTCATTTTGTACTGATGTACAAATGGTGCTCTAGCTCAACGCTGCTTTAAGTTGTGATCATGAAACTTTGGCTAGTGTAAGCCACCAGTGTTGGCAATGTGCCAGCACTAACCAACATTAGCTGTGATATCATAAGCCTAGTCCATATTGCCATTACTGTCACTACTCTCACTACCAAATTCATCATTCTGCCTCTACGGTTGGTCAATACAGGTTAATACAGGAGGCGTTTTTCATGCACACTGCTGTTGAACACAGGTAATGTGTCCACTACAGATTAGTAATGAAACACAAATGAAATTTAATTGACATAATAATTTACTGCACATTTCAAAACAACAATAAAATCACTGCAATACAACATGATCTCAGATGATCACCAAAAACATCCATCACAGTTCCCACGTTTCTTGCACATCACCCTGATCTGCATATTAATTTTACCT
>OZ038450.1:17458633-17601977 GCA_964036195.1 Sphaerolaimus hirsutus
GAAATGATTCATTTTGATTTTTTAAAATTAAAATCAGTTTCCACCCTGTGATTTAAAAAAAAATCAGACTAAAAAAATCAGTTCAAAAAAATCAAGTGCCAACCCTAGCCAGACTCCAAACCCCAACATACTCGAAGGGCATCAAAATCGGCCAATGTAAATACAACAGAATGGGTCGCAGGAATGTGCATTTCTATGCGATCGCAAAAATATATAAGAAACATAGTTTACACCCTAAGACAGCGTTTACACTGTGACGACTGTGACAACAAAATGCGATTTTCAGCCAATTTTGTGTGATACATATGAAATATTTTTCATGTGTGAAGCCTCAATTGATCGTGACTTGATCAGCCCCACTGCCTAAGACAAACATAAAATTATATATTTACATTGCGTGTTCATGCACACTAGATAACACTTTTTTCTTCTTGTCAGAGGTTGTCGCTGATTTGTTGTCACCAGACCCTTTAACGAGGCCGCCGACAACGCCCCTTTAATAAATACAGCGACAGCCTCCGACAACAAAAAAAGTGTGATCCAGTGTGCATGAACACACAATGTCATAGGCGGCGTAAGTGCTTGTGCACTTGTGAATGTCACAAGCGGAATTTTCGGTGTCACAAGCAGAAATACCTATGTTTACCTAGTAACAAGTGTCACAAGGTCAAATTTTGGCCAATGTGATTGTGAATGTCACAAGCACAAATTGGCACCTTGCGCCGCCTATGCACAATGTATATAATTTGATGTCTGTTTTAGGCAGTGGGGCTGATCAAAGTCATGATCGATTGAGGCTTCACACATGTAAAATATTTCATATGCATCCAACAAAAATGGCTGAAAAATTGCATTTTTTGTCGTCACAGTGGTCACTGTGTAAACGCTGTCTAATACAACACGCAGTGTTGTCTGTATGGATGCGACCAACCACTGTGAATGTGTCGTTGGCCATCTGCTGCTCGCTTGCACTCGGCTCGTTCGCATACTCCTCTGGCGTGCCATTCTGAAGTTGGAAATGTTGGAAGTTGGAAATGGAAAGGGGTCTCAGCATTCAGCCCTATCCTGGAACCAGGGGTCTCCAGGATTTTGGCCCTCGCGGGGGCTGGATAGATAGCAAATCGCTCCTCCGGAGGGATAGATAGCTGAAAAAATTTTCTGGGGGGGGCTTGGGGGGGGGCTGGGGGGGCACAATATATAGGCTTTTTCAAGGTTAAGAAGGCAGAAAGAGGAAAAAAATCGCTAAGAATCAGTTAAAAGTAGCCAAAATTAGGTATAAAATGGCTCAAAATAGGTATATAACCATGTATATAGCCAGAAAGCCCGATTTTGAAGGTGAAAAACTATAAAAAGGTGCGGAAATTGGTGATTTTGAGCGAAAATTGGGGCAAAATTTCTCAAAAACCACTCCAGATAGATAGATAGCTGAGCGATTTTGGGGGGGGGTCTTTGGGGGTAGTAGCCAAAAAATTTGCCTCGGGATAGATAGATAGCTGAGCGACCTCCAGGATAGATAGATAGCTGGCCGATTTGGGGGGGGGGCAGCCCCCTCCAGCCCCCCCCCTCCTAGGAGACCCCTGCCTGGAACTACAAGATAACGGAGTTTGCAGAAATTTGCAATTCATTTTTCTGAACAAATGTGCTTCAAACTATCATAAATCTGTAATGTGATGGCAAAAATTGCATCATGGGCGCCATGGTGCTATACGGAGTAGAATGGCGCCAATGTAATGACATGCCATCAGACATATTTGGCGCCATTAATTTTGCTTCAAAAATGATGCCAAACTTTTTGACTGGGAAGTTATTCATAGGGGATCATATTCTAGCAGATTGTCAGAATTTTCAGTAACCTACATGATCAAGTCATTCAAGGGAATACTTATTCAAGAATTCATTACTGGTATGGAAAAAGCGCCATGACGCTTTTCTACACAGCAGCGCCAAGTGCCGATGGCGCCAGAGCAAAATGGCGCCAAGCGGTGCGCCAAATGGTGCTTTTTGCTTTGGCGCTTGGCGAAGTGCGTTTTTTCTGGCATCACGCAATAATTGTGCCAAGCGCCAAAAGCACTACGGCACATTTGATTTGTGTGGCGCCAAACGCTAATGGCGCCACAGCAAAGGAAAAGTGCCAAGCGCCAAACACGCCATAGCGCTCTTCCGTCACAATACCATGAAAATCTCAAAATCGGAAATCTCGAGTGATTGTACACGGTATAAAAAGTAAAAAATGTAATAAATGCACAATAAAAAACATATTCGGAAACATGTTATAGGAAGCACACATGACAATTTACCTTATTAATCTCATAGTATTCTTCAGCGTCTTGGCGAGTGGCAGCCACGTTTCTTTGTTGCTGCTCGATGTCATTGAGCGCACGTAATAAATCCTGTGATATAAGATGATTAATAATTGGAATACTGAAATATGTCAATCTTTTACTGTAACTGAATTTGATTATCGACAGTATTGGTTCTCAGTGGAAATTTGATTATTAACTCTCGATAAAAAAATCCAAGGCCATTAGATTGACCATTATAGATTAAAAATTCCAAATTTCAATTTTTTCAAATAATAGAATTTTTGTCTGCCGGTGCCAGATTTACGTGGAATGAGTAGGGTTCAAACGATATATCGTATCGAATATCGAATATCGGATATCGACCATTTTTTAATATCGAATATCGAATATCGATATTGAAAATTTTGAAAAAATATCGAATATCAAATATTGATATCGAAAATTTTAAAAAAATATCAAATATCGATATCAAATATCGACCATATTTTTGATATATCGAACCTGTATAATGTCCTTAATCAAGTTATTATTTTTGTTTTGAGATATTCGTGATTAATTTGATTTGCTTATAGTATCTGAGTTGATGAGTAAAAGTAAAGTATTTAATGTCATCTTTGTTGGAGTGCTTACTCCACATTTCTTGTATTTGGTTTGGCCGCATACCTACTGAACTACCTACCTCAAATTTGAAGCCAGAAAATGCTGATATGCTGCTTTTTTGCAACATGCCCTTAAACAATGTGGTTATAAGTATGAATTGTAATATCTACCAATTTTTGTTTGTCTGATACAATTTGATTCGTCATGTTTTTTCTTTGATTTTCTGACCATTGTAAACCTTGTTAAAATCAATTGTACTTCTCAGTAAAGAGATAATCAACCATGTTTGCAACCATATGAAAATACAATATGCTGCTTGAAATATGCCTTGCTTTACCAAAAGCTAAATATCGAATATCGAAAATATCGAAATATCGATATTGAATATCGACCATTTTTGAGTATCGAATATCGAATATCGATATCGAGGGTCCATATCGTATCGAATATCGATATCGAAAATTTTGAAAAAATATCGAATATCGAATATCGATATCGAAAATTTTGAAAAAATATCGAATATCGAATATCGATATCGAAAAGTGATATCGTTTGAACCCTAGGAATGAGTGCCAACAAGTTCATGAATACATATGTAAACTACACAGTCAAGCTGTCTGCACCTGCATAATGTCCGAATCCAGCTTGTCCTGGCCCTGGGAAATGACATCTTTCAATTTTTCCGCGGCCACTCCCAATTTCTCATATTCCTGGTCCAATTTCGCCACGTGGCCAATCACAAAACCAACTGCGGTGACGTCATTTTCTTCTAAAATGCTCCGCAAATGTGACAAAACTCGTTGTGCCGATTGCGTCGCCATGTGGGCGGAGTCGAGGCTTGCCACCGCTGATTCGTTCATTGACAGCAACAAATTCAGAGCCAGTACTTCGGCCTGCGTGTACAGATATGCTTATATTTATACGCTCAGATATGCAGTTTTCTGGAGGAATCACACCACCGCCATGATGCCATCATTGATAAAATCAAAATTGTTCCAAAAAAGAAAAAAATGTTTTTGAAACAACATTTGTCTTTTTAGACGCATTTTAGGAACCTTTTAGTCACATACTCTGCTGCTCGCTGAGTATACAAGACAATTTTGTTCATGTTTTCACTAGGACTGTAGAGTCTCGCGGCAAATCAATTTTATCATCGCAAATCATCTGACCGCACTGCTTTAATTTTCAAGTGCAATTTTTGTAAAACGAATTTTGAATTTTTCCAACTAGATTCAGAATTGAGGCGTCCAATTCTAAGAGTCGACAAGTCCACAATATGCAAATTTCGAGTTAGGCCCAGAAACGTCATCTGGGGCTACTCCCGCACATTTTTCATAATTTTCCATAAATTTTTTGACCTCACATGCCCAGATGGTATAGTGCCAAATTTGACATTTTTGGGAAAAAATGCAAAAAATTTGGGCAAGAAGTCGACAAGTCCACTTAATTTTAGGCTAAAAGTCGACAAGTCCATCCTGCGCATCCTTTTTTCATGGGAAAAAACGCAAGACATGTGATAAGTCCACTGTAGACACCTATTTCTAAAAGGCGACAAGTCCATAATTTTCCCATAAGGCAGCCTCGGCTTCCCCAGGAACAAAAATGTTCTCGCGTGCAAGAAGTCGACAAGTCCATTTCCCTCCCCAAAACAGTTTTGCTCTGACCGAATTGAATTTTATGGACCCCCCGTTTTTCACATATACGTTGAGATTAGGGGCTGAAAATTTGACACTTAATTGTCAACATACGGAACTTAATGGAAAGTATGAGAGAGTCAAATTGGACACGCACCACGGGCCTGGAATTCGGTCTGAAACTTAAAATGCTATTTACCCAAAATCGCATTTTGTGGACTTGTCGACTTTTAGAATTAGACGCCTCAATTTTAGACATTTTTGTGAAAGTGCATGCATAAGTATACTGTTCACCGTTTTCGACTAAGACATAAGTAATTATGGACACATACTTTGCCGTCCATCAAGTTACCGTATTTCCTTGAAATACCACCAGGCCCCAGCGGGTTTATTATTTCGCCAGCAAATTTTGAGGGGAGTTCATTCGAGGGGGGGGGGGGTTCTCAACATTTTCGTCAGAAATTTTCGTGAAGGATCATGGTAAAAAATACGCTTTTGCATAACCAAAACTAGCAATAAATATGACAAAACAGGATATATTTGGGCGACATAAATATATGTACCGTATTTCTTCTAATAGAAGGGCGCCGTTCTATTTTTTACCTGCCCTTCTATTGGAGACGCCCTTCTATTGGAGACCGCCCTTCTATTTTTTTCGTTAACCACTATGTGTAGCTGCGATGCAAATTAGCAGCAATTAATACATCATGTACAATACATTTCATACAAGATGTACCTACTTTATTCCAGACCGGGGTTATTTCAAGGTGAGGGGGTATTTTTTCCTGAGCTCGCTCAGGCCTGGGGGTCTTTCTAGTGGGGTCAATTCAAGGGGGGGGGGGTCAGTCAAGGAAGTACGGTATGTATGTTCATTGACAGACGTTTAATGTAATCAATAACTGGGGCCAATTCGACAGTTAAGAAGTGACAAATATTGGCAAATGGTAAGTAAAGTAATAAGTGGTATGTAAAGTCACAAGCAAGCATTTTTGTTTAAGAATTTACTTGTCACTTGAATTACCACTTTTCTTGTCACTTCTCCACGTGCGAAATTGGCACTTGGTTCCGCACTGCACAAATATTTATAAATTAAAGATGGAACAAACATTCAGTTCCTGTTGCAGTCTTGTCGATTCCTCGCACAACGCAACGAATTTCGAATGCTGCCAATCGAAAATGGCAGCTCGCATGCCTTCCACTGTCTGCCTATCCATTTCGTCCAATTCGCTCAATCTTCTGGTAAAAAGCGCCGAAAACTCTTCAATTGTGTTTTTGGGCCAGCCGCCGCGCGCCTCCAACTCCATCCGAATTCTACTGTTCTCCTTGTCGATGTCCGCCAGCTTGTGGGACACTACCGCGACACATTTTTGTACTTTCTCCATACTCTTTAACGCACTGAAATGAAAACAGATATATATATATATATATAAATAATTGAAACCAAATGTAAAGCACAGCAGCACAGTGTGCAGTGTGAACCGACCCCGATGTGATACAGCTATTGAAAGATTTATCAAAGCATAGCGTTTAATTGACCCTGTGCCCAGGGCCGTATCCAGGGGGGGGCGGGCCCCCCCTCCCTGGCTGAGACAAAAAAGTGACCGGAAAATGGCACTTTTTCAACGTCAGCGTAAAAAATTTTGCGCGCAAGCGCGCATTTTTCACCAGACGTGGTGTATTATCTACAGATTTGCTCCCTGTGGCCGAAATCGTTACAAACATACTCAATTGTGTGCTGTGTGCTGTTTGCTGTATTTGTATGTATATTTACATACATATACAGCGTTCCAAGGCGCTGGCGCCAACGCCAATGGCGCCATGGCGTTGCGCCTACTAATGGCCATTCCGCCACTGTATACGTAAAATTTTAGGGGGGGGGGGCTGAGCCCCCCCCCCCCCTCGCTCGCCGGCCTCCGTAAACAAACAGCCCCCCCGCTCAAAAATCCTGGATACGTCCCTGCCTGTGCCAGCGGACATGTAAACCCACTGGCCATGTAGACCCGGCTGCCATGGTAATACGACGCCGCTACATGATCGCCGGGCAGCACATCTATAACTTTTTCTCGCGTTATAAAGTAAAGTGGCAAGTAAAAAATAAACATTTTTTCGTTTTCACTTTTCTTTGTTCACTTTTTAATATGACTTCACTTTATGGTAAACTCAGATGTGGTCAAAACAGAGTACACCAACCAAATTTCGATGGTGTACTAGGGTGCGGGGCACTTTTGGATCGGTGTCAATATTTCTAAGCGAGTCGTGACCATAGCTGGAATTCGGGGTGGCATTTTAGGGGGGGGGGGTGGTCCACCAGACTTTCGTGTTTTCCCATTATGTTGTACGTTGACAGATTTTGATGCCATTCCAGTATGTTGGGGTTTGGGGTCGGGCTATGACAAAAAAAATTTGCTCGAATAATCCCCCAGTCCCGGGATAAGGGGGGTCAATAGAAAGGTGCTCATTTTACATGGCCGATCTGGCGTACTGACTTTGATTGAAGCTTCATAACTCGGCCATTTTTGGGCCGATTCGGATCGTTTAACACTTCGGGAAAAGCTGCATATTCCATTTTTGTGGTCGTTTCAGTGATGTCTAAATTCCATATGCCGATTTGACCCAGTTTTACAACAGGAAAAAAATCATTTCTGAACATGCTATCATTTACTTCAGATAACGAGAATTCATATACCAAGAATATGAGTTCAATATCTCTTTCTAATCACCAGTTATAACACTTGAAACTTTTCTCTCACATTCACATAAATAACCGCATGAAGAACGATGCGTGCACCTCCAAAACTCCATATCTCGACCATTTCTCCGCCGATTTTCACCAATGAGCACTCAAAATGATCATAATAACCTGGAGCTTTCATTTTTATGCTCATAACATCTTTATGCATTTTCATAATGATAATTTCTTGCCAAGAGTTTTTTTTGTTTTTTTTTTGTTTTGTATGGGGAATCTAATTAAATATAAGGATAATCTGGGAATAAAAATAAAATCTCCAGGTTATTCTGATCATTTTAAGAGTGTTCATTGTTGAAAATCGATTGAGAAATGGTCGAGATATGGTGTTTTGAAGTTGCACGCATCGTTCTTCATGCGGTTATTTATGTGGATGTGAGAGAAAAGTTTCAAGTGTTATAAAATTTGATTTGATAGAGACATTGAACTCAATTTTTGGTATATGAATTCTCGTTGTCTGAAGTACCGTATTTGCTTGAATAGTTCCCCCGCTTGAATAATTCCCCCCCTCGAATAATCCCCCCTGTAAAACGACTGAGGAAATAATGATTCCCCCCCTCGAATAATTCCCCCCCCCCCTTAAAAGATTTGATCAATTGTTTGTGCCCAATATTAACAAAAATGGCACGTTCCTCTGTTAATAAAGCATATTTCATTAAATGTGTTGATAGAAACATGCTTGAATGTTTTGACGAAATAATAATTCCCCCCTCAAATAATTCCCCCCTCGAATAGTTCCCCCCTCAAAAAAGTCTGACGAAATAATAATTCCCCAGGGGGATTATTCAAGCAAATACGGTATATTATAGCATGCTCAGTAAATTATTTTTCCTGTTGAAAAACCGGGTTAAATCGGCATACGGAATTTAGATATCATTAATACAACAACAGAAATGGAATCTCCAGGTTGTCCCGATTATTTGGAGGTTAAACGATCCAAATCGGCCCAAAAATGGCCAAGTTTTGAAGCTTCAAAGTCAATATGCCACATTGGCCATGTAAAATGACCACCTTTCTATTGACCCCCCTTATCTCGGGACTGGGGAATTATTCGAGCAAACAAAATTGTTTAGTCATAGCCCCGACCCCAAACCCCAACATACTGTACATAAATACATACATCCCGCGCGCATGTATTCGCCCGCTGCGCATGGAGGCGGATGGTTGGCCACCCCTACAGGCGCGCCGGGTCTACATGTGCGCTGGGTTTACATGCACAGAGGCACATGGTCGTGTATGACTCGTGTGAACAATCTAAGCAAATGTGCTAACGTGTCCAAATCCTGCGCCAACTTGCGGCCGTTCTCTTCCATCTCTAGCAACACCTCTATCATCGAGATGCACTTCTCACGAGCGAACACGCCCCTCAGCAGGGGGCCCTGCGCCATGGCCTCGGCTTGGTCGGCGATCGATTTCAAATTGGAAATGCGCCCCGGCAAGAGGTTTGAAAGCCAGCTGACGCAGTTGTCCAGCCGCTCCAGTTCAGATTCTTCGTTGCGGCGCACACTCTGTGATTAGGTGATGTGCTCAAAGGTCCAGTGATGGAAACGCGTCAGAAAGTATTGCGCCACGCCAAGGTTGCAATTGTGCGCCAGTAAAATGGCGCGTGTCACGGTATGCCTATTTTTGGCACACTCAAATGGCGCTGGCAGTCTTAAACGAGCATCACGAGCATAGTTGTTAAAACGTATTTACGTTTACTCGAAAAATATGTGTACTCGAGTATTTCGTGAATACATTTACGTTTCCACCCAGAAAAATACCGGTACCCATTTTCTCACATACTTTTTGAAAGTACGCGAGTACAGAAAACGTAAGTGAGAATTCTTTGGGGTGCATAAAAAGCAAAAACAACTCAAACGAATTGAAACGGCTGCAAAAATGGCAGCAGAAAGGATACAAGTGGGATGGGTTAGGAACTATCGCTTTTACTTTTACACATTTTACGTCTTCCTAGGTACAAAATCGAAAAAATTTACTCACTTTTACGTTTTCCCTGAGTAAAAACACTGGTATTTACGTTTACTCACGTTTTACGCAGCGTAAAAGTAGAAAAAATTTATTTACGTTTTCTGTAGACAAAAATAATTCTGGGTGAGTAAAAATAAAATACTTTACGTTTACGTTTACTTTGAAAAAAGTTCAGTACTTTCACAACTCTGATAGCGAGTAATCGATGATGGCTCATAAAATATACTCCGAGACCGACCGCTAAATATGCATTTTTCTGTAGGAAACACTCGAACATGGCCAAGGACGTATCCAGGGGGGGCGGGGGGGGCTGCAGCCCCCCCCCTTCCCGGGGTGAGACCCAAAAAGTCCCGGAAAATGCAACTTTTCCTATATATTTTCTGACGTTTCTAAAAAAATTTGCGCGCAAGCGCGCAATTTCCCCATGCATTGTATTTTCAGCGGATCGGCCCCTGTAAACCAATTTCTTCGGAAATAAGCACATTTTTTGCGAATTTCACTGTATATGTATGCATTTTTACATACATATAAAGCGATTCCTGGCGATGGCGCCAACGCCAATAGTGCCATGGCGTGGCGCCTTTGTATGGCGCTAGCGCCAAAACGCCTTTCCGTCCCTATATAGGGAAAAAAATTTAGGGGGGGCCCCGTTCGCCGGCCGCCGTAAACAAGCAGCCCCCCCCCGCTCGAAAATCCTGGATACGTCCCTGAACATGGCGTAACTTTGGGCGCGTACTTTGCAGCCGGCCGAGTATAATAAAAAATGAGTAAACTCACCGTCTGCAATGAATTTAGATATCCATTTGTCTCGGCGCTGTAATCCTGAAACTTCTCGACCAGCTCGATGAACGCCAGCGAATTATTGAAGCTGTGCGTGGCCTGGTCCAACTTGGCTTTAGTTTCGACCAATCTGCCAGCAATTGCGCCGTTTGTAGCCGACTGTTCCTTTTCTGGTGGCGCACATTTTTCGCCGATCTCGGTCAAAATTTGGCTCAAAGCCTGGAAAAGAAGTTACAGACTGAAACTGGATCAAGTTCTATTTTTAAGGTGGCAGTTGGCGCCATTTTGTGCCGAAACCAATGGCCAAAAGGCGCCATTCTTTTACATCGCTGTAGGAATGGGCCGAGAATTGGTATGAGAAACAATTTCGATCTCAAAATATTTACGTATGCAGACTTTGGCCCCATTTTCTATTGCACTGCTGCGACAATGTAAAATTGCATTGGCAAGCGCCCAAAAATTGGTAGAATGTTGAAAATAAAAATATTTGCGCAAACCTCCAATCGCAGCAAGTGATCGGCGTCGGGCTGTTCCGTGCTCATCAAATTCTCGATTTCTCTGGCCACCTGGGCCACTTTCAACTCGTCCTCCGCGATCGTAAAATCTTCCTGCATGAATAGTTTCCAACTGCTTCTGCTTTTGCCACTTGCACTCGTTTTAACATAACCCTATTTCCTCGAATTACCCCCCCCCCTCTACAAATGATCTGGGGAAAATTTAATAGTCCCCTCGAATTAACGCCCCTCAAATTCAGAAATGATAAACCCATGGGCTGATTTCGAGGGAATACGGTATTTAACCAACTGCGAAATCAATTGCGGTGCAGTTCCATTGTGTATAGTGTCCATTCCAATCAAAACTCATGAAGAATACCCTGTAAAATGTCAAATCTGCTTTTTCTCTCTTTGTTTTGCATTTTACACAACATTTGACACTTTGCATGATATCTTTCACATTTTGCCGGGCATGACTTTAGACACTCTGTGTGACATTTGACATTTTGCACGAAATTTGACAGGGTGTAGAAGTGGCACCAGTTGAGGCCAGGAACTTATGTCAGAGTACTAATTTTGAGGGGGATTGAACGAGAAGGGGGGGGGCGTTTTCAGTTTCATTTCAAATTCTCTGACAATGTCCATGTCCAATGGGCCAACTATCATAAAGTTCCATAAACTGATAAGTGTAAAATATCCCGCCTCAACTGGCAACATCTGTACATGAGAGCAGTGTCCTTTTTCACAAAATGCATTTGGACATGAATAAAAAAGCATCAAGGAAGAATTCTAGTAAACAAGTGGATTTATCGACTTGCTGCCTGCCACAAACATTTTTGTTCCCGGCACGAATAAATTTGTATTATGGCCAATTCATTCACTTCAATCAACATCCCGCATCACATTTCTTGTTGTGTTTTGACCATGACAAATTTTATCTTCCCAGCACTGATTAATTTACCGGGCCTGTGCCTCTGTGCATGTTTACCCGCTGTGCATGTCAGGAGTATTCAAGACTTTGACCCTCCAGGGGGTAGGATAGATGGCTAATCGCTCCTCTGGAGGGATAGATAGCTAGAAAATTTTTTTTGGGGGTTTGGGGGTTCGTGAGGGTTCATTGTATAGGCTTTTTCAAAATGAGGAAAAAAAGTAGAAAAATCGCTAAAAGTAGGTGAAAAATAACTAAAAATGGGTATATAAGCACATCTACTACAAGAAATAGCTGAAAATAGACAATAAAACACATGAACTAGTGATTTTGAAGGTGAAAATGTATTAAATGGTATGAAAATGAGCGATTTTGTGTGAAAATTAGGGTCTACATGCACAGCGGGTAAACATGCGCAGAGAGCCTCAGTCTAATTTACCATATGTACAATTTGTATCAAATGTCATGCAAAATGCAATACAAATTTGCTAATTGTCATGCAAAATATCAAAAGTTAAGTAAAAATACTTTTTTGTTTCAATTGACATTTTACATTGACATCTGACACTTGACTTTACATTTTACAGGGTGCGGGACTGCCCCTGTTTCCATGACAAACAGTAGTACTTTGAGTTTGATTCGAATCGATGCGACCCACCAATGTGTAGGTGCCGTCCTGCGGCTGCTCGTCGCTCGCTCTGGCATCGTTATCGTTTTGTCCTGCCGGCTTTCCACTCTGAACGGGGTGTTTTTTTCAAATATTCGTTGCTGCATTTACATTTTTCTAAATGAAACCATAGTTGTTAAAACGTATTCACGTTTACTCGACTTTTACGTATACTCGAGTACTGCGGAAATACGTTTACGTTTCCTCCCGAAAAAAATACCAGTACACACTTACGCGCGTACGAAGGTACGCGAGTACAGGAAACGTAATTCCAAAAAATTACTGGGGTGCAAAACAAGCAAATACTATTCAAACGAATTGAAGTAGCTGTGAAAATCTCGGCGGCAATGATCAAAGTTGCGACGGGTAAGGAAAGCGATGACTTCCACGTTTGCACTACTCACCTTTATGTTTTTCTGAGTACAAAATTGAAAAAATACTAGCTGTTACGTTTTCCCTGAGTAAAAAAACTGATATTTACGTTTACTCACGTTTTACGCAGCGTAAAAGTATTTTAAAAATTCTTTACGTTTTCTATACTCAGGGTTGAGTAAAAATAAATACTTTACGTTTACGTTTACTTTGAAAAAAGTTCAGTATTTTTAACAACTCTGAATGAAACAGTTTCATAAAGAAACGTCGCATTTATGGGCGAAATTTACATAGTTGTGGAAAATGTGAAGTAAACTGTTGTATTTCCTCGAAATACCCAAGGCCCCAGGGGGTTTATTTATTGCTGAGTGCAAATTTTGAGGGGGGATTTCGAGTAGGGGCTTATTCGAGGGGACTTTATTACTTCGCCATAAATTTCCGTGAAGTTTTCGTTTTTTAGTAAAGAATAGTTTGTTACATACACAAAACTGGTGATAAATGCGACCAACGAAATATGCTTGGACGTAACTATCAACGTGCATCGCTACACAATCAATGTGTATCTACGATCCAAATTGCCCCCAATTTATACATCACGTGCATTGCATACATGATATATTTCATTCCAGACGGGGGTATGTCGAGGGGTTTTTTTTTCCTCAGCTCGCTCAGACCTGGGGCTATTTCGAGGAGGGTGTTAAACCAGCTCAGACTTGGGGGTATTTCGAGGAAATACGGTAAATACCGTATTTACGCGAATAATTTCCCTGGGTAATTATTTCCTCACTCGCTTAACACTTTATTCACGAAATTTATACAATGGGAGATTAGTCAAGCAAATGCGGTATGTGCCCTAAAAACGACGCACATTGCTCGGTGCTAAATTCCCATGGCGCCAACGTCTTGGAAAGGACCATGATCATTTTGGTACTTTGCGCCATATCTAAGTGACCCTGGAGCACTAAAATCGACGCCAAAATGTGCCAACAGCAGACAAGTCTGTTTTTTATCATTTAAATACTTGATACACAGATTTTGATCAATTCCTATTTAGGTAATGCAGTGTAAAATTACGTAAAGTGATTGAAATAAAAACCATATGGTGAGCTATCATAAAAATCATTTAATACAAATAGCCCCAGGTAGGGTTGGGAATTTCAAAATTTACGGGTTCGGGTATCGGGTATCGTGTCCTAAAAATTTCCGGGTATCGGGTATCGTTCCAAAAATTTTGCGGGTATTGGGTTCGGGTTCGGGTATTGAGGTCGGGTATCGGGTCGGGTTTTCAGGTCAAAATGTCGGGTATCGGGTAATAGAATTGTTGGGTATTGGCTAATAGATTAGGGGTATTGGGTGATAAAATCATCTGGTATTGGAATGAACAAGAAAAATACAGTATGGTGTAGCGTATCTATCACAAGGTGTATAACTAAGTGCAAATACACATGGAGATGCAGCAGTATTACCAAAAAAATTGTCTTGCTCAAGAAAAAAGCACAACCATTGAATTGTGATATAAAACATAGATACAGTTGTTGTGGGATACCAGGGTGGCTGAGGCTCCTAAAAATAGTGAAACATATTCACATTCATTTTGGTGAATTCAGATTGGCCCACAGTGTTATCTCAACATGCTTGGGTAATAACTGCTGACTAACCCAGTCAGACTGTCTACCTAACTGAACCAGTGCAACTAAACACACTTAGAGGAGAAAACTGGGATCAAGTGCACCCAGATATCTGGCCGCCATTTCGGCAAAAGGAGAGGCAGCTATCTGAATTGCCTTCAATTGAATCAAATTTTTTCAAATGTGAATGAAAACATGCAGTACACAATAAAATTAAATCTGAATTAATTAAAACAAACCAATTAGAAGTGTTTAAACTACAACTGCCCCAAACAACTGGAAGGAAGTTGTATTCACAATGCTTCCAAACTGCTTGAAAGATTGAACTGTGGGAAATTTTTGCTGGTATTTTCAGGTATTGACTGTGGGTTCGGGTATTGAGGTTGGGCATCGTGTTCGGGTTCAGGTAGTACAGTCGGGTTCGGGTATCGGGTTTCGGTTAGGGTTGGAAAAAAACGTTTTTTTAACTCGATGTTTTTTTTTTAAAAAACGTTTTTTTTAAATAAAAAACGTTTTTTTTACAAAGCTACCAGATATGACCTTGTGTCAACATATATAGGTATATCAGACAGTGGCAATACACTGTGATGTTATATATGACCATATAATGTCTGTGGAGCCATGGGATAGCATTATAAGTGGTGATTTGTGTCAAAAATATCCATTTTTCGTCAACATATCGTTCGTATATCGCCTTATAGTCGAATGTTTGTGACTTCACGTAAAGTTTGGCACGGAATAGTGATCAAACAAGGTTATAAAAGGAGGTTGTTACTTTGGAAGGGATGTTACACACTGTGGAGGTACATGGAAGCACATTACCTCAATATTATATACTACAGCAACATTACGGCTTATTAACCCATGGTAGCAGATAGAAATGGATACTTTGATACTAAAAATGCCACAAAACCAATGAAAACAACCACCAATGTCAATTTGTGTGTGAAATTGCGCGCTTGCGCACGAAATTTTTGCAAAATACCTAGTGCTTAGTACTAAAAATTTCGGCCGATGTTTTTATAAAAAAACAACATTTCGGACATCATGTTTTTTTTTATTAAAAAAAACGTGTTTTTTTTAATAAAAAACGTTTAAAAAAAACATCGGCCAACCCTAGTTTCGGTTCCAAAAAGTGTGCGGGTATCGGGTTCGGGTCGGGTCGGGTCGGGTCGGGTTCCCAACCCTAGCCCCAGGGGTAGTGATGGAAAAAGCGCCAGGACTTTGGCGCCAAGCGCCAAAAGCGCCATGGCGCTTTTCCGAAGCCCAGCGCCAAGCGCCAATGGCGCCAGAGCAAAATGGCGCCAAGCGCCGAAAGCGCCATGGCGCTTTTCTAGACCACGGCGCCAAGCGCCAATGGCGCCAGAGGATATTGGCGCCAAGCGCCAATAGCGCCAGCGCCAAAAAATGTTTGCTTCTCATATATGCGGCCATGCTGATGCACTGCTATTAATTTATTTTTGGCGCAAAATACATGTCAACTGCAGTCATTTTTGTTCTTGTTGTCTTGATATTTTGCAGCTGGGTGTTTGGGCTAAGTATAGCACACCATCTGTAAAAAGTGTTAAGATTTTTTGCTGTTTTTTAAAGTTACTTTTGGAATTTAGTTCTTTTTCCCCAAAAATAATTTTCAAACTTTCAAATGAAGTTTTCAATTTTTTTTGGAATACTTTAGATTTTTCTACAGTTTGAAGTTTTGCTAGTCACTTTTGAACACAGGATTTTGATGTTTCATATTTTGGATTGCCATTGTTGGAATGGCTTCAGAACGTGATTCCACACCCTGTAAAATCAAGTGTCAAATGTCAAGAAGTAAATGTGATGTAAAATGTCAATCAAAATAAAAAATAACAAATTTTGATTCAACTTTTGACATTTCGCATGACACTTAACAAAGTTGTATTTATGAAATATTGGATGATGTTTATTACTCAACTTTACACTTTACAGGGTCCTTTGACCCTGCTCAAACAAAACTGCAAGGAATCAGCTCAGTATATTGAGCTAAAGCCTATGTGAATAGTGTTACCATTCCGATGAATAGTCACAAATTCGGAAAGCCTTACATAATTCGGATAAGATGGGACAAATGTTGAATACCCATGCAATCACAGGGAAATTGTTTGAAAAGTAATCAAGAATAGGGTATGTTGATCCAGGAATACACTGACAGTAGCACATAAATACTTATGTAAATTATACTTAACAGGTCTTTCTGCATTAAAAATGATGAATTTTGAGTACTTCTTGGCGCTTTTTTGGCGCTTTTTAAAACACTAGCGCCAAGCGCCAATGGCGCCACAGCGTCATAGCGCCAAGCGCCAAAAGCGCCATGGCGCTTTTCCAAACCCCAGCGCCAAGCGCCAATGGCGCCACAGCAAAAAAGCGCCAAGCGCCAAAAGCGCCATGGCGCTTTTTGCTTTGGCGCTAGCGCCAGGCGCCAGCGCCATGGCGCTTTTCCATCACTACCCAGGGGCATTCCCGCACCATGTAAAGTGAAATGTAAAATGTCAATAAAAATAAATAAATAAATAATTTTACCATACTTTTGACATTTTGCATGACATTTGACACTTTACTTTTCGCTTTACAGTGTGCGGGAGAGGTACATATCCAGGATTGAACAATAGACTAACATGAGCAGTTTGGCTCAGAGTGCACGTCTGGTCGAGCCCCGGCTGCGCGCTTCCACTCGGCGCCGTGTCTTTGTCTTGGGCTTTGTCCTGGCTTTTGTCGCTTGTCAGAATCGGCACTCCACTGTGACTCTGTACGGCAGGGTTTTGTGTAAATTTTGGTGTCTTTAAATACAGAGTACGTAATCACATAACGTACAGTGTGCAAACTAGTGATGTAAAAAGCGCCATGGCACTTTCTCGACTTCTAACGCCAAGCGCCAAGAGCAAAATAGCGCCATGCGCCATGACGTTTTTTGCTTTGGCGCTAATGCCACGCGTTTTGTTCCTGGCGCCACATAAATATAGCGCGAAAGTGCCAAAATCACCATGGCGTTTTTTTGTACAAACCCTCGCGCGAAGCGCCAATAGTGCCACGGGAAAATTGCGCCAGACAGTAGGCACTAGGGTTGGCAAGCGATTTTTTTTTAAGCGATTTTTTTTTTTTAAATTCCGATTTTTTTAAAAAAAAATCGCAGCACCCATACCGATTTTTTTTTTTAAAAATCGCTGGCAAAAAATTTTTGGTACTCAAGCACTAGGTAAAATGCAAAAATTTTGCGCGCAAGCGCGCACTTTCATGCAAACAATCCACAAGTTGCTTTTTTCATGGCTTTGACAACCAATTTGGGGGGTGTAGTACCCATTTATGTGTGTTTTTAAGCGTGTAAGGTAGGCTGTGAATTATTTTAGGAAGTATTCATAGTTATGCTTTGTGTTGTCACATCAAACATTTATGCAAAATGCATCCATGTTCACTTCCAATATCATTTATATTTTGTTCTGAGCAAGAACATGATATTTCTGCAAATAAAATTGCAAATTGTCGATGAAATGTGATTCACGTCACAAATATAACAATTTAATTACATTTACACTTAAAAATAACTGACTTTCAAGCTTTTCCGAAGCTCTACAGTACTTATATTAGCACAGAAAGTATAAGTGTGCACTCCCTACCAATTTATATGGCTTTTATTACCCCCAGAGGCGATTTTAGGCGGAAATGGGGCTAATTTTGACCCCAGCGATTTTTATTTAAAAAAATCGATTTTATTTAAAAAAAATCGATTTTTTTTAAAAAAATCGGGGTCGTTAAAAAAAATCGATTTTTTTCCAACCCTAGTAGGCACCATTTCGATTTCAGAAATCAGTGTCCACAATGGACTACAAAGCAATGAACCGCAATGAACTACCACAAGGAAGCATACGCGTAAAGAAAACGTATTTCTGCTGATGCTGATGCTGACTTTATGCTGATGACAAAATTTATGTTCTCGGCCCTGATTAATTTGCATTATGGACAATTTATGGACTTGATGTCATCAGAACTTTTACTATTCTGCAAGAAATGATTTACCAAGCTCGAAGTGTGACATGGTGCCTTTCCAAGAAATGGTACCAAGTGCAAAGTGTCCTTTAATGCCCTCGAATGGCGTCGGCACTAGGACATCTTTACATCGCCAGTTGCAGGCACTAAACTGACTAGGTAAATTACATCAGTGATCAGTGCATAACAGCTATTTTGTGCAACACTTTTATACTAGTGTAAACTGGTGGACAATATAAATGGAAAATTCACAAAATAACATTTTAAAAATCACACAAGCAAGCCATCAGGCTGTCACTTAGTGTGAGGGTGCCCCAAAGTATATACTATATATAACCAAAGTGGCACCCCCTCAGGCCACCCTTGTTGCTGAAAATATTTTTTTTCCACTTTTTTTCTGGTCAATATAAATGGAAAATCCATACAAATTTTTGTTCAGGCCGGAATTTGATTTATTTATAAAATGTGTTTGGGATGGTTTAGGCCACTGATTTTTTGGGACATATGAGATGGTAACTTCCTGCAACTATTCCACCCCCTCACAACCGACGCAATCCCTACACCAAAATTTTGCTGAAGATCAAACCTGAAATGCTTTTTTGAACAAAACATATATTGGAACTAATGTGTCTTACACAGCCCCAGGCTTATGATACAGCACATGGTGGCCAGGACTGGCTTCCTAAGTGTCATGAGCAACATGTGGCTGGTCCTGCACCACATTGTTGCACGAAGATTGCATTTATGGCGATCAGTGGAAATACCACTGTTCAAAGACAGCATTTCCGTAAAAGCGTGACCGGCCTCTGCAGCATCTGCATGCAAATCATTAAATGCTAGTGCCCATTCAATTCAGGCAACAATTATCTGTTAAACATATACCAGGGGACAACTGGAAATGTGTCCTGTATTTTGTGTAAATGGGCCAGACAGATGAAGAGGTCATTCCCAGAAAGTGTAAATTTGTGGTTTTTGCAATCACAATCAAAATGTTTACACTTATAAAGTTCTTAATATGTTTGAATGTCATGAAGTGGCTGATATCTGCAAATTAGGATGGATTTTTGTGAGGCAGCAGCAGTGTGGGGACAGCAGCGGGTAAAAATCACCCTGCAACCTATGTGCGGCTCTGAGCGAGCCATTAGTGATTTTTTTCCATCAAAAAACTGCCAGCACAAGCGTATCCAATGCTTGTGTTGGCAGCATGCCAAAAATGGCAGCGCGCTTTCCCGCAGCAATATTCTGTGTGGGATTCCAAAATTTTCCATTTATATTGGCCAGAAAAAAAATCAGAAAAAATATATAGAAGGCTGTCACGGCTAACCAGGGGGGTGCTGGGGGGTGCCATTTGGGGACAATGTAAAGAAATGTCGGCCCCACATTCACACAAAATTTTAGCCAGATTGGGCTGATCATTTGCACATGAGAATATTTCGAAAATTTATGTAGTCAATTTTCCATTTCAATTGTCCACCAGTTTAGTAGTTGATAATTCAACTTCTATGCTAGTTTTGACACTTTCAGTGTGGGAGTCTGTGAAGGGATTCTGCTGACTAAACTCACAACCCCATTCCCTTGAGGAAAAAAACATAATATTCTGGCGAAAAACAACACACTGGTGCCACTCCCGCACTATGTAAAGTGAAAAATAAAGTGTCAAATGTCACGTGAAATGCAATACAAATCTGCTAATTGTCATGCAAAATGTCAAAAGTTCAGTAAAAATACTTTTTTTCCTTCAATTGACATTTTGCATGGCATCTGTCACTTGACTTTACATTTTACAGGGTGCGTGACTGTAACGTGAGGCTATTGCTATGACATACAGTAGTACTTTGATTCGAATGCATGCGACCCACCAATGTGTAGGTGCCGTCCAGCGGCTGCTCGTCGCTCGCTCTGGGCTCGTTCTCGAGGGCGTCCTCTGGCGTACCTCCACTCTGAAAAATTTTTTGAAATGTTCCTTGCCGCATTAACATTTTCTAAATTTTCAACAGATATTTGTCTAAACAGCTTCATAAAAAATGGCTGAACATGCATTAATGGGCGACATTTGCAGTAATTGTGGCTAATGCTAAATACCGAGAATACCGTAAATAATGCGCGAATGATTTCCATCGGGAATTATTTTTTCCATCAGAGCCGAGAGCGTCACTTTTTCCTCACTTGTCTAACAGGGGGGAATTATTCAAAAATTGCTATTCCAAAAAATGCTACGGCGCCAAGGTGCCAGAATGGGCCGTGATGATTTTGGTAATTGGCACCCTACCTCAGTGACCCCGGAGCATTAAAAACTACGCCAAAATGCGCCAACAACAGATACATGTTGTACCGATTTCTTCTAATAGAACGTCATACCTCCAATAGAACGGCGGATTTTGCAGATTTTTCACCCACGAAAACAATAGAACGGCACCTCCAATGGAACGGCATGTAGAAATTACGTTGGAAGAGTGCAAAAACACAAAAATATTTGAAAAATGGGTGGTGAGAACATCGAAGGCGTTCAGAAATATGATTCACCATGATTCAGGGGTTGTTTTAATACTTGGTTTTGTGTAAAATGATGCGCTGATACTAAAATATTGATTATGTTTCATAAAAAGTACAATGTTCAACTGTAGAATGTTTTGAAAAAGGTTGGTGAAAAAATAGCACGGCAGCCTCCAATAGAAAAGCACCTCCAATAGAACGGCAGATAAAAAGTTGACGCAAAAAGAATGGCGCTCTTCTATTAGAAGAAATACGGTATTTTAAAAAAATCATTTATTTGATACACAGATTTTGACCAATTCCTATTTAATGCAGTGTGTAAAATTACGTAAAGTAATTGAAATTAAAATCATATGGTAAGCTATCACTTTGGCATTTCGATATACCGTGAATCCTCGAATAAGGCATCTCCCTCGAATAACTCGCCCCTCTTTTGAGCGAGGAAAAAATAACTCCCCCCTCGAATAACTCCCCCCTGATGGGTAGGAAACATTTGACAACAATTCACATTTACAATAAACGTTTATGTATAAATTATGTGAATATACCGTATTTCCTCTAAATACCCCCCGGGGGGGTGATTGTTTCATAGTTGTCTCGAGAGGGGGCGGGTAGAACGAGGGGGGTATTTCGAGGTGGGGTTATTCTTTCACAAGAAAAATTTTTAATCCCAGTACGAAATTGTCGTCTGAAACGTACGCAGACGTCAAAAAATACAACAAAAACCGCCATTTATAAGGTTATGTAGACTAATATTAGTATGTAGACGGTAATAACACTGTTCTAACGTGACACCAACATTGTTTTAACGTGTGTTCTGCATTACACAGAACACAAACTACAGTTATTGTCATGTACGTTCCCTTTACACTCAATTTGGGGGGGGGGGTATTTCGAGGGGGGTGATTGTTTCATAGTGGTCCCGAGAGGGGGGGTAGAACGAGGGGGGGGGGTATTTCGAGGATGTGTGTGCCATTGGCACAGAAGTGTGCATCAAAACAAGGCAGTGCAATTTGGAACAATTCAAACGAACAGTGGCAAATGTGTCGGGGGACTGATTCGAGCCCGGTTCCGGTTCCGGTTCCGAAATCTCCGATATTGTTGACATTGACACACGCTGTTCGCGCACCTGCAAATCAATTTACAATTTTAGATATCAAGCATCTAAAATTGCGTGGAAATTATTTAAATTTTTTTTTGATTTTCACATTTAGAGTTTTACTTGTCAGTTTGCTTCTAAAACTACAAAAAGTTGATTTATAAAAAAAGCACTTTGCTTATTTTCCAATTCTCTACCAGTGGTGCATGCCGAATGGGCGCGCCCGCTGACTAGGGTTGGGACGATATGACTTTTCGATATCGATATTTGATATTCGATATTTTTTCCTGAAACTCAATATTCGATATCGATACGATATGGACCCTCGATATTCGATATCGATATTTGATATGAAAATATGCTCGATATTCGATATCGATATTTTTGTACTGCGGGGCATATTGTATTTCCATTTGGACACAAACATGGTTGATCATCTTTTTAAATGAGGCGCACAACTGTTAAAATGATATAATTAAATAAAAACAGGATGAATCAAATTATATCAGGTGAAAAATTATTAAGCAAACACTTACAGTTGGGACGATATATCGTATCAAATATCGAATATCGGATATCGACCATTTTTTCATATCGAATATCGAATATCGATATCGAAAATTTTGAAAAAATATCGAATATCGACCATTTTTTCAATATTTTTCGATATTCTGGTATTCTTTTTGAGGTATTTGTGATCCCATAAAAAATAGCTGAAGCCAACAAAAAGTGGATGCTGCAGCTAAACACGTATGCTTATGAATGCACAAAGTAATATAGGGTATTTATCATATAAATGTCATGTCATTTTCACATTGAGCTATCAAAAGTAGGATATCAAGTTTAATATATACACATCCTAACAAAATATAGGATATTAACACAGCAAACGGCATCACAAGGAAACCATTTCACCAAACCTTTCCATGGCAGCTAGTGATGGAAAAGCGCCAGGAAAAATGGCGCCATGGCGCCATTCAAAAAAATGGCGCCGGGCGCCAAAGGGCGCCAGAAACAATGGCGACGGGCGCCAAAATGGCGCCAGCAATAAAATCCGCTATTTCAGCATGTACATCATCACAGAAGCATTTCTAGAGGGGCAAAGTGCTATACCATTATTCTGATGGTAAAAAGGCACAAAACCTCATTCTAATCATGAATGTAAAATAACCATATATCCAGGAAATACCCCCACGAGGTATATTATTTCATCAGCAAATTGTGACAGGGCATATTTCGCCAGAACTTTTTATGAAATTAGGTACATAGTCTATTCATTACTTGTAGCATATTCAGACAGCAATACATACAAAAATTCAACAATAACAGAGATGCATGAATTAATGATTGGGAAATCTAATTTCCCGAGGTAAAAACGATGTTGAAAAAAATGTATATAGACCAAAATATAAAGGTATGTATTTAGACTGTCCCTGTCCCATCCTAATACCCCCTATAATAAACTATAGACACCTATACTTTTATGTTATTGCTGGAAATATTTTTGCCTGAGTATGTGGAATTTCAAAAAAAATTTCCCGTGAAACAATAAGCCCTCCCCTCGAATAAGCTCTCCCTTTCAATTTACCCCCTCAAAATTTGCGGGCAAAATCATAATAGTAGACAAGTAATCAATGATGAAAAAAATTAGCCTAGGTGATTGACATTTTTTCAATTGTGTTCATATTGAAGATTTGCATTTTATGTGCTAAAACAATGAACATTAACCCAAACATGCAATTGTAGGTAAATATTACATGGGTAAATGTGTTAAATACCTCCTAAATGATATCATTTAGCAGATAAGGCACTGGAATATGTAAAAATATCATCTCTCATCCTTGCATCTTGGCGCCATTTCTGGCGCCATCCAAAACAATGGCGCCGGGCGCCAAATTGGCGCGAGCAAAAATGGAGCCAAGCGCCAAGGCCTTTTGGCGCCAATAAAGGGCGCCAGCGCAATAGCGCTATTCCATCACTAATGGCAGCGTGGCTAAAAAAATTGGCTGTTTTTTTAAATACCAACTTTTTAAAGATGTAAAAAGCCAGCCACCCCTAGTCACAAGTATGACATGTAAGTGTTTGCTTAATAATTTTTCAGTGATTATTGTGTGGGCAGTTCGCGGTTGGCGCTGATCAATTAAAATATTATCTGCCGTGAACTGCCCACACAATAATCACTTGATTCCTCAGGTATTTGCTTATTTGCTTGAATAATCCCCCCAGGGCATTATTATTTCGTCAGGCATTTTTGAGGGGGGAACTATTCGAGGGGGGATCTATGCAAGGGGGGAATTATTATTTCATCAAAATTTTCAAACATGTTTCCATCAATTCATTTCACGAAATATGCCCTAAAATAAGCACAATAACGTGCCATTTTTGTTAAAATCAGGTATAACAAATTAATCAAATCATTAAAGGGGGGAGTATTTGAGGGGGAATAATTCAAGGGGGAACTATTCAAGCAAATACGGTAGACTAGTTGACCACTGTAATTTTATCAACTGTAAATCTGTTTTACAACACATTTGACTAACAATTGCAAAAGTCAAATGTGTAGTAAAATAAATTTACAGTTGACTAAAATTTCAGTAATCAGTTACTGTGTGCAGTTACTGGGGCTGCAGCCCCCCCCCCCCGCTCCAGGGGTGAGACCTAAAAAGTCCTGGGAAATGCAACTTTTCCGATACATTTCTGACGGTAGGTGCAAAAATTTCACGCGGTAGCGCGCGATCCTCCCTTCCAACACCTAATCAAAAGCGGATCGGTCCCGGGTGACACAAATCCATGAAATCGTGTGCCCGCCGCTGTATATGAAAGTGTATTTACATATACAGCAGTTTCTGGCGCTGGCTGCAGCGTTTGAAGCCGGAAGTGAGCAATGGCAATGCACAACGCAGTTAGGTATTTCATTGACTTATAAGAAGCCAGTTGAGCGATCAGTATCATTCATTCATTCATCAATCATTCATTTAGTATTATTGCACCAATCACACAGTAACTGATTTCTGAAATTTTAGTCAACTGTAAATTTATTTTACTACACATTTGACTTTTGCAATTGTTGGTCAAATGTGTTATAAAACAGATTTACAGTTGATAAAATTACAGTGGTCAACTAGTCTACCGTATTTGCTTGAAAAGTTCCCCCTTGAAAAATCCCCCCTTTAATGATTTGATTAATTTGTTATACCTGATTTTAACAAAAATGACACGTTATAAGGCATATTTCGTGAAATGAATTGATTATAAGGCATATTTCGTGAAATGAATTGATGGAAACATGTTTGAAAATTTTGAAGAAATAATAATCCCCCCCCCCTTGCATAGATCCCCCCTCGAATAGTTCCCGTTTCAAAAATGCCTGATGAAATAATAATCCCCCGGGGGGATTATTCAAGCAAATACGGCTTCAAGCAAATAAGCAAATACCTGAGGAATCAAGTGATTATTGTGTGGGCAGTTCACGGCAGATAATATTTTAATTGATCTGCGCCAACCGCGAACTGCCCACACAATAATCACTTAATTGCACAACACCCATACTCAAAACGTGATGTGCGCTCAAATCTAGGGTTAATTGTATCACATGTGGGGCCGGAACCAGGAAAAACTAAATGCTGTGGTCTATACCATTGGAAAGCTTAGAAAATTCTCTTTCAGAAACTGCCACTTTCCAGAAGGTTCACCGTCACGATTTTATACATAAGATTTGAAAACATGGAATGCGCCCCAATCTAGGGTCGATCGTATCGCATGTGAGGCCGGAACCAGGAAAAACTAAATGCTGTGATTCACACCATTGGAAAGCTTAGAAAATTCTCTTTCAGAAACTGCCACTTTCCAGAAGGTTCACCGTCACAATTTTATACATAAGATTTGAAAATGTGCTGTTTGCAGAAATCCAGGGTCAATCGTATCGCATGTGAGGCCAGAACTAAGGAGACATAACTGCTATATTTGATACCGTTGCGAAGCTGAGAACATCCTCTTTCAGAATTCACAGCCTCCCAAGAGGCTCGCGTTAGGATTTTTATACCTAAGATTTCAAAACATGCTTTTTGCAGAAATTGAGGGTCGATTGTATCACATGTGAGGCCAAAACTAAGGAGACGTAATGGCTATATTTTATACCGTTGCAAAGCTGAGAACCTCCTCTTTCAGAATCCATGGCCTCCCTCGAGGCTCGCGTTAGCATTTTTATACCTAAGATTTCAAAACGTGATGTGCGCTCTAATCTAGGGTTAATTGTATCGCATGTGGGGCCGGAACCAGGAAAAACTAAATGCTGTGGTCTATACCATTGGAAAGCTTAGACAATTCTCTTTCAGAAACTGCCACTCTCCAGAAGGTTCACTGTCACGATTTTATACATAAGATTTGAAAACGTGGAATGCGCCCCAATCAAGGGTTGATTGTATTGCATGTGAGGCCGGAACCAGAAAAAACTAAATGCTGTGATTCATACCATTGGAAAGCTGAGATAATTCTCTTTCAGATAGTACCACTCTCCAGATGGTTCACCGTCACGATTTTATACCTAAGATTTCAAAACATGCAGTTTGCAGAAATCCAGGGTCGATCATATCACATGTGAGGCCGGAACTAAGGAGACGTAACGGCTATATTTGATACCGTTGCGAAGCTGAGAACCTCCTCTTTCAGAATCCACAGCCTCCGCGGAGGCTCGCGTTAGCTTTTTTATACCTAAGATTTCAAAACGTGATGTGCGCCCTAATCTAGGGTTGATTGTATCGCATGTGGGGCCGGAACCAGGAAAAACTCAATGCTGTGGTCTATACCATTGGAAAGCTTAGAAAATTCTCTTTCAGAAACTGCCACTCTCCAGAAGGTTTACTGTCACGATTTTATACATAAGATTTGAAAACGTGGAATGCGCCCCAATCAAGGGTTGATTGTATTGCATGTGAGGCCGGAACCAGTAAAAACTAAATGCTGTGATTCATACCATTGGAAACCTTTTTGAAACGTTTTGAAATCTTAGGTATAAAATCGTGACGGTGAACCTTCTTGAGAGTGGTAGATTCTGAAAGAGAATTTTCTCAGCTTTCCAATGGTATAGACCACAGCATTTAGTTTTTCCTGGTTCCGACCTCACATTTGATGCTATTGACCCTCGATTAGGCCACATAGCACGTTTTGAAATCTTAGGTATAAAAATGCTAACGCGAGCCTCTGGGGAAACTGTGGATTCTGAAAGAGGATGTTCTCAGCTTCGCAATGGTATAAAATATAGCCGTTACGTCTCCTTAGTTCCGGCCTCACATGAGATGCAATCACCCAAGAGTAGTGCATGCAGCACGTTTTGAAATCTTAGGTATAAAATCGTGACAGTGAACCTTCTTGAGAGTGGTAGATTCTGAAAGAGAATTTTCTCAGCTTTCCAATGGTATAGACCACAGCATTTAGTTTTTCCTGATTCCGACCTCACATTTGATGCTATCACCCAAGAGTAGTGCATGCAGCACGTTTTGAAATCTTAGGTATAAAATCGTGACAGTGAACCTTCTTGAGAGTGGTAGATTCTGAAAGAGAATTTTCTCAGCTTTCCAATGGTATAGACCACAGCATTTAGTTTTTCCTGGTTCCAACCTCACATTTGATGCTATTGACCCTCGATTAGGCCACATAGCACGTTTTGAAATCTTAGGTATAAAAATGCTAACGCGAGCCTCTGGGGAGGCTGTGGATTCTGAAAGAGGATGTTCTCAGCTTCGCAATGGTATCACAGCAAAAAATGGGTGTGTGGATGCGCGGTGAAGCGTCGGGAAGTGTCTTCACGCCAGACACTTCCCAACGCTTCACCAAGCATGCCAGCGCTTCCACACGCATCACGAAAATCTGCGTGAAGGCACTTCACGCCTCTTAATATGGCGCTCCCACACAAATGTGTGCATGGGAGAAGCGTGTGGAAGCGCTAGCGCGGTGAAGTGTCTTCCGCATTTTGGATGCGCGTGAAGCGCGCGGTGAAGCTAGGTGAAGCGTGTGGAAGACACTTCACCGAGATTTTCGTGATGTTGGTGGAATCGTGTGGAAGCGCGCGGAAGCGCGCCGCTTCACGCGCATCCAGCCCGCTTCCACACGCTTCACAGATCCATTTTTTGCTGTGTATAAAATATAGCCATTACGTCTCCTTAGTTCCGGCCTCACATGAGATGCAATCATCCAAGAGTAGTGCATGCAGCACGTTTTGAAATCTTAGGTATAAAATCGTGACAGTGAACCTTCTTGAGAGTGGTAGATTCTGAAAGAGAATTTTCTCAGCTTTCCAATGGTATAGACCACAGCATTTAGTTTTTCCTGATTCCGACCTCACATTTGATGCTATCGACCCTCAATTAGGCCACACAGCACGTTTTGAAATCTTAGGTATAAAAATGATAACACGAGCCTCTGGGGAGGCTGTGGATTCTGAAAGGGGATGTTCTCATCTTTGCAATGGTATAAAATATAGCCGTTACATCTCCTTAGTTCCGGCCTCACATGAGATGCGATCACCCAAGAGTAGTGCATGCAGCACGTTTTGAAATCTTAGGTATAAAAATGCTAACGCAAGCCTCTGGGGAGGCTGTGGATTCTGAAAGGGGATGTTCTCAGCATCGCAATGGTATGGGGGGAAGTATCGCAATAACGCAATGGTATGGTTAAGTATGGGGGGAAACTGTGGGGGGAGCAATTGACATGCGCCGCGTGTGATTTGCACGTGCGGCGCACATGGGGAGTTCCATTCCAAAAGGATGGTGCACTATTCCGCATTTTGGCCTATTCCGCATTTTGGCATATCCCGCACACAAACCCATCGCGCACACTGCCTATCTCGCACATTACACCGGCAAGATGCGGGATAGGCCAAAATGCGGGATGGGCAGCTAAATGTGCGGGATGAGCCAAAATGCGGAATAGGCCAAAATGCGGAATAGTGCACCGTCTAGCTCTTTGCCCCTCTAGAAATGCTTCTGTGATGATGTACATGCTGAAATAGCGGATTTTATTGCTGGCGCCATTTTGGCCCCCGTCGCCATTGTTTCTGGCGCCCTTTGGCGCCCGGCGCCATTTTTTTGAATGGCGCCATGGCGCCATTTTTCCTGGCGCTTTTCCATCACTAGCTGCCATGGAAAGGTTTGGTGAAATGGTTTCCTTGTGATGCTGTTTGCTGTGTTAATATCCTATATTTTGTTAGGATGTGTATATATTGATAACTTGATATCCTACTTTTGATAGCTCAATGTGAAAATGACATGACATTTATATGATACCCTATATTACTTTGTGCATTCATAAGCATACGTGTTTAGCTGCAGCATCCACTTTTTGTTGGCTTCAGCCATTTTTTATGGGATCACAAATACCTCAAAAAGAATACCAGAATATCGAAAAATATCGAAAAAATGGTCGATATTCGATATTTTTTCAAAATTTTCGATATCGATATTCGATATTCGATATGAAAACATGGTCGATATCCGATATTCGATATTTGATACGATATATCGTCCCAACCCTACCGCTGACTATCGTCAAGTTGCAAATGTTGATTATAAAGTTTCAAATTTTCCGCATTTACCCTCAACATAAATATATGGGAGCAGTGGCCTTCCCACAAAATGTACTTAGACATAGGGTTCAAACGGGATTGACCTTTCGGGATCGGGATCGGGATTGTTTTTTTGAGATTTCGGGATCGGGATTGGCCGGGATAGGGGTCACGGGATCGGGATCGGGATTGGCATTTTTTCGGGATCGGGATTGGGGTCTTGGGATAGAGATTTTGGCCAATGTTTTGGCATCCACAGTTGTTCAAAAAGGTCAAAAAACACTGTTGGATGCCAGAAACGTGGCATAAAATGAACGCTGGGTGTTTGCGTTCACATTTTTGCATGCAAAAACATCGTTGTTTCACTTTTGATAATTTCCACTCATTTTTCCGGGATCAGGATCCCGGACTTTGGAGTTTCTCGGGATCGGGATCGGGATTTGAAAAGTTTCGGGATCGGGATCGGGACTACTAAATCCCGGAATTTCACGGGATCCGGGATCGGGATCGGGATCCCGTTTGAACCCTACTTAGACAGTAACAAAAAAGCATCCAGGAAGGAGTCCAGTAAGCAATTCGTAAACTCATTGATTTCTTGGCCGCGACAAAGTTATTGCCGGAAACCAATTCTGGATGCAGTTTCCGTGCTTAGCTAAATTGCTGTGTGCTTCAAATTATACCATATATCCTCGAATACAACCGCAAGGGAGTTGGTTTTTCACGGGAAGTTTTTGAGGGAGTTGTTCAAGGAGGTCACGAACGTACGACAAAAGACGCCATACCTAACAAGCCGACACACGTAGCGATGCGACATAAAATGGATGTTTCTGACATAAATCACCACTTATAATGCTGTCATTCTCCACATCCATTGTCCATTCTATGCTATTGTGTAATAATAATTGTGATATGTTAGTGTAGTATTATATATTATATCCAGCCAATGTGCTCCCACATACTTCTACAGTGTGAAGCATCACTGTCTGTCAATGTGTCAAATTTTGACGAAATAATCCCTTCCCTTCCCTTCCCTTGAATAACCCCCCTCGAATTTTTCCCCCTCAAAAATTAAGTAAATATTAGGGTGCAAATTAGTGATTTTTTGTGATTTCATACATATTTATGTACATTCTTGTGTCCCATTCTGTTGTACATTGGCTGATTTCGATCTCATTTGAGTATGTTGGGGTTTGTGGTCTGGGCTATGACGAATAGTTTTGGTTTGCTGAAATAATACCCCATTCCCATGATAAGGGGGGTCTATAAAAGGTGGTCATTTTGCACGGACGATCTGCACATTGACTTTGAAGCTTAATAACTCAGGCATTTCTGGGCTGATTTGGATGGTTCAACACTTATTGATCAGGACAACCTGCAGATTCAATCTTTGTAGTCGGATTAGTGATGTCTTAATACCGTATGCTGATTTGACCCGGTTTTGAACATGCTATCATAAACTTTAGACAAAATGAATAAATCTGGCCCAAAAATTATTTCGATATCTCTTTCCAATCTTAAGTTATAGCACTTTGAACTTTCGTCTGCCACTCATAAAATTAACAATAACAATAACAATACTATACAATACAATAACTTTACAATAACTGCATGAAGAACAGTGCATACAAATAATCAGAACATAAAAATGAAATCTACAGGTCATTATGATCATTTTAAGCGTTCATATGTGAAATCAGCTGAGAAATGGCCAAGATGTAGAGTTTTGAATATCATGGTTTGTTCTTCATGTGGTAATTTATATTTATGGTTTGGAGGTGGAAGTTTGAAGTGCTGTCACTTTTGACTGGAAAGAGATATTGAAAAAAAATTTGGGCCAGATTACTTCTTTTTGTCTTAAGTATATGATAGCATGTTCAAAAAACTGTCTTGAAAAATTATTATTATGATCATTTTTGATGTTAAAAAACCGGGTCAAATCGGCATACGCAATTTAGACATCACTAATCTGACACCAAAAATTGTATCTGCAGGTTGTCCTGGCATTTTAAAGTGTTGAACAATCCAAATCGGCCCAGAAATGCCCGAGTTATTAAGCTTTAAAGTCAAAGTGCAGATCATCCATACAAGATGACCACCTTTTTAAAGACCCCCCTTATCTCGGGACTGGAGGATTATTCCAGCAAACCAAAACTATTCGTCATAGCCCAGACCCCAAACCCAAACATACTCGAACGGCATTAAAATCGGCCAATGTACAACAGAATGGGACACATGAATGTAAATTTACATAAATATGTATAAAATCACAAAAAAAATCACTAACTTTCACCCTAAAATTTACCTAATTTTTGAGGGGGGGAACTATTCGCCGCGGATTATTCAAGGGAACGGAAGGGATTATTTCATCAAAATTTGACACATTGACACATTCACAGCATGAAATCACAAAAAAATATCACTAACTAGTTTACACCCTAATATTTTAGCACTTTTATTCATGAAGTACAAGTAAAACAATGTTACTGTACGTTTTCTGTACTCGTGACTAGGGATGACCAAAAATATTTTTTAACGATGCTGTTTTTTTGTTTACAAAAAAAATTTTAAACATGTTTTTTTTTAATAAAACGGGTTTTTTTAAAAGCTCCCAAATATGGTATGGGTCAACATACCTATACAGGTATATCAGACAATTCCCAGTACTTTGTGATGCTAAATATAGCCGTAGAATGGCTGTGGGGCCATGGGATAGTATTACAAGTGGTGATTTCTGTCAAAAATATCCATTTTTTGTCATCTTGTTACGTATATCGCCTTTTGTTGAACGTTCATGACTTCAAGTCAAGTTTTGCATGGAATCATGCTTAAATAAGGTTGTAAGAGAAGGCTAATACATTGACAGTGATGTTTCACACTGTAGAAATATGTGGGAGCACATTAGCTGGATATTATATACTACACTAACATATCACGGCTTATTATTACACAATAGCATGAACAAATGGAAGCTTTCACACAAAAAATGCCCCAAACCCAATGAAAAAAACCACCAATGGTAATGTGTAGGTGAAATTGCGCGCTTGCGCACAAAAAAATGCAAAATACCTAGTGCATAGTACAACAAAATTTTGCTGATGTTTTTTGAAGAAAATTACGGTTTCAATGCCTGTTTTAAAAAAACTAAACATTTTTTTTTAAATGACGGTTTAAAAAAACATCGGCCATCTCTATCCGCGACTGAGTAAAAGCAAATTATTTTACATTTACATATACGTTGAAAAAAGTTCAGTAATCTTAACAACTCTGACAAGACAATTTACAAAAAAAAAATACAATTTTTAAACTGACCTTTCCGCCGCCTCTGTCCGCCTGCCTGGGCTCCTTTTCATCATCCATAACCTCAAAATGCTCCCACCGAAATAGCTTTTGAATATTAAGCTTTTGCGTTATAATTTACGCTTGCGATGCGAATTTAATTCGTACCGATATTTGGCGTAGTGAGTCCCCTTTGCATTTCAAAATGTATTTTAATTCATTTCGCCATCTTGACGATCAGGG
Organism: Sphaerolaimus hirsutus; assembly: GCA_964036195.1. Classification (NCBI taxonomy): domain Eukaryota; kingdom Metazoa; phylum Nematoda; class Chromadorea; order Monhysterida; family Sphaerolaimidae; genus Sphaerolaimus; species Sphaerolaimus hirsutus. The sequence continues at coordinate 17,491,428 of OZ038450.1, forward strand.
TCGTTTTGTGACTTCAGAAATGTACTTTGCGATGTAACTTGGGGGCGCTGTGCTCATTGGTGGGGGCAGTGTTCCACCCTCTTCCCAGGGCACGATGTAGGGCACCCGCACACCCAGCCCTAACCCTCCGATCTATACATTGTCGCCGGCACAATTCTCTACTACATATCCAAAACTTGAGTATCCCGAAAAAAAAATTTTTCATTTCGCGTGTTTCGCAATGTCTGGACAAAGGCGCTAATTCTGATCTTCACGCTGCAGGTTTTCACTTGAATTCATGCACAATTTATTCGTAGTTTTAACCAGACACGGCTGAGAGTCTTCTCTGGGCAAAGTCTTTGGTTCGTTTTGAATTAAATTGATTCATTGTGCGAGTTCTTATCTTCATGGCTTCAAAGCCCCCCCATTGTGACAGAATTTGTCAGAGTTACATTGTCGCTTTTTAGATAATGCGCCAAAAATTTGATTAGGATACTATCTGTATTTTTGATTAGGATGGGGTTCGTACTACACATACACATACTTTACATACAGGGACGTAGCCAGGATTTTTGAGCGGGGGGGGGGGGCGGATTGTATACGGAGCCTGGCGAACGGGGGGGCGGCGCCCCCCCCCTAAAATTTTGCCTCTGCAGTAGGGGAATGGCGCCATGGCGCTAGCGCCATTCGTATGCGTGACGCCATGGCGCCGCTGGCGCTGGCATTGGCGCTAAAACAGATGTATACGTCTGTATCTCTCAGGCATATACAGCGACAAGGACGGAATTTAGGGGGGTTTTACTGGCTTTGAGGCCGCGGATACTGGTCAAATGAAAATATATGTCGTGTGACGGTAAAATGCGCGGCCCAGGAAGGGGGGGGGGCGGCCGCCCCCCCCGCCCCCCCCCCCCCCTGGCTACGTCCTTGACCTTTAGCGATTTTGTCCCTTTTCTCCCTTCTATACCTCAGAAAAGCATATATATTCAAGCCCCCCCCCCCACCCCCAAAAATTTTAGTTTCAGCTACCTATCCCTCCGGCGGAACGATTTACGTTATATATGAACCCCCGCGGGGGCCCAAATATACAAAATTCCAGGGGCCAGATTTAATTCTCCCTACAGATTTGTAGTTACGCCCGAATGATTCTTTATAGTTCAACCACGTCGACGCACATGCACTGCGAGCAAGGCAGTTCGTAAAATACACGAAAGTATGCCTTAAGGTTGCCGATATTGCAAAATGATGTATTTTACTTGGAATTTGGCCCGGAAATTATATTTTTTTGGCCGTCGGCTAACTCTTTTTTTCCCGTTTGAATCCTAGGTGAGAGCTTGTGCAACTGATATCTGGCAAATGTTATGAGAATAGAGCAATATGTTCTTTCATTCAGATTGAGTATGGTAGATTTAATTGCAGAGTGTGCAGTCAGTCGAGTAGTCATGGGGGTTCTTTTTCTCGGGATAATGTTTGGATATCTATTTCAATGAATAGACTATAGCCATGTTTCTTATCAAGTCTCAATAGGTAACTTTGTCTCTCATTTCATCATTTTGTAATAAAATTACTTAATTTCGTTTAAAGAAGATATTTAATTGATAAAAATTTCATAAAATCTAATTTCACGATTCCAGGCATTTGACGCACCTGTTACACGAATGTATATCAGAAAGTGCTCACGTCAAATCCCAATGGTGGACATCGCCCTTGGACCCCGGCCAGCAGTTGCTTGATTTTGTACTGCCCACATTGTCGCAAGCTGAAGAAATCACTGACGCTGTTGTTAATGACCGAACTGGTGTAAATGGGTTAATGTGAGTCTGCGGCAAAAATTTTATGCATTTGTAGATGTAAAATTCTGTTCTGCAAGTGTAGCCGAGGGATGGCCAGCGCTTTTTTCGAGCGCTTTTTTATTTAAAAAAGCGCTGGCAAATTTTTTTATAACTTATGCACTAGGTATTTTGCCAATTTTTGTGTGCAAGCACGAAATTTCACATGCAAATTACCACTGGTGGGTGTTTTCATTGGTTTTGTGGCACTTTTTGACCGCGTTTACACGGATTTTTTTGTGAAAACTCGACAACACTAAGAAGTTCAATAAGTTGAGTAAAAATGTTTTATATTGATGAGATAAGTGGTCAACTAAACATTCTACCTAGGTGAATATGCATGTCAAATTGCAGAATCGTACTTGTAGCTCAAGATTATAGACATTTGAAAAAATGTGCCTTGTCGCCGGCTGTCGGGAGACTGTCCAACAAAGGCAAAATTTTTCAAACGTTTATCACTTGAGCTACAAGCACGATTCTGCCATTTGGCATGCATATTCACCTAGATAGAATGTTTAGTTGACCACTTTATTTCATCAATCTGGAACCTTTTTACTCAACTTATTGAACTTTTTAGTGTTGTTGAGTCGTCACAAAAAATCCGTGTAAACGGGGCCTTAGTGTTATTGCTTCTATTCCTGCATGCTATCATGTAATAATAAGTTGTGATATGTTAGTGTAGTATAGAATATCCAGCCAATGTGCTCCCACATACTTCTACAGGGGGAAACATTAGTTTAAATGTATTACCCTTCTCTTATCACGTTGTTAAATCACTATTTCATGCCTAACTTCACTTGAAGTTAGGGTTCAAACGGGACAGCGGTCCCGGTACATGGTTCGGCAAATAGTCGGGACTGGGGCGGTCCCGGTCCCGGTCCCGACGCCCCAGTCCCGGTCCCGGTCCCGACAATCGAAAAAAGCCAGTCCCGGTCCCGGTCCCGACCACCCAGTCCCGGTCCCGGTCCCGGAAGTTTGTAGTGGTCCCGATAATGGATGGAAAAAATGCGTTTTTTTCATCCATTCTACAAAATTTATCCCACGCTTCTAAATATAGTCGCGAGGCAACAAATACAGGTATATTAAGCAAGTCGTAGTACTTTTTGACGTTATGGATATCATTAAAAGTGTTGATTTCTGCCGCAAAATCTGTTTCTGACGACCCAGTCCCAGTCCCGGTCCCGACAAATCCCAGTCCCGGGTCCGACACCCCAGTCCCGCTCCCGGTCCCGACAATTGAAAAATGCCAGTCCCGGTCCCGACACCCCAGTCACGGTCCCGACACCCCAGTCCCGGTCCCGGTCCCGGTCCCGACATTAGAAAATTTTTGGTCCCGGTCCGGAAAACTGGTCCCGTTTGAACCCTACTTGAAGTCACAAAACATTCACAAACAGCGATATACGAGGGTGTAGCGGCCGTAATGAAAATCCGGCCGTAATGAAAGCCTGGTTGTAATGTATGCCTACCCGGCCGTAATGAAAGCCTGGCCGTAATGTAGGGGATGCTACATTACGGCCGGGCAACATTACGGCCGATTTTACATTACGACCGGGTCCTAGAGCAGGGGAGGACGGGAGTAGATTTCGTGTTACGTCGATTCGTGTACATCACCCCCCCCCCCCCCCGCAGACAGCCGAATGTGCGCTTCCCAACATGCTTTCATCTGCACCGCCCAGCGCACGATGACAAATGATAGCATGATTTTTCGTTTTGAGCTAAGTCCGGTGACCGTTTGCAGGGCCCGTTTTCCTCATTTCCATCAGTTTATAAATTTATTTGTAAATTAATAAATTAATAATTCAGTTTATAAATTTGTGTCGATTATTTTTGAATGTATATGTGGGCAAATTGAAATTAATTGACTTAGCTCATTTTTCATCCAATTGATGTTGGCGCGCGCATCTTCTTTACGCACGCACACACACACACACACACAATTATTTGCAATTATTTATCAACTGATGGAAATAGGAAAATGTCCCCTGCAAACGGTCACCGGACTTAGCTCAGAACGAAAAATCATGCTATCATTTGTCATTGTGCGCTGGGGGTGCAGATGAAAGCATATCGGGAAGCGCACATTCGGCTGTCTGCGGGGGGGGGGTGTACAAGAATCGACGTCACACGAAATCTACTCCCCTCCCCCCCCCCCCCTCCTCTAGGACCCTGTCGTAATGTAAAACCGGCCGTAATGTAAAACCGGCCGTAATGTTGCCCGGCCGTAATGTAGCATCCCCTGCATTACGGCCAGGCTTTCATTACGGCCGGGCAGGCATACATTACGGCCAGGCTTTCATTACGGCCGGGTTTTCATCACGGCGAGGCCCCCGTCGCGATATACATAATGAGTCTACATAAAAAGTATTTTGGCAGAAATCACCATCATGTTCTCCCATGACTACACAGCCATTCTATGGTTATATATCATCACAAGTACTGCCACTTGTCTGATATACCTGTATATATTGATATAGAATCATATTTGGGAGTTTTTTAGGGAACGCGTTTTTTAAAAAAGCGCATTTTCTAAAAAGCAAGGTCGTTGCAAAAATGCGCTTTTTCCATCCCTAGTGTAGCCCATGCAAATATTACTTAATTTAATGATTAAATTACTACTAGATTAAATTACCAATTACTGATAACTGTATTTTTCCAGCTCACCCTCGATCGGATCGATAGCAAGTAACGTAAGATTTCTATTCGTGCTCACCGAACATTGTTTGCTCAAAATTGGCAGTGGCCTAGGCGAAACAGTTTTTGGATTTGAATATGCCGTCAATACGGATGTACAGGCTGTCGCTGGCTGTCAGCTTTATGCTTGCAGGTAAATTTAAATTGAAAAATGCTTGGATTATTCAGAGAAAAAAAATCTAGTGATAACAATTCGCAATTCAGAGGTGCGTTGTATTTGCGCCATCGGCAGTCAACCAGACTCGATGCTGATTCGCTGAATGAAATAGGTGAAATTATGCTTCCAGCAACCAATGGAGAGGGGATCTTGCTAACAAATGGTGTGTTTTATTTTATTTTCTGAGGAGACACCAAAAAGTTATAAATTGTACGAAAACAATTTTTCCGGTCATTTTACACTGAAATTATGTCGATGTGCGCTACGTTTGATTTTATTTATTGCCAAATAATGCCTCGCAACAGAAACATGATGTTCATCAACCAAGGAATTTTGTGATATGGAACTTTTCGGAAGTCTGGAATTGGATTTTCGTGTCACAGCAGCACAAAGAATCCCATCTCATCACTCCGATGAAAAGTTGTTAAAAGGTACGTATGTTTACTCGAAAAATACGCGTACGCGAGTACGCGGTAAATACATTTGCATATACGTTTTTTTAAAGTACCGTACACACTTGTACGCGTACGTTTTCAAGGCATAAAATGTATTTTAGAAATTTGGGACATTTACTGCTCAAACTGCTAAACAAAATAATACTACTAACGGTATAATTTGATGAATAAACTAATTAATATGGTCTGTTGTCTGTTCCACGTTAAAATTATCCCATATTACCAACTAGGGTTGGCACTTGATTTTTTTTAAACTGATTAAAAAAAAATCTGATTTTTTTATAATCAAAGGGTGGAAACTGATTTTAATTTTAAAAAATCAAAAGGCAAAATTTCTGGTAGACTTGCACTAGCTATTTTGCATTTTTTTGCGCGCAAGTGCGCAATTTCTCATACATATTCCATTTGTGGTGTTTTCATGGGTTTTGGGGCATTTTTAGTGTAAAATCTTCCATTTATTCATGTTACCATGTAATAATAAGCCGTGATATGCTAGTGTAGTATATAATATCAAACCAATGTGCTCCCACATACTTCTACAGTGTGTAACATCACTGTCAATGGATTAGCCTTCTCTTACAACCTTATTTAAGCACTATTGCATCCTGAACTTCACTTTAAATCACAAATATTTGACAAAAGGCAATATACGTAATAAGTCGGCAAGGGCCCATTCCGCATCAGAAACCATTCCGCACATGTGCCCATCCCGCAAATTATGTGACCCATCCCGCAAATGTGCCCATCCCGCACACAGGTGATGCAACTTGCGGGATGGGCCATGATGCGGAATGGGCACAAATGCATGATGGGCATCCGTGCGGGATGGGCTAGGTATCCCCCCCCCTGCAGTCCGCACAAGTGTGATGTTACCAAACGCGGCCCGGGGGGGGGGCGAGCAGCACACGCTTACCGCTTACTGGCGCAACAAAAATTCGGTGTTTTCAATCACCCCCTCCTATAATAAAGTGGACCCCCGGGTACTGCAACATTGTCTCTAATATAATAAAGTAACCTCCCGGGGCTTACAACATCACCATTATGGGCCAAATAGCAACACCTTGGACAATGTCCATATTCGCCAGAACTCTCAACGATGCGCTCGTGCAACCCATCCTGCCTAATTACGCCAAATCTACAGCACCTAACAGGGGACTTGGTTACCTTTTGCACGCGTGGGACGACAAACGATGGCAACATGCCAACCAAATAGTCACACAATTCCGACAATTCACCAAGCGACATGATGTCCACTGGACGATCAACAATTGCCCTACAAGCCCTACGCTTGCCGCATGCGCGGGGAACCTGTCTGCCAAACTTCACCAGCTTGGTGCCTTTCGACCTAGCTATTCCGAAGGACGTAGGCTTTGGAACTTTTCGGTCTACTTGGTTGCCACAGCTAACAAGGTCAGGTCGCGCAAATTGCAAAAGCTTGCGGCTAATCACGTGTGGCTGCAATTTCCCCTTCCTACCCACCAAATACCAAAGGTTTCTAGGCTGCACAACTTTCTTCAGCCTTTCAGCAGTTTTCTCAAAAACACCACAAATTCCGGGTTCAACAAAAGCTGGCTCCATGATCAAGTGATCAAACAACCACTGCTGAGAAGCATCACTAATTATCTCGCCATTGGGCAAAACAGAATCAGTAACAAAATCACCAGCGCCCTGAACCTTTTCCGCATACGTGGCCCTTCGCTGAATTTGAAACAATTCCGACACGGGTTCAAAACTATCAAGAACAGGGCCCACTTCCAAATCATCAACCTCCCAGAAACCTTCAGGACTTGGCGCGCTTTCAGAAACAGAAACAAGATTAGCCCACGGTATGGAACTTTTCGGAAGTCTGGAATTGGATTTTCGTGTCACAGCAGCACAAAGAATCCCATCTCATCACTCCGATGAAAAGTTGTTAAAAGGTACGTATGTTTACTCGAAAAATACGCGTACGCGAGTACGCGGTAAATACATTTGCATATACTTTTTTTTAAAGTACCGTACACACTTGTACGCGTACGTTTTCAAGGCATAAAATGTATTTTAGAAATTTGGGACATTTACTGCTCAAACTGCTAAACAAAATAATACTACTAACGGTATAATTTGATGAATAAACTAATTAATATGGTCTGTTGTCTGTTCCACGTTAAAATTATCCCATATTACCAACTAGGGTTGGCACTTGATTTTTTTTAAACTGATTAAAAAAAAATCTGATTTTTTTATAATCAAAGGGTGGAAACTGATTTTAATTTTAAAAAATCAAAAGGCAAAATTTCTGGTAGACTTGCACTAGCTATTTTGCATTTTTTTGCGCGCAAGTGCGCAATTTCTCATACATATTCCATTTGTGGTGTTTTCATGGGTTTTGGGGCATTTTTAGTGTAAAATCTTCCATTTATTCATGTTACCATGTAATAATAAGCCGTGATATGCTAGTGTAGTATATAATATCAAACCAATGTGCTCCCACATACTTCTACAGTGTGTAACATCACTGTCAATGGATTAGCCTTCTCTTACAACCTTACTTAAGCACTATTGCATCCTGAACTTCACTTTAAATCACAAATATTTGACAAAAGGCGATATACATAATAAGTCGGCAAGGGCCCATTCCGCATCAGAAACCATTCCGCACATGTGCCCATCCCGCAAATTATGTGACCCATCCCGCAAATGTGCCCATCCCGCACACAGGTGATGCAACTTGCGGGATGGGCCATGATGCGGAATGGGCACAAATGCATGATGGGCATCCGTGCGGGATGGGCTAGGTATCCCCCCCCCCCCCCCGCAGTCCGCACAAGTGTGATGTTACCAAACGCGGCCCGGGGGGGGGGGGCGAGCAGCACACGCTTACCGCTTACTGGCGCAACAAAAATTCGGTGTTTTCAATCACCCCCTCCTATAATAAAGTGGACCCCCGGGTACTGCAACATTGTCTCTAATATAATAAAGTAACCTCCCGGGGCTTACAACATCACCATTATGGGCCAAATAGCAACACCTTGGACAATGTCCATATTCGCCAGAACTCTCAACGATGCGCTCGTGCAACCCATCCTGCCTAATTACGCCAAATCTACAGCACCTAACAGGGGACTTGGTTACCTTTTGCACGCGTGGGACGACAAACGATGGCAACACGCCAACCAAATAGTCACACAATTCCGACAATTCACCAAGCGACATGATGTCCACTGGACGATCAACAATTGCCCTACAAGCCCTACGCTTGCCGCATGCGCGGGGAACCTGTCTGCCAAACTTCACCAGCTTGGTGCCTTTCGACCTAGCTATTCCGAAGGACGTAGGCTTCGGAACTTTTCGGTCTACTTGGTTGCCACAGCTAACAAGGTCAGGTCGCGCAAATTGCAAAAGCTTGCGGCTAATCACGTGCGGCTGCAATTTCCCCTTCCTACCCACCAAATACCAAAGGTTTCTAGGCTGCACAACTTTCTTCAGCCTTTCAGCAGTTTTCTCAAAAACACCACAAATTCCGGGTTCAACAAAAGCTGGCTCCATGATCAAGTGATCAAACAACCACTGCTGAGAAGCATCACTAATTATCTCGCCATTGGGCAAAACAGAATCAGTAACAAAATCACCAGCGCCCTGAACCTTTTCCGCATACGTGGCCCTTCGCTGAATTTGAAACAATTCCGACACGGGTTCAAAACTATCAAGAACAGGGCCCACTTCCAAATCATCAACCTCCCAGAAACCTTCAGGACTTGGCGCGCTTTCAGAAACAGAAACAAGATTAGCCCACGGTATGGAACTTTTCGGAAGTCTGGAATTGGATTTTCGTGTCACAGCAGCACAAAGAATCCCATCTCATCACTCCGATGAAAAGTTGTTAAAAGGTACGTATGTTTACTCGAAAAATACGCGTACGCGAGTACGCGGTAAATACATTTGCATATACTTTTTTTTAAAGTACCGTACACACTTGTACGCGTACGTTTTCAAGGCATAAAATGTATTTTAGAAATTTGGGACATTTACTGCTCAAACTGCTAAACAAAATAATACTACTAACGGTATAATTTGATGAATAAACTAATTAATATGGTCTGTTGTCTGTTCCACGTTAAAATTATCCCATATTACCAACTAGGGTTGGCACTTGATTTTTTTTAAACTGATTAAAAAAAAATCTGATTTTTTTATAATCAAAGGGTGGAAACTGATTTTAATTTTAAAAAATCAAAAGGCAAAATTTCTGGTAGACTTGCACTAGCTATTTTGCATTTTTTTGCGCGCAAGTGCGCAATTTCTCATACATATTCCATTTGTGGTGTTTTCATGGGTTTTGGGGCATTTTTAGTGTAAAATCTTCCATTTATTCATGTTACCATGTAATAATAAGCCGTGATATGCTAGTGTAGTATATAATATCAAACCAATGTGCTCCCACATACTTCTACAGTGTGTAACATCACTGTCAATGGATTAGCCTTCTCTTACAACCTTATTTAAGCACTATTGCATCCTGAACTTCACTTTAAATCACAAATATTTGACAAAAGGCGATATACGTAATAAGTCGGCAAGGGCCCATTCCGCATCAGAAACCATTCCGCACATGTGCCCATCCCGCAAATTATGTGACCCATCCCGCAAATGTGCCCATCCCGCACACAGGTGATGCAACTTGCGGGATGGGCCATGATGCGGAATGGGCACAAATGCATGATGGGCATCCGTCGGGATGGGCTAGGTATCCCCCCCCCCCGCAGTCCGCACAAGTGTGATGTTACCAAACGCGGCCCGGGGGGGGGGCGAGCAGCACACGCTTACCGCTTACTGGCGCAACAAAAATTCGGTGTTTTCAATCACCCCCTCCTATAATAAAGTGGACCCCCGGGTACTGCAACATTGTCTCTAATATAATAAAGTAACCTCCCGGGGCTTACAACATCACCATTATGGGCCAAATAGCAACACCTTGGACAATGTCCATATTCGCCAGAACTCTCAACGATGCGCTCGTGCAACCCATCCTGCCTAATTACGCCAAATCTACAGCACCTAACAGGGGACTTGGTTACCTTTTGCACGCGTGGGACGACAAACGATGGCAACACGCCAACCAAATAGTCACACAATTCCGACAATTCACCAAGCGACATGATGTCCACTGGACGATCAACAATTGCCCTACAAGCCCTACGCTTGCCGCATGCGCGGGGAACCTGTCTGCCAAACTTCACCAGCTTGGTGCCTTTCGACCTAGCTATTCCGAAGGACGTAGGCTTCGGAACTTTTCGGTCTACTTGGTTGCCACAGCTAACAAGGTCAGGTCGCGCAAATTGCAAAAGCTTGCGGCTAATCACGTGCGGCTGCAATTTCCCCTTCCTACCCACCAAATACCAAAGGTTTCTAGGCTGCACAACTTTCTTCAGCCTTTCAGCAGTTTTCTCAAAAACACCACAAATTCCGGGTTCAACAAAAGCTGGCTCCATGATCAAGTGATCAAACAACCACTGCTGAGAAGCATCACTAATTATCTCGCCATTGGGCAAAACAGAATCAGTAACAAAATCACCAGCGCCCTGAACCTTTTCCGCATACGTGGCCCTTCGCTGAATTTGAAACAATTCCGACACGGGTTCAAAACTATCAAGAACAGGGCCCACTTCCAAATCATCAACCTCCCAGAAACCTTCAGGACTTGGCGCGCTTTCAGAAACAGAAACAAGATTAGCCCACGCTTCAAAAACCGACAACTGAACATCACTCGAATGCAAGCAAATAAAAGCGACTTCCATCACGATTCACAATGTAGAATTTAGAAGTAATTAGATCCACTAGCTGGAATGAGCCAATAGATTAGGTAGAGAATAGTTGCACCGGAGTAAGCTTGAATTACGCTAATTGGGTTTCTCGGATAACGTTGCAAATAAAGTTTTCAAAGTACTTGAATATTTCCAATTTACCTTTCCACTTTCCAAATCAAAACATTAACATAAAAATGACTAAATAACACTCAGGGTCATATAAGCTAAACCAGACAGGTGAGGATAGCAATACGGTACACTGGTAAGAGACCACACAAGTCCAGGTACTTAAGTCCTAGATTGGCACAGCACCACTATCAAAAGTAATCTACGACGACGTAGCACAACTGTTTGGGCCCTTACGAAAGCCTAGAGCGAGTCAATAGGTGTACAGCCTACTTCAGCTTATACTACGCCTAAAACAAGTCCACAGAGGTCCAGACGTACAGTAAGCATCACAGATGGTGGGTTCTCCCCATACAACACCCTATCTTAGCTATACCGGCAGCTCCGTGTGGCCACTCCTGCCCCTGTGAACCTAAATGTCACCGTGCAGAGGGAAGAGAAGGCCTATGCCAGAGTTAGCAGAGAATGAATAACCAAGGGTAGGCTCATTTCAGCTGGTAAATCACTGACTTAGTAATTAGAATTGAATTGGATAGACTGATGACAATCACAAGATTGGGGCTCTCTTTTATGGGTCTGAAATGCCCAAAACCGGTTTGTGGCTGGGCGGAGCCAACCAATCACGAAAGTGCATTCAAAAATGTACCGAAAATAAGTGACTTCAGCTGAACCAAGCCATGTACCACAAGGGTCACTTTTTAATGGAACAAGGGGATGGTGACTTGACATTCAGGAACACCTTTCTTCTGGCACTCAGCCAGCTAATAAAACCAAACCTGGAACTGTGCCAAACTAGAAGATAAAATACCTACAGTAACCCACCGAATGTAAACACACAAACTAACAGCTTAAAAGTACCTAAACTGAGTGAGACTCTCAAAACTAGATGTGACATAATTAAAAACAAGCCGAGTGAATCCACAGCTATTCGAACTGCAAGCAAGTGCAAAAAGGACCAAAATACAAAGGTAACCGTGTTTTGCTCAAACGTGAGCTCGTCCAAAACCAGCGTACCATTCGACTGACGCGGAGCAAACACAAAAATGCAAAAGTGCAAACACAGAAATAAGTGCGAAACATAGAAATACGTGCAAAACACAGAAATGAATGCGAACGTAAAACACAAAACTCAATCACGAAACACATGCAATTATCACAAACTAAGGGGGTTAGGTGGGTAATTAAGTGCAAATAAATACAAATACATGCGCAATAAATCACATGCCGCGGCACCTACCGCGCACCTATTACCTAAGCCTACAACCTACAACATCACAAAACTCCTCCCTGTGGCAGCAGTGGCTACGGGATATGTGCCAAATTCCACACAGAAACGGCCTTTTTGGCACTCTTCCAATTCCCTTGGGGATTGGCCCGTCTCTACTCCGAAGGACGTAGGCTTCAGGAGCTATCGGGCCGCTCCCTATTTTACTATTTCCAACTTAAGGCACATACCCCTCCAGAAGGGGTGACCCGTCTCTACTCCAAAGGACGTAGGCTTCAGGAGCTATCGGGGCCCTCCCTTCCGGTGGCCACTCCCACCAAAAACTCTCTGAGCGGCCGAAGCTCTGTCGTTCCGCAGACGTTTCTGGCGGCCACCGCTGTCGACGCTCGCGGGGACTGGGTAGGAGGTAAATTTACAAGTTTGAGTGATAAACTGTCGCCAAAACACGGCGACAGCGCTTAACCCCCTAAGAAATTGCACTCGGTGCCGTTTTCGAGAAGTTGGCACTCGGCCAAGAATGGCCGATCTGACACTTTACAAAAATCCCCAAAACACTCAAAGTCCCCCTTTTCCTGGCTCCGGCGGTCGACGGTCGTCAAATGGCGGCGGCGCGGCGCTGTCGCGGCCGTCGGGATCGTCCGCCGGCGTTCCTTCGGTCGCCATACCCGAGTGGATTGATTTTTGATCGGCGCTGCTTTTCTTTTTAATGAAAGCGCCGTAATTCTCACAAAAGTTAGGTTCCGTTCCCGGAGGTGTCGAATGACGTCACCCGTCCGTTTTCACAACTAAATGCGGCCAATTAGGCCGTTTTGCTAATTAGGGCTGGCGGCATAGCGCCATTGATGTACTGTTCTATGGCAATTCGCACTTAATCACCGTCCCAGAGGCGTAGGTCTGGCACTTTGGTGATCTGGCGCCAATTACCATAGTTGGCGCTCATTGCGCCGTAAGTTCCCTATAAGTTAGGTTTCATATAGGGCGACGTCGCAATGATGTCGCTTCGGTCTAAAGATGGCCCGTATGGAATTTCCGGCGGCTAAGGCGCCATAATTAGGGCTTGTATGCGTTAATTGGCGCTGGGTCACCGTCCCAGAGACATAGGTCTGGCCCTTTGGTTGCCCGCCGTCGATTCTCGCATTACACTCCCCCGCAGCAAACAACAAGCGGCAGCATCGGTTGGCTGACAATGGTCATGAAAACAATGGGAAAATGACATGGTCATGAAAACAATGGGCATCTTTTAAAGCAATGAAATAGATAATTGCGTTGTGCAACGTTGCCCGCGCCACGCAATTATGTACTTAGTGGCAGTTTGCATGCAGTTCGCATGCAGTTCGCGGCTGGTGAATGGCCGGACTAGGGCAATTATGTGATTATTGTGCATGCAGTTCGCGGTTGGCAGGGATCAATTAAAAGATTATGGCACTGGCAATATGTAATTGCCAGAGCCGCGAACTGCCGGCGCAATAATCACTTCATTACGCACCCTCGGGGGGGGGGGGGAGTTGCACTTGAGTTGCACTACGCAATTGACGGCATAATATGCATGTCATTTGCACGTGCCACACACGTGAATTAGAGGAAAATCGATCTAGTAGAAAACGTTCTCAATACCGCCCTTATCACTCACGTGAAAAAGTGAACACATGCACGTTGCACACATCTGGGGCACTGTAAATGGACATAAAGATGTGTGAATCCGGGGACTTGGGGGTGGGAATCGATTATATAGGATTTTTATTGACCATGAAATTGAGAAGTTTAACGTAGCTCATTTTCCCATTGTTTTCATGAGCATTGTCAGCCAGCCGATGCCGCCGCTTGTTGTTTGCTGCAGGGGAGGGGGTGATTGAAAACACCAAATTTTTGTTGCGCCAGTAAGTGGTAAGCGTGTGCTGCTCGCCCCCCCCCCCCCGGGCCGCGCTTGGTAACATCACACTTGTGCGGACTGCGAGGGGGGGGGGATACCTAGCCCATCCCGCACATATGCCCATCATGCATTTGTGCCCATTCCGCATCATGGCCCATCCCGCAAGTTGCATCACCTGTGTGCGGGATGGGCACATTTGCGGGATGGGCAAAAATGCGGAATGGGCTTTTTTGCGGAATGCTACACTGTCAATAAGTCGACATAAAATGGATATTTTTGGAAGAAATCACTGCTTATAATGCTATTCCATGACTCCACAGTCATAATATGACCACAAAAGACATAACAATACATTGTCTGACACTTAACATACATATATTTTTTCTCTATACCCTCATTTTGGGCGATTTTAAAAAAATCTGATTTTAATTTTTTTAAATCAATTTTTTTTAATCAAGGCGCTTAAAAAAATTGATTTTTTTCCAACCCTATTACCAACGCTATTTCTATTGTGACAGAAATAAAACCAATTTTTTGTTCATCATACATTTGGCATATGGTAGATTTCCGTGCAAAGTGTATTGTCGATAAACTTTATTTAGCAAGTCATCATATTTATCTATCATTTTCTTACAGAAAAACATACGTTGTGCTGTATGTACACGTAAAAATGAAAACGTGCCTAATTTTACATATTCTATGACGAAAGGCACTTGTTTCTACACTCACATGAAAAGTACCCACATTTACGCGTCAGTACGAGTAAAAAAAAGTATTTTACGTTTTCTATACTTTGTGGTGAGTAGAAAAAAATACTTTACGTTTACATAAACTTTTAAAAAAGTTCAGTAATTCTAATTTCTAACAACTCTGCTCCGATGCATCGTCAAGCGACCTTTCCCGCACAACCCAGGCCGGCGCTTCTACTTTGCCGACGTCGACTCTGAATGGTGTCCGCGCGTGCGCGATGTGGACGACGAGTTCACGCCTATCCAGTCGAAGCAGCCCAACAGCGGCGGCGACGCGGGCGCCCTGCTCGTGCCCATGACCGACGAACTGCTGTGTTGGTACGGCGGCAGGGATGTGGCTAAAGTGGCTGACGAGTTGGCACGCTGCCATGCGGCTAGAGGAGTGGTTGGTGTGAGACTAGGCACGCATACGACCTCCGTGCTTACTAGGAAAGGTGGGTTGATGTTTTTTGGGCTTGTTGGGTGGGGAAGATTGCTGTCTGGCAGGGCCGTATCCACGGGGGGGCTGCAGCCCCCCCCCCCCTCCCGGGGCGAGACCAGAAAGTGACCGGAAAATGCGACTTTTTCAACGTCAGCGTCAAAAATTTTGCGCGCAAGCGCGCATTCTTCACCAGACATAAGGTATTATCATCAGATTTGCTCCATGTGGCAGCAAATCGTTATAAATGCACTCAATGGTGTGCTTTTTGTCGTTTTGTATGTATATTTACATACATATACAGCGTTTCATGGCGCTGACGCCAACGCCAATGGCGCCATTGCGTGGCGCCTACTAATGGCGCCAGCGCCATGGCGCCATTCCGCCACTATGTACCTAAAATTTTAGGGGGGGGGGGGCTGAGCCCCCCCCCTCGCCGGCCTCCGTAAACAAGCAGCCCCCCCCCCCCGCTCAAAAATCCTGGATACGTCCCTGCTGTCTGGTTTGGTGTCTATTGTCTAACTCACGATTTGACATCGTTACACGATTTCGTTTGATTTCGATGAATTTACAAATTTGGGTTCAATTGAGGCCGTTAAAGCGAGCAACCTGAGCCACTCCAAGATCATAAAATGTCAAGTTTTTTTTTACTGGTGGCATTTTACATGACATTGACGTTTGACACTTTTTACATTACATTTACATTTTTACACTCTTTGTACGGCATTTTACCTGCTACAGAGCATTTTACAGGGTCTGGCAGCAGCCTCACAAATCGTGTGCCTCACAATTTACTACTTAAAATTAATTTACTACTAACTATTTTTACTTAAAAATGTACAAGTTCTCAAAAAATTCACATTCAAATTCTCAGGCACACCGTATACTACAAGGGTCGCGGATCGGCCGTCGGCCTGGAAGACTGGTCCGTTTAAGTGAGTTGTCGCTGCCCAAGCCCATCGTGCGCATGTGCGTCGCCGTGGACGGGAACAACGTGTGCTTCGAGTTCGCGTCCGGCGTGCTGTACGCGCTGAGCGATGCCCAGTGCTCGTTCTCGCCCACCGGACAACGGGGCGTTGGGCTACTCCGGCGCCGCCGCTGCATGGTTGGTGGTGTGGTTGGAGGGGGGCCAATAGCGATGGCAAACAGAATTCGGAAATTTTTTTACAACTTTCGAATTTCTCAGGAGATTTTTATCCCATTACCAGAAAAAGACGCTTCAAAATCGATTTTTTTTTGAAAAAATTATCAATAGTTCGAAAAAAGTGTTTTCAAATTTTTTTGATAGTTTGGTTGAAAATGCATGAATAAAGTGCATAAACGTAATTGAAAACATGGATTTCACATGGATCTATTTTTTCGAGGCATACAAAAAATCCTTTTGCGGCTGCGGGACTGTGGCAACAGCATGGGAGCCGAAAAACATGCATTCAAAATTTGGGCAAGAAAAAAATTGTGAATTCTAGAACTTTCAAACACTTGAAACTTTGAAATTAAACATTAAATTTTTTACACCGGGTTAAAACGGAAATGCAGTCACACCACAAAAGCCAGAAAATTACTTTTTTTTCGAAATCAACGTTCAACAACAATACAAACACCTCACAACTTCAGATTGTTCGACGTGGGCGCGGACGGCGAATAACTGCATGGCAACTGCAGCTCGGCCACCTGCTGCGGCAGGCCGACGCCAAGGTGGTGCACGTCGCGTGCGTCAACTATCACAGCTTGCTCAGGTGCAGCGATGGATTGGTTCATTTTTGTAGGCTGGGTTTTTTACGTGTCGTTTTGCACGGCGGTTGAAGCCTCTGCTTCCAATTGTTGATGCATCCGAAAAATCGATTTCGTGAAGATGACGAGTTGTGTCATTTTTAATTTGTTACCTGTTCCGCCACAGTATATTTGTATATGTGAAAATTCTCAAAAGTTGCAAAATATCAAGTGAATTTAAGTAAAAACTGAACCCGAATTGTGAAAATTCACTCGAAAGACTCAATTGTCTACCAATAAGTCATCTTTTTGGTAAAAAAATAATTTCAAATGTGATTGACCTCCGACAATAAAAAAACACAGCTAAAAACGCGCGTGGTGATTTCTGCCTGATAAATATTTACGCTGATAAATATTTACGCGTCAACTATTTGAGCAGCGCCAACTCCCTACAAACTAAAAATGCCCACCAGGTGATATCATCGGTTCGAACTGCACGGCGGCTGGGCTGGGCGACGTGAAAGGCGGCTGGGCGGTGCGTCGCCCTGAGCGGCATCGGCACGGCGACCGCCCGTCCGTGGTGCAGATCGCCACCCACTCCCTGCTGCACCGCGGACGGACGCGCGCTCACCTTTGGAAGTAACTCAGCCGGTTGGTTGATTGGCTGTTTATGCCTGGCATTGGAAAACGGGCGACTCTGGGAAAATGTGATTTTATAAAATGTCAGAAAACACCTTAAAAAGGAAATTTCACACGTGTCCAGTTTTGTTATTTCTGCTGGGTGACTTTTATGTAATTAGATGTCTCTCGAAAAACCTGGGATAATAAAATAAATTCGAATTATTTCGGATAATTTTATATTATCTGACATTTTCCACATTGACATCTGCAACATGTCGCATACTACATACAATCTGTAAATTGTTCCTTTTACTACGTAGTCTATTCATTTTACCCAATTCTACAAACTCAGGTCAATTGGCTCGCGTGTGTCCGCCCAATGGAAGTCGGAAGCAGTGGTTCTCCGTGCCTGGCAGCGTGCCAACGTCCGGTCCCGCTGCACACACCCATGGCACCAGAGCGTCGTCCAGTGGCTTGGCTCCGCCCACCGATGGCACCAGGTGCGCCACGTGGATTGGCGCTGGCGTTGATTACACGCTGCTCAAGTGTAATGACTAGCAGGTTGGGTTGATTTTTCATATGTTGGTTTAAAAATGCTTGTTACTGAAGATGATGATACATGATGTAGATCATTTCAGAGGGGGGGTTATACGAGGGGAGGGTAGTTTTCCCCAGCTCGAAAACACCTGGGGGTATTTCGAGGGGGGTTAATTAAGGGGGGTATTTTGAGGAAATACGGTATATTTACATAAACTAGGTGGACATGAGACTCTACAATGTTGTTGGACTTAATTCCTAATACTTATGTCTCACGTTCAGGGTTGGCAAAATCTCAGAAAAGAATAATAAAAAATAATAAAAAAATGGAAAATTGAAGAATAAAATAAAATAAAATAAAATGGAAAATTTCAAAATAAAAATAAAAATTGTATGAAAATTTAAATTTTTGTAAAATTTTTGTAAAATTGTATACAAATTCATATTTTTGTAAAAATTGTATAAAAATTCATATTTTTTGTAAAAAAATTTTTCTGTTGTTTATAGTTCAACCTGTCAATTCGCGGAGCTGTGGCAGTCCCAAGCCATGTA
Organism: Sphaerolaimus hirsutus; assembly: GCA_964036195.1. Taxonomy (NCBI): domain Eukaryota; kingdom Metazoa; phylum Nematoda; class Chromadorea; order Monhysterida; family Sphaerolaimidae; genus Sphaerolaimus; species Sphaerolaimus hirsutus. Next base: position 17,510,130 of record OZ038450.1, read on the forward strand.
AAGTGTCAAAATGTCATGAAATGGAAAGTGTCAATTTTCATGAAAATGTTAAGTAAAGTGTCAATTGTCATGACAAATATAAATTAAAGTGGAAACTGTTAAGCAAATTGTATCCAAATCTTATCTTTTGTATCCAAATCTTGTTGTTTTTGTAACCAAATCTTATGTGAACATTTGGATGCAAAAACATAAGATTTGGATACCAAAATATAAGGTTTGGATACCATAACATAAGCTTCAGGTACACAATTTACACTCTGCACGACATTTGTCATGACAATTATACTTTGCTTGACATTTGAAATGCCAATTGACTCTTTACTACATTTGTCATGACGATTGACACTTTGCATGATGTTTTACAAATGCGCCCAGCACACTCCAGTAATCCTTCTACTAGCTAACAATACCTACTGCATGCAACTTTTGCAAAGTAATGGAAAAATTTGTCACACGTTTTTCATGTTTAGGTCTAATTATCACATTTTTCTGACCTTGCATGCAAGATTCTGATTTTTTGTAAAATTTCTGTAAAATTTTTGTAAAATGGTCCATTTTATTATTTTATTATTATTTTGGAATAAAATAAAATAAAATGAAACAAGAATAAAATAAAAATAAAATACATTTTTATACAATTTTTATACAATTTGTATACAAATGATTTTTATAAAACCAACCCTGCTCACGTTCAAGTTTGGACGGATGATTTTCGCTCAGTTTATGGTCAATTTTACTTTCTGGAATCATGTGATGTGAGAACAAGACGTTTTGTATTTTTGGCTCAATGACTAAGTTTCAAATCGAACCGTGATGTTGGATCCTTTACGCGGAAAAGTGCTAAAATAACACGTAAACTGGTGGCAAATATAAATGGGAAATCAGGTACCTCATTTTTCATAACTATCTCACAGGGAAACGTGCAGCCCAATATGGCTGCCATTTGATGTGGGGCTGCCCACAACATTTGCCTACATATATGCCAAGTGGCACCCCTGGCACCCCCCTGTTCTACTGCTACAGATTGATGAATGTTTTTTTCCAATTTTTTCCCTGGCAAATATAAATGGGAATTTTCAAAAACACACAAAATACAGCTGCAGTAAAGTGCACAGCCAATTTTTTTGTGTGCTGCCAACACAAGCAATGAATGCACTTGTGTTGGGTCCTTTTCAAATAAAATAAAAATTACTTATAGCTTTCCCACAGCCATATTTTGACTGCTGGTAAGTTGAGAGTATAATTTGGCCCCTGGTCCACTCACACCCACAAAACTTGCCCCCAGAAAGCAGGCATGGACCACAAAAACATGAGAACAATGATTTTAAACTTTGTGATTATCAAAATTGTAGTTGTGATTGAAAAACTGTGATTTTCAATTTTCTGGGCATGACCTCTTCATTTGTTTATCCCAGTCACACTAGATACAGGGCACATTGCCCATTGGCCCCTATAGGTTTTTATCAAATAATTAGTGTCCAATTAGATGGGCACAAGTATTTTGTCATTTGCGTCAAGACACTGCAGGCGCCAGACACGCTGTCAGGCCAGTGCCCCCTCTACGCAGGGTCATTTTTATCATTGGCTATAAAAAATACTTGAATGCAAAAATGGAGCCCAGGAGCAGCCATATGTTGCCCCTGACACCAAACAAGCCAATTCTGGCCCCCATGTGCTCCATGAATAGCTTGGGATAGTGGATTGTACACTTTTTCAAACCTACATTTTTCTCCAAAATAAAATTCATGTTTGATCAACAACGCCACCATTGTGTGGGGCTTCCGGGGGTTCTGACTGGGTAGAAAAGTTGCACATGATTACAATCTACCAATGTCAAAAAAACTTTTTGGTCTCAAATGTCCAGAAAAAAATTTATCAATAATTTTTGTTTCATCAGGAGCAAAAATTTGTATGGAAGTTCCATTTATATTTGCCAGAAAGAAAACATGAAAAAAATTTTTTTTGCATCAAGGGTGGCCTGAGGGGGGTGTCCCCTAGGGTATATATAGTAAATACTTGGGGGCACCCTCACACAAGATGAAAGCCTAACAGCTTGCATGTGGGATTTGTAAAATACAATTAAGTGATTTTCCCGTTTATATTTTCCACCAGTTTATGTATCCTGAACCCACAAGCAGATAGTGATGTCGGATAGAGTTGTGTAAATGACAACCTAATCATTGCGAAACGAGCGAAATCACTCTCATCGTTTTAACGAAACATCAACTCTACAAACATTATAAACGTAAGATATATCTATTGTTATTTAATTTCTAGGTATATTGGGAAGATTTCATTAATTTCGTTTCACTCGTATTGCGAGATAATTTGTGCACAGCTACGTTTGGCAAAGTGCCGATTTGGTTAACGCTACGTTCGTTGCGTATTCTTTTAGAACCTTTTAGAATCATGTCCGCCGATTTTTTTTGTTGCATATAAGCAATATTTGGTGCCAGCGCCAATGCCAATGGCGCTATGGCGTGGCGCCAGCGCCACGGCGCCATTTCGCCACAATATAGGTGAAATTTTCGGGTTTCATTAAAACGAGAGTGATTTCGCTCTTTCGCAATGATTAGGTTTTCGTTTACAAAACTCTATCCGACATCACTATCTGCTTGTGTTTTAGGATACATACGTGTTATTTTGGCACTTTTCCGCGTAAAGTATCCAACATCACGGTTCGATTTGAAAATTTGTCGTTGAGCTGAAAATACAAAATGAAAATACACTTGAACGTGAGACATAAGTATTAGGAATCAAGTCCAATAACAACTGATGAGCCTTGGGCCTTTGTGTGATAAAACGGTCTTTGTGTTTTAGGAGAAATTGTTTTGCTACATACTTGTGAAAAATTGTAGAGTTTCATGTAGTTTCATGTCCACCGAGATTATGTAAATCCACCGTATTTCCTCGAAATACCCCCCCCCCCTTGAATAACCCCCCTCCCCCTCGAATACCCCCGTCTGAAATGATGTACATCATGTATGTAACGTAGATGATGTATTTTATTGCTGCCGGTTTGCACCGCAGCTACACATAGACCCAGTGTGAGTAGCGATGTATACTCCGGTTACTTTACACCCTGCACGCGTGCTTCCCGCTGGAAGTGTGCCAACGATGGTTAGCGCGTCCGAGTTTCATAAAAAGATGACAAAATTGATTGTTGTTATAATGTTATTCATTAACATATTCACATCGATGAATTTTTTTTATATTTTTACGGAAATCGCATGATTTAATAATCATTGGCACGCTTCCAACACGAGACATAAATCAGTGCGAGGGCAGAGTATCACGTACGCCGAGTATACGTTAACATGCCCACATATATCCTATTTCGTCACATTTATTACCTTTTTGGGCATGTTTTCACGTGATCTTTACTCCCAATTTCATGGAAATTTCTGACGAAACGATAGACCCCCCTCGAATAAGCCCCCTTGAAATACCCCCACCCCCTCAAATCTTCCACTATGAAAAAATAAACCCCCTGGGGCTGGGGGTATTTTGAGGAAATACGGTACATACATATACAGCGATAAACCCAAAAATTGGGTGTATTTTTATGGATTTGTGTTTATAGGTAGCTATGTATCTTAACACATGACACAGTAATGCGCGCAAAATTTTTGCAAAACCGTTTGTAAATACATAGTGAAAGTTGCATTTTCACTAATTTTTCTGGTCACCCCCGGTAATGGGGGGGGGGGGGTGCTGCAGCCCCTTGCTCCCCTGGCTATCCCATTACTCTACAGTCATAATATGGCCACAATAGACATAACAATACATTATGTGACACTTACCATATGCATAGTTTTCTTCTATACCCCCATTTTGGACCATTTAAAAAATCAAATTTTAATTTGAATCGCATTTAAAGTTGGGTGCTGAATTGTACTCGCGTCTGCCATATGTGAGCGACAACGCTTGCCCTGCACTTTTGAGACGGGGGTAGAAGATAAAAATGAGAAAAAATGTATGTAAATATTTATGTATGAACTTATTTTCAAACACTAGTTTGGCATTTGATTGTGCAGCCGCGCCGCCACTCATAAGGTGCATAGCTGCACTGAGAGTTTAGGTGCACTTAGGGTTGGAAAAAAAACGTTTTTTTTTAACTCGATGTTTTTTTTTTAAAAAAAACTTTTTTTTTTTAAAAAACGTTTTTTTTAAAAAAAACAACGTTTTTTTTAAAAGCTCCCAGATATGACCTAGTGTCAACATATATAGGTATATCAGACACTGGCAATACTCTGTGATGTTAAATATGACCATATAATGGCTGTGGAGCCATGGGATAGCATTATAAGTGGTGATTTGTGTCAAAAATATCCATTTTTCGTCGACATATCGTTCGTATATCGCCTTATAGTCAAATGTTTGTGACTTCAGGTAAAGTTTGGCACGGAATTGTGATCAAACAAGGTTATAAAAGGAGGTTGTTACTTTGGGAGTGAAGTTACACACTGTGGAGGTACATAGAAGAACATTACCTCAATGTTCTATATTACAGCAACATATGTCGGCTTATTCACCCATGGTAGCACATAGAAATGGATGTTTTGATACTAAAAATGCAACAAAACCAATGAAAACAACCACCAATGTCAATTTGTGTGTGAAATTGTGCGCTTGCGCGCAAAAATTTTGCAAAATACCTAGTGCTTAGTACTAAAAATTTCGGCCGATGTTTTTTTTAAAAAAAAAACATTTCGGACGTCATGCTTTTTTTTTATAAAAAACGTTTTTTTTTAAAAAAAAAACATCGGCCAACCCTAGGTGCACTGAGGGTTGGTGATAAATACCTAGTTAGGTATTTTTAAGCGAAGGCTGGTAATATTGAGGGTGAAAATAGGCAAAATAAGTTATTTTAAATGAAATACCAAATCCACGCTCTATTTTCCCTGCTTTTGTGCTCGCACACTTTTGGAAAAGAACTCTGCAATTCCCCGTCAAGTAGAATCTCCCTTCACATTCCATGCAGCGGGCACTTAGTAAACATGCATCATCTCAGGCTCAATGCCAAAATCCGAGTGGGCCGAGGCTGACGCGGAGAGCTCCATGCCGCGCGCGTACAGCGCCAACGACACCGCCGACGAGCGAGCCAACTGGACTGGGCGAGGACGGCACGTTGCCTATTGGCTGGGTCGCCTATCATTTTCTATCAAGTGTCATCCTAAGCGGCAGGCGGAAGTGTATTTGTCTAAAGGTGAGTTGACTGTGTGCCACTCCTAGACCCCGTGAACTGTCGGATGTCATTCAAAGTTTCAAAAAGGCATTCAAATTTCATGTGAAATGCTAAAAAAATTTACCAGTCGTTAAATTTTTACAGCAAATTCTTTAGTATTTTACACGTTGGAAGCTCTCGGCGTAAGTAAACTCCCAGCTAGTGATGTAAAGGCACCGGGGCACCGGTGCCCCGGTGCTGGGCACCGAAGGGCACCAGCACCGGTGCTGGTGCAGTGCCATTGCAATCTTCAGGGGTGCCATGCCGGTGCCGGTGCCATTTTTTTCAGAATAGCACCGGTGCCGGTGCGGTGCGGTGCCATTTTTTGCCGGTGCCAAAGGTGCTAGCACCAGGGCAAAGTAAAAGGCACCGGGAAAGCCACCGGCCAAGGCTTCATGTGCTGTGCAATTTTGTCCATAGTATGTGCTTATTCATATTTAAAAAAACAGCGATATATTTACCCAACCGTTTTTGCCTATTTTGTAAACCTCCCATCAAATAAATATACCTACTGTGAAATCCATTATACCCAATACGTGATCTGATGAGCGAATCTAAAATTTTGTTGAATTTTAAATCATTTTTATGTTTTATATTTATCTTACTTGTTTGTTCAAAATTTGTTGTCAGTTTATGACAGAGATAGTTCCATTCTCTGTACAGCAATGACTCCGATCAGTAGACAATAGTGGCTATGGACATTGCAGTGAATTAAATATTTTATCTTTCATTTGTAATCATTGCAATTGCTTCATAAAAGTGATTGCCACATCATTATGATCATTTTAAGTGCTCAACCATCAAAATCGGTTGAAAATTCATGGAAATATGCGCTTCCAAAGGTGAGACCACTGAGAAACTGCCCGATATTTACTTCAGAAATTCCAGCCCGGTGCGGTGCCTCCCTCGTCCATGCACAATGGTGAGTGGTCGTAGGGGCAGTCCCGCACCCTTCAAAGTGCAGTGGCAAGTATTAGGGTGTAAACTAAGTTTATTATCTTTTTTGCGATCTCATAGAAATGCATTTTTCTGCGTCCCATTATGTTGCCCTTCGAGTACGTTGGGGTTTGGGGTCTGGGCTATGACGAACTTTTTTTGTTTCCTCGAATAATCCCCCAGTCCCGAGATAAGGGGGGTCTATAAAAAGGTGGTCATTTTCCATGGACGATGTGAAGACTGAGGCTCTCTGTGCATGTTTACCCGCTGTGCATGTAGACCCTAATTTTCACACAAAATCGCTCATTTTCATACCATTTTGTACGTTTTCACCTTCAAAATCACTAGTTCATGTGTTTTATTGTCTATTTTCAGCTATTTCTTGTATACTCAGCGGACTTGATACTCTGCATCCGCACTGATTTATGTCTCATGTTGGAATTGTGCCAGTGATAATTAAAGCATGCGGCTTTAGTAAAAAGATGAAAAACTTCATTGTTGTGAATACGCTAGATTATAACACCAATGATTTTCACAACTTTTTTGAAAATTGCTTGCATCAAATATTGTTGGCACTCTTCCAGCGTGAACCAAGTGCGCAAGGTTTAAAGTCAGTGGAGTATAGTATATGTGCTTATATACCCATTTTTAGTAATTTTTCACCTACTTTTAGCGATTTTTCTACCTTTTTTCCTCATTATGAAAAAGCCTATACAATGAAGCCCCACGAACCCCAAACCCCCAAAAAAATTTTTCTAGCTATCTATCCCTCCAGAGGAGCGATTAGCCATCTCTCCAACCCCCTGGAAGGTCAAAATCTTGAATACTCCTGACATGCACAGCGGGTAAACATGCACAGAGGCACAGGCCCGATGTGAACACTGACCTTTGAAGCTTGATAAATCGGCAATTTCTGGGCCGATTTCATTTATTCAACACTTAAAATGATCGAGACGACCTGTAGATTCCAGTTTTGTTGTTTAATTAATGATGTCTAAACTCCGTTTGCCGATTTGACCCGGTTTTTGAACACGGCAAAACTTTTTTTCTGAACATGCTAGCATATAGTTTATAATAAAAGAACTCATCTGGCCCAAAAAAAATTTCAATATCTTTTTCAAATCAAAAGTTATAGCACTTTGAACTCTAAGCTTTAAGTTTATTGGCATACGGAGTTTAGACATCACTTATCCGACCACAAAACTGGAATCTACAGGTCGTCTCGATCCAGGGGTCTCCAGGATTTTGGCCCTCGCGGGGGCTGGATAGATAGCAAATCGCTCCTCCGGAGGGATAGATAGCTGAAAAAATTTTCTGGGGGGGGGGCTTGGGGGGGGGGGCTGGCGGGGGCACAATATATAGGCTTTTTCAAGGTTAAGAAGGCAGAAAGGGGAAAAAATCGCTAAGAATCAGTTAAAAGTAGCCAAAAGTAGGTATAAAATGGCTAAAAATAGGTATATAACCATGTATATAGCCGGAAAGCACGATTTTGAAGGTGAAAAACTATAAAAAGGTGCGAAAATTGGTGATTTTGAGCGAAAATTGGGGCAAAATTTCTCAAAAACCACTCCAGATAGATAGATAGCTGAGCGATTATGGGGGGGGGGGGGTCTTTGGGGGTAGTAGCCAAAAATTTTGCCTCGGGATAGATAGATAGCTGAGCGGCCTCCGGGATAGATAGATAGCTGGCCGATTTGGGGGGGGGGCAGCCCCCCCCCAGCCCCCCCCCCCCCCCTAGGAGACTTCTGTCTCGATCATTTTAAGTGTTGAATGAATAAAATCTGCCCAGAAATGGCCGATTTATCAATCTTCAAAAGTCAGTGTCAACATCGCATCGGCCATGGAAAATGACCGCCTTTTTATAGACCCCCTTATCTCGGGACTGGGGGATTATTCGAGGAAAAAATTTTTTTTCGTCATAGCCCAGACCCCAAACACCAACATACTCGAAGGGCATCAAAATCGGCCAATGTACAACAGAATGGAACGCAGAAATGTGAAATCTATGAGATCGCAAAAAAAGATAAGAAACTTAGTTTACACCCTAATATCACACAAATTACGAAATGTCATGAAACGTAGAATGTATTGCGAAAAAAAGTCACTGAGAATTGACATAACATTCTAAATTTGTGAATTTATTGAAAAAATTAGATTCGGATGATCAAAAAGTAAATTACTAGCTACTCAAGATTTTGGCCTTTGCGGGGGCTGGATAGGTAGCAAATGGCTCCTCTGGAGGGATAGATAGCTGAAAAAAATTTTCTGGGGGTGGGCCTTGGGGGCAAAATATACAGGCTTTTTCAAGGTAAAGAAGGTAGAAAAGGTAATTTTTTTTAGTGATTTTGGGTGAAAATTAGGGCAAAATTTTTCGAAAATCACCTCAGATAGGTATATAGCTGGACGATTGGGGCGGGGGTTTACTGTACGGGATAGTAGCTCAAAATTTTGCCTCCGGGATAGATCGATAGTTGGTGGGTTTGGGGGGGGGGGGTCCGCCGAGAGGTATGTCCGCCGGGTATACCCACGATTTTCGAATGGTGGCGGGGTATTCATTCACAGTCGTAGCGCCCTGGCGTCGGAAAATCGCTGAAATACACATCCGCCATATGTGATACGCGCAGATCAGATTGCGAAGCGATTCGTCCGATGTTGGACAGACGAAAGGAGATGCTTCAGAATTGGGAGTGGAACTGACATTCTTTAGTGTAGCCATTCGCCAGATTACATCGAATACCGTATTTCCTCAAAATACCCCCCCCCTCGAAATATCCCCCTCAAAATGGCCACTATGAACTTACGAACCCCCCCTCCTCGAAATACCCTCCCCCCAATTGAGTCTATACGTCTGTACATGACAAAAGCTGCGGTTTGTCATCGGTGCAGTGAAGAATACACTTAAAAACCATGAGTGTTACTTTAGAACCCGGTCTATATCGTCTACTTAAATTATATACATCTATAGAGTTTTATACATGGTGCTAATTGTTGCATTTTTATACGTCCGAGTACATTTCGAACAACAATTTAGTACTGGGATTTCAAACAGTTTATGGCGCAATAATATCGAGGGTGCACTATTACGCACATAAACCCATCACACACATGGATGAAACCCATCACGCACACAGCTCCAGTTATGCCTGGCCCAATAATCCCCCCCCCCGAAATACCCCCCCTCAAAATACCCCCCTCAAATTTCTCACTCTGAAAAATAAACCCCCGGGGGGTGTTTCGAGGAAATACGGTAGATCCCCGTCGAATCGAACAATAACAAGAAATTGCATTGCAGTTTGCACCGGTATTTTACAAGTGTCTTTCATGTGCATGTCTTTGTTGGCGAACTGCCAGAGAGAGAGTAGAGTAATGAGTGTGCGTCTGCGTGCAGTGTCACCGACTCACTGGAGTATATAAATACGACTGTCCATTTTGCACTCTTTACCGCCTGTTTCCATTAACATAAACACCTTCCCGGACAAGTTCACCACCCATTTTTTTATTTCACTTCGGTTGTAATATCTCGGTCTATGGGGGTGTTATAGAGCTGAAACTTTGAATATATAAAGGTGAAACACCCCCCTACTCTGCTTCAATGGGGGGAGATGGGGCGACTCACTGCAGGGTTCGTTGCCCTAAATACAACAATTTTTTTGGCTTTTTTGGTGTCCCAAACAAGTTCACCACCCACTTGATTAACTACACTTCTAGGGTTGTATCTCCAGTTGCGAGGTTGGTATAATCCTGAAATTTGGGGGATGTCTTGCAAACAACCCCCTCTCACAATACACTAGTGGGCGGCCGGCGACGACCCACTACAGCATGGCTCGCCGCATATAAAGTTGTTCATTTTTTTTACAACCCAAGTCTCACAAACAAATTCGCCACCCAACTGCATTATAAAGAAAATGTTGCGAGAACATACCTGATATAAAATTGAGTCAAATCTGAACCCTAGTTCTTCTCATGAAAATTATTTCAGTAGGGCACCCACCCCATCCCATGAATATAACAACGTCATAATCACATAATCACAGGAACAAAATTTGACAAAATTTTCACCTTTTCATTCACCCCAAATAAATTTCCTTATGCAGGCATTTTAGAGGTCATGTTGTTTACGTAGCTTTCAACCTTGGACTCATCCCTAGTGAACTTTGTAAACCAACTTTTAAGTGTGAAACAAAAAATTGGTATAAAGTGAAATTTTCTGTCTGCTGTTTATGGGACGGGTGGGTGCCCTACTGAAAAAATTATAATGAGCAGAACTAGGGTTCAAATTTGACTCATTTTTATATCAGGTATGTTCTCACAACATTTTTTTTATAATGCAGTTGGGTGGCGAATGTGTTTGTGAGACATGGGTTGTTTTTAAAAAATGAACAACTTTATATGCGGCGACCCATGCTGTAGTGGGTCGTCGCCGGCCGCCCACTAGTGTATTGCGAGAGGGGGTTGTTTGCAAGACATACCCCAAATTTCAGCTGTCTATCGCTTTCACAGCTGGAGATATGGCCCATGTAGTTTAGCCAATCAAGTGGGTGGTGAACTTGTTTGGGATACCGAAAAAGCCACAAAAAATGTTTGCATATAGGGTGACCCACACCAGGGACGTAGCCAGGATTTTTGAGCGGGGGGGGGGCGGATTGTATACGGAGCCCGGCGAACGGGGGGGGGGGGGGGCGGCGCCCCCCCCCCTAAAATTTTTGCCTCTGCAGTAGGGGAATGGCGCCATGGCGCTAGCGCCATTCGTATGCGTGACGCCATGGCGCCGCTGGCGCTGGCATTGGCGCTAAAACAGATGTATACGTCTGTATCTCTCAGGCATATACAGCGACAAGGACGGAATTTAGGGGGGTTTTACTGGCTTTGAGGCCGCGGATACTGGTCAAATGAAAATATATGTCGTGTGACGGTAAAATGCGCGCTTGCGCGCAAAATTTTTAAAAATGTGATAAAAGCGTCTTCTGGAAGTGCCATTTTTGGCACATTTTTTGGCCCGGCCCAGGAAGGGGGGGGGGCGGCCGCCCCCCCCCCCGCCCCCCCCCCCCCCCCTGGCTACGTCCTTGTTTACATACAAATTTGTGATATTTTCAAAATATTTTAGGCTCTGCTTAGGCTTAGGCTTATGTATGAGTGTTTTGGTGACATGCTCGTTCTCTGGAAGGAGGTACGAGCAGAGTTGGCAAAATCTCAGAAAAAAATAAAAATAAAATAAAAATAAAATGGAATATTCAAGAATAAAATAAAATAAAATAAAATGGAAAATTTAAGAATAAAAATAAAAATTGTATAAAAATTCGAATTTTTGTAAAATTGTATAAAAATTTGTATTTTTGTAAAATTGTATAAAAATTCATATTTTTTTTGTAAAATTTTATCTCGTTGCTTGAGTTTCTACCTGTTTATTCATGGATATGGGAGCAGTCCCAAGTGTAAAGTGTCAAATGTCATGTAAAATGTCATGCAAAGTGTCAATTGTTATGACAAATGTAAGGTAAAGTGTAAATTGTCATGACATGTAAAAAATAAAGTATCAATTGTCAAGCAAATTGTGTCCAAATCTTATGTTTGATACCTAAATCTGTTTTGTATCCAAATTATGCTGTTGTTGAATCCAAATCTTATGTGAACATTTGGATACAAAAACATAAGATTTGGATACAATACATACTATGGATACAAAAACACAAGATTTGGATACACAATTTACACTTTGCATGACATTTGACATGACACTTGACATTTTGCATGACAATTGACACTTTACTTTACATTTGTCATGACAATTGACAAATTGCATCACATTTTTTAAATGTGCCCAGCACACTCCACTAGTCCTTCTACTGAAAATGCAAACCATTCTTATCAATAATTGTAACTTTACACTTGCAGCTAGCTAACAATACATACTGCATGCAACTTTTGAAAAGTAATGGAAAAATTTGTCACAGGTTTTTCATGTATAGGTCTAATTATAACATTTTTCTGGCCTTGCATGCATGATTCTGATTTTTTGTAAAATTTTTGTACAATTTTTGTAAATTTTTTGTTAAAATGTGTCATTTTATTTTATTAATGAATTTTGGGAATAAAATAAAATAAAATAAAATGAAACAAGAATAAAATAAAAATAAAATAAAATTTTTATACAATTTTTATACAATTTTACTAAATGAATTTGAACCCTGGGTACTAGTGTCACATGGACATCAGCCAATTAGTAAAAGAAACAAGAAAATATTTTGCTGCCTCCATTTTTCTGATAATGATAATATCTGCCCAAAAATGAAAATTGTGTGGAAAAAAACGTGACCCCTGATTAGGGATGAAAAAAAATATTTTATATGGCCCTGTTTTTCAGATGCTTTTTATAAATGACGTTTTTTGTTAAAAAAACAACAACAGTTTTTTAGAGCTTCCAAATATGGTTATGAGTCAACACATACAGGTATGTCAGACAAGTGCCAGTACTTTGTCATGTTAAATATAGCCGAATTGCTGTGGAGCCATGTGATTAGGGATGGCACTTGATTTTTCAACTGTTTTTTATCACACTGCATACTGTTTTTGAATCAAAATGCAAAATTTCTGGTAGACATGCACTAGGTATTTTCATAACTTTTGTGTACAACCATGCTCTATTCCATGCCCAACTTCACTTAAAGTCATGAACATGCCGTAGGTATATTGTCAGATGCACCTAGAGGCCATTGGCATAAGATTTTTCATGAGGCCTTCACAAGGGGGCTGACATTTGTGGCAGTGATGTACTGGCACTTGTTCCCAGAAATGCAAGTTTCCCTACAAATTTTTCAAGATATAGGCAAAAAATTTGTGCGCAAGCTCGCATTTAGCTGCAGTTCACTCAGTAGTATCAGCAGATTGGTGCTCGTAGGCAAAAATCTCTGAAAATCCACTTTGTGTGAATGTTGCTGTATATGAATGTACATGTATATTTACATACATAAACAGCGGTTCCTGGTTGCCAGTGCCAATGCCAATGGTGCCAGTGCCATGGTGTGATTCCGTCATTAGGTAAAATGGGGGGAGTGGGCTGCGCCATTCCCTCCATCACTATGTAGGAAATCATACAGTTTCATTTTTTTAACCGTTGGTTTAAAAAAGGATAATTTAAAAAATTAAATTTTTTTCCATCCCTACCTGTATATTTTGACCCACATCTAGGTGCATATTGTTATGGTTGAATGTTTGAAAAAACCGGTTGTTCAAAATACTTTTGAAAAAACCTACCACCAACTCCCTATCACATCTGTAAAAAGATGTCATTTAAAAACATCTTTTAAAAATTTGGTTACAAAGCTGCCTTTTTTCCATCTCTTATTACGTCCCTAGATAAATACGTCGCTTTATATTTATATACCGTATTTCCTCGAATTACCCAACGGGGGTTTATTTTTTCAGTGAAAATTTTGAGAGAAAAACGTGAAAAATGCAACAATAACCACCATTTATAAGTTTTTACAGCATTATATAAGGATGTAGATAGTATAAACGATGTTCTAACGTAACACAGTAAGTGTTTTGAACGTCTGTTATGCATTTCCCGGACCACAAATTCATAGTGCCCGTTTTGAGGGGTGGGTATTTCAAGGTAATACGGTATTTAGGATACAATCCATTTTTTTATGTATAATTCTCATGTATGATGACAATTCTCCGTATAATTAAATATAATGCTATAAGACGATGTTGAAAAACAATGACTTAACCATTTCGACGCAGATGCACCGGTCCACGTTTGCTGCAGCGTCCCATTCGTGTGCATTATTCTACATGAAATCCCGACGGCTCTGCTTCAATATCGTGCGACTGCGCGACATTGCCAATTGATTTATCGATTGGTTCAAATACTGCACGATCTGTCTATTCACCTACACTCCCAGGGGCCGGGTTTTTTACAGGGTCTGGGAGTGCCCCCTGGTTGTCGCAGCCAAGCTGCCAGTGCCGCCAAGTAATGAGCTAAGTTTTAATTAGTAAATAATTGTAGGTTATCCGTCGGCCGCGTGTATAATCGTCACCGAAACGCAGACACTTGGCCGAGAATGATCGCAATGGCGCAATGGAACAGTGTCCGCCCAAAACTAGGCAAAAACTTGGCTAAAATTCATGCAAAGTTTGCATTAGAAAAACTATGAACCGATTTCAATCACTTAAATTTTGATAATGTCACAAATGCTAGGCGAGTTCATTTTTAGGCCAAATATTTTTTTCAACGACCCCGTTAACTTTAAAAACAACGTGTTTTTAAATCCGTTTTTTTTCTCCAAAAGTTCACAAATATGGTTCTAGGATCCTAACGGCAATGCATGTGACTTAAGAATTCCATATCTGGGCCATATCTCAGCTGATTCAAAATGATCGGAACAACATGGAGATATCATTTTTTTAATCATTATTTTTTTTCTTCAGAATGTTCATCTATACAATGTATGTAAGGTGTATAGTATTGTCTTTAATCGTAATCACCCATATATGTATATCTCAATCTATACCGGTAGAATGAAAATTATAACTCCAGGTTGTCTGATCATTTTCAGTGTTCGTTCACGAAAATCGGTTAAGAAATGCCCTAGATACGAAGTTTTGAAGTCACACACATTCTAAATTGTAGCCCACAGCAAACGCATCTCTTGATATATAATTTTTAAAATAACACACCCATCCGGTTGGTGGAACGCAGATTGGCCAAATGACACTTTCACGGTGGTTCGTTTTTTTACTTTTTTACAACTTGACTTTTTTGGAGGCTGCCCTATCGATTTATTTCGGTCTCAAAAATGTCAAAAAGTGTATACCTAGGTACTTACCATCCTTCGGAGATGCTATGCCATTATATTGCTGATCCACTTTTTATTATAAAATATACGGTAGTTGCAGGGGTCTCCTAGGTGGGGGGTTACCCCCCCCCCCAATCCGCCCAGCGATCTATCTATCCCGGAAAACGCTCAGCTATCTATCTATCCTGGAGGCAAAATTTTTGGCTGTTATCCCCTAAACCCCCCCCCCCCCAAAAAAAAAAAAAATCGCCCAGCTGTCTACCTATCCGGAGCGATTTTTGTTAAATTTTGCCAAAATTGTTGCTCAAAATCGCTACTTTTCATGCCTTTTTACAGATTTTCTCCTCCAAAATCGTTAGTACATGTTCATTATTGCCTATTTTCAGCTATTTTGGCTACCTATTTTTAGCCATTTTCACCTACTTTTAGCGATTTTTCTCCCTTTTCGTTCTTCTACGCCCTAATTTGCCTATATAACACGTTTGCCATTTTGCAGGGCATTTTACGTGACTTTTGACACTTTGCATAACATTTGACGTTTTACAAGGCATTTTACAGGGTCTGGGACTGCCCCCTGGTCTGTGTCAACTCAAACTTCGGCTTCACGTGTCGCAGAGCCATCTTCCAATGCACTTGCCGTAGTATTTATCTTTCAACATTGCCGCATGTGCATTTGGAGATCGCTCTGCCACACGTGAAGCCGAAATCCGAGTTGACACAGATCTGAGTTGACACACGTGTCAACTATAGTGTGTGGTGCGCCATTTGCGTGGTTGTTTGAAGTTTCCGAAATGAAACACGGCTGTAGTTTGGTTCCACTGTGTGCGGCGATCCGTTGTGTTTTGGGTCATAGCCAAATTTGTAACCTTGTGTTTCTGCAGATCTCATCTGAAGCTTTTGTGTGATGTGGATGAAGGGAAAAATCTGTGGCTGTTGGCAAGGGGCCAATTGATTTGGATATTTGTTTTTATTTGTTGATTTTTTCCACTATTCTGCTGGCTGTTCACAGTGAATTTCGTATGTAACATATTTAACAAACTGTGACATTCAAACTGTGCCATATTTAACAAACTGACATTCAGAGCGTTTTCTTGTTGTTTTTTCCCAGTCACTTTCATGAGCTTTGTAAATATAACGAAGAAAAGAATGAAACAATTGAATTGAGTTGGACTGATTGAGGACTGATCTGTACAAACGGACCAGTTGACAAATCTATTTGAATATACCTGCATTTTTATATCGCATTTTATCAGCATTTTTATATCGCGATTTGTTTATTGCTTATTTATCCGTATCCGTATTTTTTATACACCACGCACTTTGTGGAAAAAAGATTTAACTCGACAATCGAATTTCGTCAATTGACGGGGGTTGGCCTAGGAAAACGTTTCACACGTGGCAATGCGTTTTTTTACAAATTTTGAGCGTAATCCACTTTCAGGCAAACGTGCTTTTGTACGCGCGGCGGGGAGTTTCTTTGCGATGTATATTTCGCTTGCAACGTCGCGCTGCCCCGGGGATTTTTACTGTCCCAAAAGGTCAATTTTTACGACCAAGGCTCATTCCGAATGTATACCCGCCCCGAATGTATACCCGCACCGAATGGAAGCATACCCGCTCCGAAGGTAAGCCCGGCCCGAAGGTAACTGATGCTACCTTCGGGCCGGGCTTACCTTCGGAGCGGGTATGCTTCCATTCGGGGCGGGTATACATTTGGGGCGGGTTTACATTCGGAGAGGCACAGGCTCAATTTTTACCATGTCTGATATTTTTGTACTGTTTGTATCAGTGAATTATAAATGGCCTTAGGCACACTAGTTGACAAGCTGTCAAGAACCCCAAATTTCAGGTGGTTCCCGTCCCAATTCGAAGCTTGATGACGCATTATTTTATATACACGTACATCATGCCGGACTGTACAGGGTGCGGCAATTTAGACGCCCCCTCTAGATTTGGAATAACTTGTCACTGGGTGGTCGGATTGACGTCAAATTTTAGGTCAATACAGGGACGTAGCCAGGATTTTTGAGCGGGGGGGCGGATTGTATACGGAGCCCGGCGAACGGGGGGGGGGCGGCGCCCCCCCCCTAAAATTTTGCCTCTGCAGTAGGGGAATGGCGCCATGGCGCTAGCGCCATTCGTATGCGTGACGCCATGGCGCCGCTGGCGCTGGCATTGGCGCTAAAACAGATGTATACGTCTGTATCTCTCAGGCATATACAGCGACAAGGACGGAATTTAGGGGGGTTTTACTGGCTTTGAGGCCGCGGATACTGGTCAAATGAAAATATATGTCGTGTGACGGTAAAATGCGCGCTTGCGCGCAAAATTTTTAAAAATGTGATAAAAGCGTCTTCTGGAAGTGCCATTTTTGGCACATTTTTTGGCCCGGCCCAGGAAGGGGGGGGGGGGGGGCGGCCGCCCCCCCGCCCCCCCCCCTGGCTACGTCCTTGGGTCAATATTAACAACTAAATAGGAAAGGATCCCTGAAAATACGGTCGCGATAGCTCATCGCTCTCAAGTTATTCATGCCAACGCGTGATTGTAACTTTTCCACCACCTTGTGATATCGTTCAAACGGGTCTGTGCCGGTGTGCATGTAAACTCGGTGCGCATGTAGGCTCAGTGCCCATGTATTTCTACCCGGTGCCCATGTAGACCCGGTGCGCATGTTGTTCGACTGTACATGCGCACCGGTTTTTATGCATGGTACTACATGCGCATCATACCCATCTATGAGTACAATGCAGTGTTGTTAAAATACTGGTGTTTTTGGAAATGTAAACATATACCTTTTCCAAATTTCAAGTATAAATACTAAAATGTATTTATAAATTATTCTGAAATATCTAGGTAAACATAAAATAACACGTAAAAATTTCAAGAAGTGCTCTGATATTAAGTTATAGATTGAGTAAAAAGTTAAATGACCAACTAAAATGACAAATGACAGTTAAATGATAAAAACGTTTTTGACTTTTTATTTGCCATTTCACTTCCCGCTTATTTTCTTTTAACTTTTTACTTCAACTGATAAATTGTTTTTCAATTTGTGTAATTGGCCGCTTTACACCTCTTAACATGACAGTGTGTTGAACTTCCGGCAGTAGGTACACAACATTTGTCAGATATACAATTACCGTCCCATGTTGGTAACTTAATTTTTAGGTTTTCCCTGGTACGCAGGTAATTGTGTCAGGAAAACGTAACAAAATGTAATGGTATTTTTGGGAAACGTAAACATAAGTATAAATACCCAAAACCTGGGTATTTAGGGTAAACGTGAATACGTTTTCACAACACTGGTACAATGTCATCCACCCATCATGCACGATTCCTGCTGGGAACCTGCCTGGTGCCCATGTACAATTCAGTGTGCATGTAAACCCGGTGCGCATGTTACCCGGTGCCCATCTAGGGGGCATTACATGCACACCGAGTCTACATGGCACCGGGTTTGCGCTAAATGGGCACCAGGTTTACATGCGCACGGAGTCCTCGCCGTTCAAACAGGATTGACTTTTCGGGAGCGGGATCGTGATCGGATTGTTTTTTTCAGTTTTTTTTTAGATTTTCTTTTCGCAGCGGCATGCCTAAATGCGTGCAGGCCCGCCACCAATTCGCTATGCCCGTAAGGAAATCGGCGGGCACTTGCGTAATTGGTCGTAAAGCTAGGTGGTGGAAAAGTGACAATTACGCGTTTGCATAAAAACTTGTGAACGAGAGGAGCTATCGCTCCCATATTTTCAGGGATCCTTTCCTATTTAGTTGTTAATGTTGACCTAAACTTTTGACGTTAATCCGACCACCCAGTGACAAGTTATTCGAAATCTAGGGGGGGCGTCTGAATTGTCGCACCCTGTATTTACGTTGGACATACCGCGGTATTTTTTTACACCGCAGCTTCATTTGCAACATGCTTCCACGTTTTTGCATTTGAAGGACGTCCGTCGGCTCATCAGCCAGCTTTAAATTGGGATGGGAACCAGTTGACATTTGGTTGCGTCGTCAACTAGTGTGTGTAGCGCCAATGGTTCAACCTCTTATGTCAATTCCGCAAGTACCTAGATTAGCACCTTCGTTTATAAGCCGTGGGTCAGGTCTAGTGATGTAAAAGTGCCATCATGGCGCTTGGCGCAATTGTTTGCATGGCGCCAGGAGCAAAACGCCAGAGTTGTTAGAATTACTGAACTTTTTTAAAAGTATATGTAAACGTAAAGTATTTTTTTTACTCGCCACAAAGTATTGAAAACGTAAAATATTTTTTGTTACTCGTACGTACGCGTAAATTTGGGTACTTTTCTTGCGAGTGTAGAAACGACTACTTTTCGTCATTCCTGACGCTACACCTTTTGTGAGGCGTCAATACTTTTTCAGGTGGGTGTCAATTGGGCACTTTTCATACGTGTACAGCACAACGTATGTTTTTGTTTTAGAAAATGATAGATAACATAGTTTTCAGGGTCTCTTTATTCTAGGATATAAAAATAGCAAAAATAGTGGCAACAAAAATACAACACTAATTCATCCAAATCCGGTAAATCACTAGAATTCTGAAAAGCATTTTCCGTACGCGTATGCTTTGAAAATGTACGCGTACGAGTGCGTACGGTATTTTTTTAAAAAATATATGTAAATGTATTTACCGCGTACGCGCGTACGCGTATTTTTCGAGTAAACATACGTACCTTTTAACAACTTTGCAAAACGCCGGGCGCTGGCGCTTGGCGGTATCTTGCTCTGGCGCTTGGCGGTATCTTGCTCTGGCGCTTGGCGCCAAATTCCTGGCGCTTCAAAGGCAGGTCATGGTAAACTAATAAGTGTGATGGAAGTGTATAAAAAAGGCGTGTCGCAAGTTAACTTGATACACGTTTCTTGTCACTTGTGGAATTGACCCCCGATGCTTATGATGAATGCAAAAGCCTCTGACATAGGATTTCTTGATTCCTGCGTCCGGGTGCCACTCACAGACCGTGTAAAATTTAAGATGTCATGTAAAACGTGCAAAAAAATTCTCGATGTTTGCCATTCTTGATTTTGCACTGTTTGCATGACATTTTACACAACATTTGACATTTTACCCGGAATTTTACACGGTCGGGGGTTTTACACGGCACGGAATTTTACCAGAGCTGTGTGTGGACCCCACAGTGCGGGAGGGTCGCATTTTGTGTTGTGAACCCCCGCAGCGGTCCAAATCTACAAGACCCCTGGCCATTCTACATTCGCAAACTCAAATTACAGGTGACATCATCTAAACTTTGGTGCCGCCTGCAGCTTCTACGTGGGCAACAGGTACATATTTTTAGATTAGCGATTTCTGGATTCCAATTTAGCTGCGAGGCTGGACAATGGTTGGTCTGTTTTGGAATGTTGCTCTTTTGTTTGTTTTTGTTTTTTGATTTTTTTTATAGTGTTGCGCATTAGAATTGAGACAACTTATTCCATTTGGCTGACTAAATCAGCCAGTATCAGCTGCAACCAGTTTGCTGCATTTTTGTATTTAGGTTGTAAGATTTATTTTACTGAAAATTCTGACTTTTGTTGTTTCATAAACTGAGATATTGAAAAAATGTTTTCTAATGTAACCTGTTTTCTAATGTAATTTTTTTTTCTAAAATCACCTAAAAGATAAAGAGTGGATATGTTCAATAGATGGAGAAACCCATAGAATTATACCCTTAGTTGTGACTCACTGCAGATGTAACATTGTGTGATGTGCATGTGATGCTGCACTGCCTCAGGAGTGGCTCGTGAACTGTGTGACAGCAGCATGATTGTGTGCAGTCAGCTGGCTGCAATGCTCTGAGGGTCCAATCCCAGTGGATGGGTATCATTTGACTGTGGACTACCCACCCACAGACAATGTGCTACCCAGCACTGGGAGTGCACCTCAGAGCTGGTGCGCAGCAGCTGATGCACATTGTGTCATGATCTGTACATCCACTCCATTATAGTTTCGCAAGCGCTTTTCACATTTTTTCAAAAGTCCACAACAGCTTATATGTGTTTGCATGTGCCACTGCAACACAGGACATGCATGATACGATGTATATGCATCAAACTCTAATCTGTGTTCACATATTTTTAGTGATGTTGACTACATTTTCCATGCAGTTATCAAAAACCTATACAAATTACATCAGTTGTTAGTTATATGCTGTCACTAAACGATTCTGCTTCAAGACTACCTATGTATGCATGTCACAGACCAACTGTGCAGCGGTGTTCAAACAAGTGCTGGGTAGTTGGCCAGGTGCATGAGCCCAGCTGGCTGCACATGCAGCACAAGGGTCCAGCTCTGTGAGGGTGTTGCATTGTCTTCGCCTACCCACTGATCTCACACATGGACAATGCAACGGGTGACCCTTTGGCTGTTGCCCAGTGTTCTGCTCTATGCACCAGCTGCACACCTGAACTGCTTGGCCACATTTTCCTGGCAGCGCAACAAGGTGCAGTCAGCTGGCTGCAATGCACTGAGGGATGCAATCCCAGTGGATGGGTATCATTTGACTGTGGACTACCCACCCACAGACAATGTGCTACCCAGCACTGGGAGTCCACCTCAGAGCTGGTGTGCAGACGCAGCAGCTGAATCACCTTGTGCCATAGTGTGTCTATCAACTGGAACAGCAATTGGAATGTTGGTGTTTAGTGAGTTATTCATGCATTACCCATAGTTCATGACAACTAACAAGTAGTTGCATCATTGTAACATAGGGCAAGCTTTTTTACTGCACCTGGCAACATCATCCTGAAAAATGATAACATAGGTACATGACATAAATTAAAACCCATAAGTTATATGCTGCTGCTGAAGATTCCTGCTGCAATATTGCTAACATGTGAATGGCACTGACAAACATGGCAGAGTTGCAATCAGGGGCTGGGTAGCTGAGCGGAGACATGAGCCCAGCTGGCTGCACACGCAGCACAAGGGGCCAGCCCTACTGGGGTGCTGCATTGTCTGTGTGCCTACCCACTGATCTCACACATGGACAATGCAACAGGTGCCCCTTTGGCTGTTGCCCTGTGTTCTGCTGTGGGCACCAGCTGCTCTTCTGCACCGCTTGGCTGTGTCTTCTAATATTATTTGTTGGTGTTTGCGCAAAATGCCACCTCATGTGTTCACAGTTTCATTTTCACATTCCTTCTTTTTGGAACTAAGATAGATAGATAGATTGAGTCATGATAGATTGAGTCCGTGAATGTACATTGAGCGAGGCTTGTAAACTGCGCGATGGCTGCACAAGTGCAGGCAGACATTTGGCTGGGGTATGTGTGCAGCTGCGATGCACCAGGGGTCTGGCCCAGTGCAGGGTGTCATATTGTTCATGTGCCTACCCACTTACACAACACATGTCCGATATGACACCTTTCCATGTGGCTTTTCCTTGGTGCAGTTCTGCATACCTTATTCACATTCCTCCATATTTTTTCTGAAAAGTGACTGAGTGAAATGCTGTAAAATTTTATACATCATAGATATACTCGGCAGACTGCAATAATTACCATCATATTCGACAACGTGTGAGCAGGATACTTATGCGTGCATTTTCACAAAAAAAATATAGTTAAACAATGAAAAGGTTGTGTTGCATGTTTTTTGTGTTTTTTTTGCGACACGTAGTTTCTGAAACAATCTTTTTGGAGAAATTTTGATTTTATTGACGATAACGTCATTATGGATCGTGTCATTCAGAAAAATGCGGTCTGCGGAGTATCCTAATGTAGTGATGGACCCACACACACTAGTTGACATCGATACCAAATGTCAACTTGTTCACAGCCCGATTCAAAGGTTATATTTGAACGTCGTTTGTCGACTGTCAGCAAGCTTTGTATGGGAACCAGTTGACATTTGGTGTCGATGTCAACTAGCGTGTGTGGGGACAATCGGTTGTTGAAATACACAAAGTTTCTAATAGTGGATAGGTGTCACAAAACTGTGGTCTACACATGACACACAGACTCTGGTACACTTAGATTTCAGATGAGATATCACTCATGATTATCACACTGGAATTTTTATCATTTAACTCTCATTTACTTGCTTTTCTGAGTAACACACTAGAGGTTCTTATAACATGTCAGATGGAATGTGGCTGGGCAGGACAAAAGCTGTTAGATTTTGTTGAGCTGAAAAGCTGAAAACTAAAAAAAGCTGTTGAGGTTTCATAGTATGTTTATGTGGGTTGTGGGATGATTTTTCACATCTGGAAAATTATTTCTATTTATGGTATTTCTCCTGTTGGCAGGGAGGCTTCAAAATAATCCCAGTTTTTCTGATGTTTGCATTGCACTGGGGAATTAATTGTTAAACACTACTTTTGCACCTTTTGCAATCAGTCTTGCAAAACTCAAATGCTCAAATTCATTTTGGTCTTGCTAATTTTCTGAAGTTTTTCTAACAAAACAGTTAGCAAAAGTGTATGACTGGTTTTTTCATTACTAACGTGTCTGGGACCATCATGTTGGTCTTATTCTATTGTCATTACAATGGGAAATTGGAAGGTTGCCAATGGAAAGTTGTGCTGTTCTGTTGCTGGTTGACTGAGAGGTTTCTTATTCCATTTCCAATTGTAATTTTATCATTTTTTGCAGAGTCATTTAATAGCAATTTAATTTAATTTAATTTGATAGCAATGATGTTGATGAAAGTGTTGAATACTATCAGCACATTGCCAACACTGGCGGCTTACACTAGCCAAAGTTTCATGATCACAACTTAAAGCAACGTTGAGCTAGAGCACCATTTGTACATCAGTACAAAATGACCGAAATTGTAACCCCCACAGTTCCGCAGTGGGTGGAGCTAGAGGGGTGAAATTTTGGGTGAAAACTCAAAACACCTGATATATTAACGTGTTAAAATTTTATAACCGTAGCTTACCCCTAGCGCAAATGGCGAGCACTGCCCGGGGACTTTTCAGCCCGACCATGTACAAGGCCGGCATGAAGTAAATATATGCGTACAACACTGGCTAGTGTTACTCCTTAGCAAGCATTGAATTGGGATGGGAACCAGTTGACATTTGCTGTCGTTGTCAACTAGTGTGTGTAGGGCCAATCGGACTTTAGATCTGTGTACTACTACTACACACAGAAGATGAATGTAAATATCCCTGCGAATCTGGGACGCGCCGGCTAAGAGAGGGCGCAAGCATAGGGGATTTTTGGGGTAGCATTTTAGGGGGGGGGGTCCTCCAAAGTTTGCATCGTTATAACTCAGCAACTACTAGGCGAAATTTAACGAAAATTTAAGATAATGATGTTCCAGGTCGGGGCGGTATTGAAAATCGAATTCGACTTTCTACGACCCCCCTGACCCGAGATAGGGTGGGTCTGAAAAAAGGCACATTTTTCGATTTTTTTCGCTGTCGCCTCGAACATGCGAACTTTGCAGCGCTATAATTCTGCCATCTCATGACCGATTTTGATCGTTTAACTCTTAAACTGATGCAGAACACCTGCAGATTCCATTTTTGTGGTCGTATTCGTGATATCTAAATTCCGTATGCCAATTTGACCCGGTTTTTCAAAACGAAAAATAATTTTTTTCTGAATATGCTATCATATACTTTAGATATATTCTGATCGAGAGAAACTCATATAAAACAAAAATTAGTTCAATTATTCTTTCCAATCAAAATGGTCATATTGTAGTAATTCAATCAAATACTACAAAAAGTTATAGCGTGTCAAAGGTTTCCCTCTTATCCACATTTATAACCGCAAAGACAACAGAGCATGCAACTTCAAAACTCCATATCTCGACCATTTCTCAGCCGATTTTCACCAACGAATATTTAAAATGATCAGAATAACATGGGGATATCGTTTTTATTATCAGTTTATCTGTATGCACTTTCATTATGATAATTTCATTCAAGAGTTCCCATTGTTTTCTTGTACGGAAGAACTTATAAAATACACAGATAATTCACAGACAAAAATGATATCTCCATGTCATTTTGATCATTTTAAGTGTTCATTGGTGAAAATCGGCTGAGAAATGGTCGAGATATGGAGTTTTGAAGTTGCATGCGTTGTTCTTTACGTGGTTATTCATGTGGATGGGAGGAAAAGTTTGACACGCTATAACTTTTGATTGGAAAGAGATATTGAACTCATTTTTGTTTTATATGAGTTCTCGTTGTCTATAGTAAACACCTTCCCAGTCAGACCCGGCCCCCCAATTTTTTTCACTTCGGAAGCCCTATCTCCGGCTGTGGGCGGGGTGGAAAGTTGATACTCGGGTGTTATATAGCCATCACCCCGCCTTACTCCTCGTGAATGGAGGGGGCCGCGCGCGCGGCGACTCACTTCAGAGTAGGTCGCCGTATATGTGACAAAATTTTGCGGCGTTTTCAGTGTCCCACACAGACCCGGCCCCCACTTGATTTTTATACTATGGGCTCCATACCTTTAGCTGTGGCTGGGCTAGAAAGATGAAATTTCCGAAAGCTCTTGGCCAAACCCACCCCCCTCTACTTTAACCAGCAGGGTGGTCACCGGCGACTCACTGCAGTGTAGGTAGCCGCATAAAAAGCTGACTTTTTTAACTCAACGTGTCCCACACGAGTCCGGCCGGACCGACCCCCATTTGCGTTTTAAAAAAGTTGCCAGAACACACCGGGGTGCAATTTCATTTGAAGATCATTCAATGTGGGCATGAAACAGTGATAAAAACGGAGGTAACAAAAAACACTGATGTGAAAAGAACAAGAGATAAATGGGCGACATGCAAAGCTGAGTCATCCTGAGAACAACAAAAAAACTGCACACTACACATGGTAATGTTCGGACTAGGGTGTCGACTTTCCATTTTCAATTTTCCACAGCTCTAACATTTCCATAACTCATTTTTGTAAGATCATTTGTAGACACCCTAGTTGTGAAAAACGATAAAATTATGTACACGCTTTATCACAAAAGTGCACCATTATGTGGTTTTGATAAAAAATCAAACTTAAGATGCTACTTTTCACTCAAATCAATCTAATCCCGATAGTGAAAATTTTGCAAAAATCCTAATTCCGACACTCCCAATTACATCAAAAAATTTTTAGCCAGGGCCGGAATTGAATGGGACAACCACCAACACCATGAAGCGACAGACAAAAAAAATATTTTTTTGCAAATTATAAAATGCACTTTTTGCATTTTTTTATTCGACACTTGAAACGATGGTTTAGGATGTCATATAGAGGGAGGTACAAGGATCAAATTTGCGTAAACAACCTTACCTCAAAAATGCCTTTATCAGAAAATTTACTTGGGGTGAATTTTCCCATGATGATGTCATCATGGGAACAAAAATCGTCAATATTTACAATTTTCAAAGTCACCCCAAGTAAATTTTCTAATAGAGGCATTTTTTAGGTAAGGTTGTTTACGCAAATTGGATCCTTGAACCTCCCTCTATAAAACATCCTAAACCAGCGTTTCAAGTATCTAATAAAAAAATGCAAAAAGTTCATTTTAGAATTTGCAAAAATCTATTTTTTGTCTGCCGCTTCATGGTGTGGGTGGTTGTCCCACTCAATTGCGGCCCTGGCTAAATTTTTTTTGATGTTTTTGGTCTGCTGCTTGAGGTTAAGGGTGTGGTTGGTTGAGGCTGTTTGTGGTTGTGGGTCAGGCAGCGCTCAAAAAACATTCAATGGAATTGGAAGTGTGTCGGATTTGGGATTTTTTGAAATTGTTGTTTATTGGGATTAGTGAAAAGTTGCTGGGATTGGGACAGGGGTCTCCTAGATTTTGACCCTCCAGGGGGTTGGATAAATAGCTGAGCGGCCTCTGGCTTTTTAAATTTTTATTATAAAAAATATTTGGATATGATCTGCACTTTCATTTTTTGGATACATGTTCCACATTGCACAGTTAATTTCACATTTATCCACCTTGATTCCATCACTTTAATGTTCAAAAAACACACGTGTTTTCTAAACGCAAACGGGGGCCGGTCGGGCCGGACTCGTGTGGGACACTGAGTTTAAAAAAGTCAGCTTTATATGCGGCTACCTAGGTACACTGCGGTGAGTCACCGGTGACCACCCTGCCTGTTAAAGTGGAGGGGGGGGGGGTCTGGCCAAGATCTCCCCGAAATTTCATCTTTCTAGCCCCCCCCCCCCCACAACTAGAGGTACTGCGCCCATATAAAAAAAATCAAGTGGGGGCCGGGTCTGTGTGGGACACTGAAAACGCCGCAAAATATTGTCACATATACGGCGACCCACTCTGAAGTGAATCGCCGCGGCCCCCTCCATTCATGAGAAGTAAAGCGGGGTCATGGTTATATAACACTTGAGTATCAACTTTCCACCACGCCCACAGCCGGAGATAGGGCTCCCGTAGTGAAAAAAAATTTGGGGGCCGGGTCTGACTGGGAAGCATTTATATGATAGCATGTTCAACAAAAAAATTTGCTCAAAATTTGGCATGCAGAAATTGGGTCAAATCGATATGACCGCGATTGTACATCACCAAAATGACCTCAAAAATGGAATCTCCAACGATTTTTTTTCATTTTAGAAGTTAAACGATCACAATCGGTCATGAGATGGCAGAATTATAGCGCTGCAAAGTTCGCATGTTCGGGGCGACAGCGAAAAGAATCGAAAAATGTGCTTTTTTTCAGACCCACCCTATCTCGGGTCAGGGGGGTCGTATCGTATAACGGCACTCTTCTATTAGAAGAAATACGGTAGAATGAAAACCTACCATAACCCATCTGAATAATGAACCAAAAATCATACAGTTTTTTTCATCATAATATTTCGTTTTTACAATGGAATAATAAATTGCGAAATTTATCACAAGATTTTATTCATTAAATTATGGTAGATTTCCATACCAGGTGTGCTGTCCGCCAAGTAAACCATTTAAAAAATTTCACTCATAACTCAATTGTTGTTGGCTGTGTATAAACAATCAATCAACTGAGGCGTCTAATGCTAGAAGTCGACAAGTCCACAAAATGCGATTTTGAGTAAATCGCATTTTAAGTTTCAGACCCAATTCCAGGCCCGTGGTGCGTGTCCAATTTGGCTCTCTCATGCTTTCCATTAAGTTCCATAT
The DNA here is from genome assembly GCA_964036195.1 of Sphaerolaimus hirsutus. Classification (NCBI taxonomy): domain Eukaryota; kingdom Metazoa; phylum Nematoda; class Chromadorea; order Monhysterida; family Sphaerolaimidae; genus Sphaerolaimus; species Sphaerolaimus hirsutus. The sequence continues at coordinate 17,538,171 of OZ038450.1, forward strand.
GTTGATTATAAAGTGTCAAATTCTCAGCCCCTAATCTCAACGTAGATGTGAAAAATGGGGTGTCCATAAAATTCCATTTGGTCAGAGCAAAACTGTTTCGGGGAGGGAAGTGGACTTGTTGACTTCTTGCACGCGAGAACGTTTTTGTTCCCGGCGACGAGGACACTGTCTTATGGGAAAATTATGGACTTGTCACCTATTAGAAATCGGTTTCCACGGTGGACTTATCACATTTCTTGCGTTTTTTCCCATAGAAAAAGGATGCGGGGGAAGGACTTGTCGACTTTTAGCCCAAAACTAAGTGGACTTGTCGACTTCCTGCCCAATTTTTTTGCATTTTTCCCCAAAATATGTCAAATTTGGCACTATACTATGCCATATGGGTATGTGAGGTCACAAAATTCATAGAAAATGATGAAAAATGTGAAAAATGCGTCCCAGATGACGTTTCCGGGCCTAACACGAAATTTTCATATTTTGGACTTGTCGACTTTTAGAATTGGACGCCTCAACTGTTGGCCGAGTGAGTAACAACTAACTCCCCCTTTAATAACTCCCCCCTCTGTGATAGGTGGAATACATGAGAAGTAAAAGAGCAAAAGCTAAGTAAAATAATTAAATAATACATAATTTCACTTCGCTTTTGCCGTTTTACTTCTCACTTCTCCACTTGCGGAACTGGCTTAGTGTACTGCATTCAATCATGGGTAAGTTCTCCAGAAAAAAACGCTTTCTGTGTTTTCAGTTTTTCAAAAATGAATACCTGTGTTTTGAGGGGTTTTTTCACAAAAAAAACTCAAGTAGGTAACTCTGTTTTTATTTCTGTGTTTTTGGTGAAAACTCCGGATTTTTTCATAAAATGCAAGTTTTTACCCAAGTACAGTGTTTCAATACAAAAACAGTGGTTTTCTCACCAAGAATTTGTTTATGCATGTTCAGGGCCCTGAAAAGTGTGCTGCAAAATGTAAACAGTCATGTAAAATGTCAAATTAAATTTGTTTTACTGGGAATAAGACATTTTTGATGACATTTTATACTCGGCAGACATGATACTATACAATGAGTTGCATGATGTTATATCATGCACGCTGTATCCAACCCGTAGAACTCTGTTTTGGTGACTCGTGCTTACGCATATACGGAATGAAACTATTCAATTGTGCCCGCACAATTCAAACCCCCGTCAAAGTGTAGTTGTATTTTTTGGCATGATGCCATCCAAGCGTCGTCTGGATCTGAATAAATACAAAGCGGGAACGTTTTCTGAATTCAAAATTTTGAACGTAACAAGTTTTCGTCAAAATGAATCGATAGCGTGTAACTTTTCTAAATATGAATTAGATTAAACGTAGGTAAACGTATAATCAAACATTTGCAGCACCTATCGGCACAAAAATTAGAGTAAACGAGTGCGTAAAGAACAGCACATTTTTATTTTCCTTCTTACTATCTTTATAAACACCTTCCCGATCAAGTCCGGCCCCCCATTTTTTATTTTACTTCTGACGTCCTATCTCCTGTTCTAGGACGCGCCAGAAGCTGAAACTTGGTGTAGATATTGGCGCAACCCCCCTCTACTTCGCATGAATTGAAGGGGTCGCGGCGACCCCCTACAGGGTGGGTCGCTGAGTGCAAAAAAAATTTGCAGCTTTTTTAGTGTACCACACAGGTCCGGCCCCCACTGATTTCTTTCACTGCGGGTGCCGTACCTCCACCTGTGGGAGGGGTATAAATCTGAAATTTTGGGGATGTGTCACCAACACCCCTCCCCTACTTTACACTGGCCAGGCGGTCTTTGGCAACTCACCACAGTGTGGGGTGCAAAGTTTAAAATTTATTAAAATGTTACTGTCCCACACAAGTACAGCATCCAATTGAATTTCATAAAATGGACACTTTTGTGTTGTTTTAACACTAATGTGGTTGACAATGTGAAATAAGCATGAAATATCCTCTAAAAATATCTTATCCGACCTAAAACTGCCCACCACATGAACCCCTCCCCCCAAGTGGGTGACAAAAAAATCACTTTTTACAACTTTTTCATCAGACACTTGAACTGCTGGTTTACAATGATTTATAGAGGAGGGTTAAAGGTTTCAAATTGTGTAAAAAACCTTACCTCAAAAATGCCTTCATAAGAAAATTTGCTGGGGGTAAATTTAAAATTGTGAATTTTGACTCCTTTTGTTCCTGCAATGATGTCATTTTTACAATTTGAAATTCACCCCCAGCAAATTTTCTTATGAAGGCATTTTTGAGGTAAGATTTTTTACACAACTTGAGACCTTTAACCCTCCCCTATAAATTATTGTAAACCAGCCATTCAAGTGTCTAATAAAAAAGTTGTAAAAAGTGATTTTTTTGTCACCCACTTGGGGGAAGGGGTTCATGTGGTGGCCAGTTTTAGGTCGGATAAGATATTTTTTAGAGGATATTTCATGATTTTTACACATTGTCAACCACATTAGTGTTAAAACAACACAAAAGTGTCCATTTTTTGAAATTCAATTGGATGCTGGACTTGTGTGGGACAGTAACATTTTAATAAATTTTAAACTTTGCACCCCACACTGTGGTGAGTTGCCAAAAACAGCCTGGCCAGTGTATAGTAGGGGAGGGGTGTTGGCGACACATCCCCAAAAATTTTAGATCTATACCCCTCCCACAGCTGGAGATACGGGACCCGCAGTGTAAGAAATCAACTGTGGGCCGGACCTGTGCGGGACAGTGAAAACGCTGCAAATTTTTTTCAGGTGTATGGCGACCCCTTCTATAGTGAGTCGCCGCTGCCCCATCTATTCATGCGGGGTAGTGGGGGGTTGCGCCTATATACCACCCAAGTTTTAGTTTTCCACCCCTCCCGCAACCGGAGATATGGCCTGCGAAGTGAAAAAAAAAATAGGCGGCCGGACTTGATCGGGAAGGTGTTTATTTTCTTTTTTACTAAATTCCTTTCTTGTTCGCTCTACAAGAACAAAATAAAACTTTCCAATTTTGTAGAATGATATGTCTGTCGACTATACATATTGACATATTCACGACCCACTGTGCACCGTTTTTCTACCGTATTTAAGATGTATCGCACTTCGCTGTTCAGTAAGATGTTGAATTTCATTGACGCTCAGCGAAGCGAAACATAAGTGGACCAAACCTGTGTAATATCATGTCTGCCGACTATACTTTACTGATTTCACTTGATTAACTTGGCTTTTGACCGATTAGAGTTGTAAATAGTACATTATGAGTGACCTGGGGCCAGTTCCGCAAGTAGACAAGTTAAGAGTTAAAGGTTAAGAGTTGAGTTAAAGGTTAAAAGTTGAGACAAAAGTTGAGTTAAAAGTTAAGAGTTGAGTTAAAGGTTAAAAGTTGAGTCAAAAGTTGAGTTAAAAGTTAAGAGTTGAGTTAAAGGTTAAAATTTGAGTCAAAAGTTGAGTTAAAAGTTAAGAGTTGAGTTAAAGGTTAAAAGTTGAGTCAAAAGTTGAGTTAAAAGTTAAGAGTTGAGTTAAAGGTTAAAAGTTGAGTCAAAAGTTGAGTTAAATGTTAAGAGTTGAGTTAAAGGTTAAAATGTGAGTTAAAAGTTGATTTAAAAGACAAATGGGTCATTCGTGCAGAGCGCGATACGCTGATCTTCAATCATATTTTGTCATCGCACGGCCAGTTTGAAACAATGTTCCGCGATTTTTTTTTTTAGCGATAATTTTTTTGGATACGTTATTTTCAAATGTCGTGCATACATCATTAGCTGCATGCCAGCGAACAGCCGTATCAATACCAATTTCACATTTTTATTTTTTTACCATCATTTTCCACTTGTCTTTTAACTCTCAACTCAACTCTTAACTCAACTTTTAACTCAACTCTTAACTCTTAACTCAACTTTTAACCTTTAACTCCACTCTTAACATTTCACTCAACTTTTAACTCAACTCTTAAATTTTAACTTTTCTCTTAAACTTTAACTTTTCTCTTAAACTTTAACTTTACTCTTAACTCGCCATTTGTCATTTTACTCAACTCTTAACTTTTAACTCTTAACTTGTCCACTTGCGGAACCGGCACCAGGTGATGCTTTGGGGTTAGCCCTCAATAGTGATGGAAAAGCACCAGGAAAAATGGCGCCATGGCGCCATTCAAAAATTGGCGCCGGGCGCCAAAGGGAGCCAATGGCGCCATGCCGCCATCTGAAAATATGGCGCTGGGCGCCAAAGGGCGTCAGAAACAATGGCGCCAGGCGCCAAAATGGTGCCAACAAGAAAAATCATTATTTCAGCCTGTATACCGTATATCCTCGAATAAGACCCCAGGTGAGTTTTTGATGGGGGACTTATTCAAGGGGGAGGAGTTATTCAAGGGAGGGAGTTATTTTTTCCTCAGAAACTTCATATCATATGAATGCATTCTGTCAACTCATGTAATCTATGTATTTAACAGTTCAAATACAACAAAAAGGTGTTTGTAAGGTCAACAAAAGGTCAACAAAAATACACTGCGTACATGTCATGTATCTGCTGTCGCTGCCATACGTTAACATTCTTTTGTATTTTCATCGAACATTTCTGTAAATTTTTTAGCATATTATTCACCCAGAGGGGGGACTTATTCAAGAGGGGGAGTTATTCAATGGAGGGAGTTATTTTTTCGTCAGTGTTTAAGAGGGGGGAGTTATTGAAGGGGGAGGAGTTATTCGAGGGGGGTCTTATTCGAGGATATACGGTATCAGCCTTGCAGCTCCCGTTTTCGGTGTGTGAACAATTGTGTGAATTTTGTAGCGTGTGAAATTTTTGGATGGTTATACAGCCGAAAAAAATACACACAAAAAACGTGTTAATTTGAAGCACTGTGTTAATTGCATTCCTATAATTATATTGCTTGTGTAAATGCATCTGTTATGTATCACGTTACATAGCAGTCAGTACAAATGGGCCAAAGGAAGGGTGGCCCACATTGAAAATGCAAACTCAAATTGCATTTTCATTTAAATGCATTTCATACATTCATTTATTTATGTAGACATTATTGACCTTAGAATGGGATTTTTTAAATTGTTTTTTGAGTTTCATTTCTAGTTCTATGTATAGATGTAGTTATACAGCTCTTTACATATGCAACAAAATTGTCTTTGCACTCAGAATTTTTATTCTCGCTCCACTGACTGCACAGTTTACAGTGGAATCTATCATATCCTATCCAAATAAAACCAATTCGTTTTTAACTCTCATTACATTACATTGCTATAACAATCTAACACACTCTTACATTGCTATTTGACCCACACTGTAATGTGATGGGCACTATAGTTTTCAGCGTGAAGAGGTCACCTAAATATTGACCTTCTGCTGTGTGTGAATCTATACAATTTCACACATTGCAGCACACTGTTACATAGTGTGTTAAAAGCTGTTCCACTGTAAAACAGCATAATATGGTAGTGTGTGACATTTTTTTGTGTGATTTTTATTATGTTGACTTTATGTATTATGTGTGAACGTGTGAATGTAAAAAGTGTGTGAACTCTGCTGCAACCCTGCTGTATATCAACTCGGAAGCATTTCCAGAAGAGAAACGTGCTACACCATTTTTTTCTGATGGTGACTCAAGCCACAAAACTCATCTTATCATGAATATTATATTCAAGCGGTTTGCTCTCGGTTTGCCGCGTAGCAAATCGCGGAGCGTACTTATGTCGCGTGCTCATGCGTCACAGTGTTATTTTGTCGCAGCGGCTATTAGTCTTTGAGGATTTTTGGCTTGGGGAATCATTGGATACATGTGATTTGCAATTTTTTGTCTCACATACAATTTATGAGTATTCATAGATTTATTGAGTAAAAATTTTACTCAAAGATAGTATTTATGTAAGTATATGTAACATATGTGTAAAAAATATATGTCAATTGTCATGGTACTGATATTTTAATCAAAAATTTCCAGAACTGCGTGTAATTTCGGGGCATATGAAATGGAGACGTGATGAATTCTGACAATCTGACTGTAAGTCATATTGGGACTGCAACGAAATGGCACGCGGTGGATCAGCCCGCGTCATACTACCCAGCTGCAAACTAAATCCACACCATTCAGGAGCAGTGAAATCAATTTTAGTGACCTCTTCAGCAATATAATATATATTTACATATTAAATACATAAAACGTTTTTTGTAAAGGTGATATGTTGTGAAATCTTTTCTACCCATCAAAGTGGGGGGTATTCGAGGGGGGGTCATTTTTTCCTCACACTGAGAAGAGGGGGACTTATTCGAGAGGGGGGACTTATTCGAGGATATACGATACTTAGACAGTCAGATGTTGAAAAATTCAACCATAACAGAGATGCATAAGTGTTTATAGACATGCTGTATTTTTATTAGTAATTCCTCCCCTTGAATAGTTCCCCCTCAAAAAGGTCTCACAAAACAATAATTCCTAAGGGGAATTATTTAAGCAAATACAGTATATAAGTAAATATGTATTTAGACCACACCGTACCTTCCCAATGCAACTACCATGTTTTCCTGCATTTGAATGTCCAAGGAACACGAGCTTTGAATTGGGATGGAACCAGTTGACATTGGGTGTTGTTGACAACTAGCATCTGAAAAAATCATTACTCAAACATCACTACTCAAACAGCATCATAATCAGCCAATGCACAACAGAATGGGACAACACAAAATCTGGTGGACCCCCCCACCCTAAAATCCCTTCCCTGATTTTTCCTATGGCTCCAGAGGCTGTTGTTGTTGGCTATTTGCACAATTTTGTTGCCACCACAAAATGATGTACCTATGTGAAATATAAGTTTTGAATCATTTTTCTGCATCTTCAGGTATTTTCAGCCAGAATTTGAAATTTGAAAACACATTGAATTTCTGAATATTTCTAGGAAAAAAATCTACCATCCTCGGGTTATTCCCCTCAAAATTTGCACTCTGGAAAATAAACCTGTGGGTATTTTGAGGGAATAAGATACTTTTTAGAAATAAGAAATAAGATAGGAAATATGTCTCTTTTAAGTGGTGGGACAAAAATGTGAAAACGTTTTTTTTCAGTGCTTGTCATCATTAGATACCGTATTTCTTCTAATAGAAGAGCACCGTTCTATTTTTTTTGTCAACTTTTTTACTCGCCGTTCTATCAGAGGTGCCGTTCTATTGGAGCTGCCGTTCTATTTTTTTCACCAATATTTTTCAGACATTTTTCATTTGAACATAGTGTTTTTAATAAAAAATTAATAACATTTTACAATGAGAGCATCCATTCAAACAAAACCAGATGTGAAAATAACCCTAAATCATAGTTATGAACACCTTGGATGTTCTCACGACCCATTTTTCTAATATTTGTGTGTTCTGGCACTCTTCCAACGTAATTTCTACCTGCTGTTCTATTGGAGGTGTCGTTCTATTGGAAGCTGTCATTCTATTAATTTCGTGAGTGCAAAAAAGTGCCAAAACCTGCCGTTCTATTGGAGGTGCCATTCTATTGGAGGTATGCCATTCTATTAGAAGAAATACGGTATAAGCTCGTTTTGTAAAACGAAATTTGATTTCATTTAGAGCAACATTCACTTTTGTTTGAGTGTTGTGATCGGATGACATCATCGGCACTTGGCACTTTTTTTCTGTGGTGCGATCCTTCCCAGTGGGCGCTCGACGCTTTTTTCACGGCATGTTTCCATCACTACCGTATTTCCTCGAAATACCCCCCCCCCCCTCGAAATACCCCCCTCAAAATGGACACTATGAACGTATAAACCCCCCCCCTCGAAATACCCCCCCTCAAATTTAGTGTATAGAGAGCGTAAATGACAAAGGCTGCGGTTTGTCATCTGGGTAATGCAAAACACACGTTAAAAACGATGACTCTGTTATGTGAGAAGAGTGATTATACGTCTACATACTTATACAAGTCTTTAGAGTCTTACAAATGGGGATTTTTGTTGCATTTTCGACGTCTGCGTACGTTTCAGACGACAATTTAGTACTTGGTTTTCAAAAAATTTCTGGCGAAATAATAAACCCCCCCCCCTCGAAATACCCCCCCCCTCGTTTAACCCCCCCCCCTCAAAATTCTCACTCTGAAACAATAAACCCCCCGGGGGTATTTCGAGGAAATACGGTAGTTGGGTATGACAATAAGTTGGGCCACGTTCGAGTAGCCGGTTGCGTGTACGAACGAGAGTGAAAGCGCGGAAATCACTAAAGGTTGCTTCTTTTTGCCAACTTTCGTCGTTGTAATCGCTATTTTCGTAAATACATACACATGGTTACCTACCTATATATAATACCTATTTACGCCCATTTTATTCATATTTATCGCGATGTCGAAATTTTGGGCCGGCTTCCAAGTTGTCATACGGGGTATCTCCGATCAAAACGTTCGTTGGAACGTGAGGACGATAAACAACAGGCTCCGCCTTTATCCCATACATATATCATGAATTCAGTGCGTATTCACAGGAAGTTTCCCGTGGGAAGGTTGGTTGCGGAATATATCAGTCTGTCAATAAAAAAACATAAAAAGAGAAAAAGCTGGCGTTCAAGGGTTCTCGGCGCCGGTCGGCCATTGCTTTTGATTGAAAAATGGCGTGCTGCAGATCTCCGCAGCGAAACCCAACGCGGACCTGCGAGCAAATCACTGAACTCGCTGAATGAACTGAAACTGCTGACGACATCTCCCTGGTTCATATTTTTCTATTGTTTATCGACTTTCGCGCCTGCGCTGAGTAGCCAATTTCGATTAGAAATTTCAGTTTTATTCGCAGACCCAGTTGCCGGAGAAGTGAGAATGTGCGAACGGCAAATAACTGTCAACTGGCTGCCGGCGCACTGGCCAGTGTTCTACGTCTCGTTTACTCCTGCTGACCATCTCCACTCAGATGACTTAGATCTCCACTCTACGCTCCAGCCAGGTGCGGCGTTCTTGTGCCTGACACGGCTTTTTTGCTCTGTGTGACGCGCTCTCTGTGTTTCTGTTGGCCCTGTGCCAACTGTGCTGTGCAATGGAAACATGGCAGTTGTAATTAGGGTTCAAACGGGACCGCGGTCCCGGTACATGGTTCGGCAAAAAGTCGGGACTGGGGCGGTCCCGGTCCCGGTCCCGACACCCCAGTCCCGGTCCCGACATTTACAAAAAGCCAGTCCAGGTCCCGGTTCCGACCACCCAGTCCCGGTCCCGGAATTTTATAGTGGTCCCGACAAGGGATGGAAAAAAAGTATTTTTCAATGACCTGGGCTCAAAGAAATATGTTTTTTTCAGAAAATGTTTTTCTCAACGGCTCCCAAATATAGTTACTATGTGGTCAACATGTACATGTAAATATGTCTGACAAATAGCAGTATCTTATAGGGTTCAAACGATATGACTTTTCGATATCGATATTCGATATTTTTTCAAAATTTTCGATATCGATATTCGATATATTTTTTCTGAAACTCGATATTCGATATCGATACGATATGGAACCTCGATATCGATATTCGATATTCGATATTGAAAAATGGTCGATATTCGATATTTCGATATTTTCGATATTCGATATTGCGATATGCTTTTGGTATAGCAAGGCATATTTCAAGTGGCATATTGTATCTTCATGTGGTTGCACACATGTTTAATCATCTCTTTACTGAAATTTGAATGGTACAAGTGATTTTAACAAGCTTTACATCACTCAACGGTAGAAAATAGAAAAACATGATGAATCAAAGTGTATCAGACAAATAACAATTGGTAGATATTACAGTTCATCCTAACCTAATTGCTTAAGGGCATGTTGCAAAAAAGTATATCAGCGTTTTCTGGCTTCAAATTTAGCACTCCAACAACAATGACATTATAAATACTGTACTTTTACTCATCAAATACAATACTATAAGCACATCAGATCAACCATAAACATCTCAAAATGCAAATGAAAAGTAAATTTGGGGACACAATACAGGGGACACAATACAGGTTCGATATATCGAAAAAATGGTTGATATTCGATATCGATATTCGATATTTTTTCAAAATTTTCGATATCGATATTTGATATTTTTTCAAACTTTTCGATAGCGATATTCGATATTAAAAAATGGTCGATATCCGATATTCGATATTCGATACGATATATTGTTTGAACCCTAGTATCTTATGATGTCATATATGGCAACACAATGGCTTTGGAGCCATGTTGTAGTATTATAAGTGGTGATTTCTGCCCAAAAATCTATTTTAGGTGTTATTACAAGTGTCTTGTGTAACTTGTTACATAAATACATCGTTTTTCATAAAATATTCATGACTCCAAGTGAAGATGGGATTGGAATAGTGCTTGAATCATGTTATAAGAAAGGCTAATACATTTAGAGTGTTCCTTCACACAATGGAGGTGTGTGGAACAACATTGGTTGTATATTACGTACCAATAGGGTTCAAACGAGATTTCAGTCCCGGTACATGGTTCGGCAAATCCCAGTCATGGTCCCGACCCCCCAGTCCCGGTCCCGGTCCCGACAATTGAAAAAAGCCAGTCCCGGTCCCGGTCCGGACCACCCAGTCCCGGTCCCGGTCCCGACATTAGAAAATTTATGGTCCCGGTCCCGGTCCGAAAAACTGGTCCCGTTTTAACCCTAGTTGTAATGTGACTAGGGTTGGCCGATGTTTTTTTAAACGTTTTAAAAAAAAAAAACGTTTTTTTTTTTTAAAAAACATGACGTCCGAAATGTTTTAAAAAAAAAAAAACGGCTGAAATTTTTAGTACTAAGCACTAGGTATTTTGCAAAATTTTTGTGCGCAAGCGCGCAATTTCACACACAAATTGACATTGGTGGTTGTTTTCATTGGTTTTGTTGCATTTTTAGTATCAAAACATCCATTTCTATGTGCTACCATGGGTGAATAAGCCGACATATGTTGCTGTAATATATAATATTGAGGTAATGTGCTTCCATGTACCTCCACAATGTGTAACTTCACTCCCAAAGTAACAACCTCCTTTTATAACCTTGTTTGATCACCATTCCGTGCCAAACTTTACCTGAAGTCACGAACATTCGACTATAAGGCAATATACGAACAATATGTCGACGAAAAATGGATATTTTTGACACAAATCACCACTTATAATGCTATCCCATGGCTCCACAGCCATTATATGGTCATATTTAACATCACAGAGTATTGCCAGTGTCTGATATACCTATATATGTTGACACTAGGGATGGAAAAAAGCGCTTTTTTTCAACGGCCCCGCTTTTTTTAAAAAAAAGCGCTTTTTTTAAAAAAAACGCGCTTTTTTTGCTTTTTATCAAAAAATATCAGGACGTTACCTAAAAAGCTCTCAAATATGGTTCTGAGTCAATATATACAGGTATATCAGACAAGTGGTAGTACTTGTGATTATATATAGCCATAGAATGGCTGTGTAATCATGGGATAGCATTGTAAGTGCTGATATCTGCCAAAAAAATCCAATTTTATGCCAACTTGTTATGTACATTGCCGTTTTTGAATGTTTCATGACTGCGAGGCATGGAAAAGTGCTTAAACACAGCTATAAAAGAACGCTAATACATGACAGTGATGTTTCACACCGTAGAAAAGAGTGTGGAAGCACATTGACTGGATATTATTTACTACACTGACATATCACAACTTATTATTACATGATACCATGCAGGAATAGAAGCAAGCCACTAAAATGCTACAAAAGCAATGAAAACAACCACCAATGGCAATTTGCATGTGAAATTGCGCGCTTGCGCGCAAAAAATTGCAAACTACCTAGTGCGTAAGTACGAAAAATTTTGCCAGCGCTTTTTTTTTAAAAAAAAGCGCTGGGACCCTTGCGCTTTTTTTAAAAAAAAAGCGGCGTTTTTTTAAAAAAAGCGCTTGAAAAAAAGCGCTGGCCATCCCTAGTTGACACTAGGTCATATCTGGGAGCTTTTTAAAAAAACGTTTTTTTTTTAAAAAAACATCGAGTTAAAAAAAAACGTTTTTTTTCCAACCCTAAATGTGACTACTTTTAGTCTGCAGTCTGGATTTTATTTTTCAGCTTTTGTGAATTGCTCAAATTGTTACCATCGGCATGGCGGCGAACGGAAGCGGAAGTGTCTTATACGAATTTTCTGCTGATAATTATAAACACACCTATGGTTGTGTATAGGAATGGCCAGGGCTTTTTTCAACCGTTTTTTTGTATTTAAGTTAGGGTTGGCCGATGTTTTTTTTAAACGTTTTTTAAAAAAAAAAAGTTTTTTTTTAAAAAAACACATGACGTCCAATATGTTTTTTTATTTAAAAAAACATCAACCGAAATTTTTAGTACTAAGCACTAGGTATTTTGCAAAATTTTTGCGCGCAAGCGCGCAATTTCACACACAAATTGACATTGGTGTAGGGTTCAAACGATATCACTTTTCGATATCGATATTCGATATTCGATATTTTTTCAAAATTTTCGATATCGATATTCCATACGATATGGACCCTCGATATCGATATTCGATATTCGATACTAAAAAATGGTCGATATTCGATATCGATATTTCGATATATTCGATATTTAGCTTTTGGTATAGCAAGGCATATTTCAAGCAGCATATTGTATTTTCATATGGTTGCAAACATGGTTGATTATCTCTTTACTGAAAAGTACAATTGATTTTAACAAGGTTTACAATGGTCAGAATGAGAAAATTGAAGAAAAAACATGACGAATCAATATGTATCAGACAAACAAAAATTGGTAGATATTAACCCAATTGTATAAGGGCATGTTGCAAAAAAGCAGCATATCAGCATTTTCTGGCTTCAAATTTGAGATAGGTAGTTCAGTAGGTATGTGGCCAAACCAAATACAAGAAATGTGGAGTAAGCACTCCAACAAAGATGACATTTAATACTTTACTTTTACTCATCAACTTAGATACTATAAGCAAATCAAATTAATCACAAAAAATAATAAATTAATCAAGGACATTATACAGGTTCGATATATCGAAAATATGGTCGATATTCGATATCGATATTCGATATTTTTTCAAAATTTTCGATATCGATATTCGATATTCGATATTAAAAAATGGTCGATATCCGATATTCGATATTCGATACGATATATCGTTTGAACCCTACATTGGTGGTTGTTTTCATTGGTTTTGTGGCATTTTTAGTATCAAAGTATCCATTTCTATGTGCTACCATGGGTGAATCAGCCGTCATATGTTGCTGTACTATATAATATTGAGGTAATATGCTTCCATGTACCTCCACAGGGTGTAACTTCACTCCCAAAGTAACAAGCTCCTTTTATAACCTTGTTAGATCACCATTCCGTGCCAAACTTTACCTGAAGTCACGAACATTCGACTATAAGGCGATATACGAACGATATGTCGACGAAAAATGGATATTTTTGACACAAATCACCACTTATAATGCTACCCCATGTCTCCACAGCCATTATATGGTCATATATAACATCACAGAGTGTTGCCACTGTCTGATATACCTATATATGTTGACACAAGGTCATATCTGGGAGCTTTTAAAAAAAACGTTTTTTATTAAAAAAAACGTTGTTTTTTTTAAAAAACATCGAGTTAAAAAAAACGTTTTTTTCCAACCCTAATTTAAGTACTAGGTATTTTGCAATTCTTGCGCGCAAAGGCACAATTTTACATAGGCATTACCATTGATCGTTGTTTTCATCGGTTTTGCGGGTTTTTTAGTGTAAAAGATTCAATTTGTTCATCCCATTGTGTTATAATGGTGCCACACACGCTGGATGTCAACTGTTTTGGTGTCAACTCGATTTGAGTCAACTCAATTTAGGTAGGTCGCAGGACAATTTTCAAGTGCACGTGTGGCAAAGTCGAAGAGGAATTTTTATGGCCATGTGCATTAGGGTTGGGGAACCGAACCGGACCGAACCGAACCGAACCGAGAACCGAGCACAATTTAGGAACCGAGAACCGGAACCGAAAAAAATACCCGAACCGGAACCGAGAACCAGCACTCAGACCCGGAACCGAACTAAAGAACCGAAAGAACCGAAATTTTATACAATAATCGGCGGCCACCCCCCCCCCCCCCCTTTCCGGGTGAGAGTAGGAAGATGCATGGAAATGTAACCTCCGGCATCAATTTTTAGGCTGATTTGTAAAAATTTTGCACACAAGCGCGCGATTCTTGCTTCACGCGACTGGTGATTTCATCTCACCAGTCGCGCAGCCTCATGTGTTCACGATCCCGCCTAAAATGTGTATATGTATGTAAAATACATATACACATTCCTAGGGTGAGACCAGAAAAGTCCAGGAAAATGACACTTTCATTACAATATTCCTACGTTTTGTAAAAATTTTGCGCGCAAGTGCGCAATTCCCCACCACCCACAAGGCATTTCCTCTAGATACTTCCCGTAAATGCAAATCAATGTCTAAACCTCAATTTTTTGCCTGTCGCTGTGTATTGTATGTTTATTTACCTACAAATATGTCAGTTTTTGGTGCTAGCGCCAACGCCAATGGCGCCATGGCGTGGCGCCTACAAATGGTGCTGGTCCCTAGCGCCATTTCTTCACTCAGTATGGAAAAATTTTAGGGGGGGGGGCTGAGCCCCCCCATTCGCGAAGCTCCATAAACAAACAGCCCTCCCCCCCACTCCAAAATCCTCGATACGTCCCTGCCCACCCGTACACCAGGCTCAGTAAACAAACAGACACCATGCTCAAAAATCCTGGATATGTACCTGGCCCCCGAAACAAGGGGTCTACATGCGCACTGGGTTTACATGCGCACTGAGTTTTGGCCATCTGGGGCACCTACACCAATGCCAATGGTGCCATGACGTGGCACCTATGAATGGCGCGAGCGCCATGACACCATTCCGCCACTACAGGGGCAAAATTTTAGGGGGGGGGTTGTTTTATGTTGTTTTTCCTTTGTTCAGCTTATTATTTTCTTATTCCTGATTTTTTCATTACCCAATACCCAACTTTTTCATTACCCGGAACTGAAATTTTTGACAATTTGAGACCGAAAGAACCGAACCGGAACTGAACTTGAAAACCGAACCGAGAACCGGAACTGAAAATTTTGAGGAACCGAGAACCGAACCGCAATTTTTTAGAACCGAGAACCGGAACCGAAAATTTTGAAATTCCCAACCCTAGTGTGCATCTGAACATGGGCTCGCAGCCCATAAACGCAAAATTTATGAACAACTGTCAGCCCAGTTGACATCCAACTGGACCAACAGTTTTTCACAAATTTTTAGTTGATGGGCTGCGAAATTATGTTCAAAAGCACATGACAACATAAATTCCTCTTAGAATTTGCCCCACATTCACTTGAAAATCGTCCTGCTACCTAAATTGAACTAAAATCGAGTTGACACTGAAACAGTTGACATCCAGCATGTGTGGCGCCAAAAAGCCATGATATGCTACTGCTCCCACATACTAATTCAGTGTGTAGCTGCCAATGTAACCTGCTGTCGCATTAGGTTGGCACCAATTTTTTATTTTCTTTCAGGTGTCATAGATCCAGTGGGGGGGGGGGGGGTGGAATCAGGAGTAGGGTTCAAACGGGACCGCGGTCCCGGTACATGGTTCGGCAAAAACTCGAGACTGGGGCAGTCCCGACCACTCAGTCCCTGTCCTGGTCCCGGAATTTTTTAGCAGTCCTGACAAAGATAGAAAAAATATATTTTTCAATGACATAGATTTACAAAAATTATGTTTTTTTATAAAATGTTTTTTTTTCAAATGCTCCCAAATATAGTTACAGTACCGTGTTGGTGCTGAACTTGTCGCCGACAGCAAAAACTGCAAAAAATTTTTTTGCCATGTTCAGCGACCCACACTGTAGTGAGTCGCTGAAACCCCCCCTTGCTGGTGTATAGTAGGGGGTGTTACGCCTATATACCCCTTAAGTGTCAGCTCCATATCTCGCACACAGCTGGAGATATGGTACTGGTAAAAAATTGAGAAATCGGTGCCGAACCTGATGCGACAGCGGTTTATTATCCTTCTTTAGAACATCATTGAGGCACTATTCCATGGCCAACTTCACTTGAATTCACAAACGTGATGCCGTGATATGCAATATCCGTGATGCCGTGATGTGTATCCCACATACTTCCACAGTTTGAAACATCACTGTCAATGTATAAGCCTTGAAAATTGGAAATGTCTGGCCATTTTTAAAAAAAGCAAAAAGTGTGTTTTTACAAAACCAACGCCGTTTTTAAAAAACGCATTACAAAAAAAAACTCTTGTTTTAAAAAGCGCGTTTTTAAAAAGCGCGTTAAAAAACACTTTACAAAAGGCGTGGCTTGGAAAAAGTTCAGCGCTTTTTTCCATCCCTATTTGTGTAAATATTTGAATCATTTATTTCCGCAGCGATGTCGAGTGTTGACTGTCGAGTGCATGTGTCGTGACCAATGGGCGCAGTGACCTCGTTGCCTGTGGCCGTCCACACGAATATCCATCGGTGCCGCCGGACCGGATACAGAGCGCAGCGGCGCCCACCAGAAATGCGTACTAGTCGCGGACAAACAGGTTGGTTGGCTGCCACCAAGTCACTTGAAGTCTCAAACATTTGACTCAAGACTATAACGAGTCGTCAAAAAATGGATATTTTTGACAAAAATGACCACATGAAATGATATCCCATAGCTCCACAGCTAAAATTTATTCTATGGCTATATATATATATATATATGTTTTTTATATATAAAAACGTCTTTAAAAAGGTCTAAGAAATGGTCATTAATTTTTTTGTACCCCTTGTTCAAAACCTAATGTGCTTGTCTCCACAGCGATGGCCAACTCGTCAGTCCGGGGGTGGCAGTCGAGTTGACGCATGACTCAGCGACCAACCCTGCAACCTGCGAGCTACCCGGAAATCAGCCGCTGTGGCCTGCCAACAGCCAATCTGCGGACGTGGGCACGTTGGTCTGCGTTCCGCCTGACTTTACCTTGATGTTGATTGCCAGTAAACGGTGCGTTCTTTTGTTTCTGACGTATACTCCTCATCGAGCAATGCCGCTGCTATATGTGCATCATGCTGGTGTTATACACGTAAGGACGTAGCCAGCCCCCCCCCCCTTTTCCGGGGTGCGACGTGAAAAATGTAAGGAAATGTGTTCTGATTAGGGTCGGAAAAAATCAATTTTTTAAACGCCTTTATTTTATTTTTTAATCAATTTTTTTAAATTGATTTTTCAAAAAAAAATTATCAAATTTTTTCAAAATCGCCCAAAATGGGGGTAGAGAGAAAAAATATGTGTATGTTAAGTGTCAGACAATGTATTGTCATGTCTATTGTGGTCATATTATGACTGTGGAGTCATGGGATAGCATTAAAAGCAGTGATTTCTTTCAAAAGTATCCATTTTACGTCGACTTATTACGTATATCACCCACTATCGAACGTTTGTGACTTCAAGTGAAGTTCAACATGGAATAGTACTTAAATAAGGTTGTAAGAGAAGGCTAATACATTGACAGTGATGTTACAAACTGTAGAAGTATGTGGGAGCACATTGGTTTGATATCATACTACACTAGCATATCACAGCTTTTTATTACATGTTAACATGAATAAATGGAAGATTTTACACTAAAAATGCCCCAAAACCCATAAAAACACCACCAATGGAAATATGTATGAGAAATTGCGCGCTTGCGCGCCAAAAAATGCAAACTACCTAGTGCAAGTCTACCAGAAATTTTACCTTTTGATTTTTTTAAATTAAAATCTGTTTCCACCCTTTGATTGAAAAACAACTCAGATTTAAAAAAAAATCAGTTAAAAAATCAAGTGCCAACCCTAGTTCTGATGCAAACATTTATATTTAGGATATTTTGTAAAAATTGTGCGCGCAAGCGCGCATTTTTTCATCGTGGGACGTGCTTCTCGGCAACGAGTTTAAGAAGTGTAAAATAAGTAAACTGGTGGAAAATATATTTGGGAAATGAATTTGATAAAAATGAATACCGTATTTCCTCGAAATACCCCCCGGGGGGTGATTGTTTCATAGTGGTCCCGAGAGGGGGGGGGGTTAAACGAGGGGGGGGGGTTTTTCGAGGGGGGGGGGTTATTGTTTCACAAGAAATTTTTTGAAAACCAAGTACGAAATTGTCGTCTGAAACGTACGCAGACGTCGGAAAATGCAACAAAAACCCCCATTTATAAGGTTCTGTAGACTAATATTAGTATGTAGATGGTATGTACACTGTTCTAACGTGACACCGACATTGTTTTAACGTGTGTTCTGCAGTACACTGAACACAAACTACAGTTATTGTCATGTACGTTCCCTTTACACTCAATTTGGGGGGGGGGGTATTTCGAGGGGGGGGGTGATTGTTTCATAGTGGTCTCGAGAGGGGGGGGGGGTCAAACGAGGGGGGGGGGTATTTCGAGGAAATACGGTATTTATCTCATGCACCCCGTATGTCAGCAATGGAAGTGGCGTTCAGTATGGGGGTGCCCACAAGTGTTCCCTACATAGTCCACTAGGGTTCAAACGGGATCCCGATCCCGATCCGGATCCCGTGAAATTCCGGGATTTAGCAGTCCCGATCCCGATCCCGAAACCCCAATCCCCGATCCCGAAATCCAAAAATACCAATCCCGATCCCGATCCCCGAAAACTTTCAAATCCCGATCCCGATCCTGAGAATCTCTCAAGTCCGGGATCCCGATCCCGGAAAAAATAGTGAAAATTTTAAAAAGTGAAAAAATGACATTTTTGCGTGCAAGAATGTGAACGCAAACCCCCAGCGTCCATTTTATGTCACTTTTCTGGCATCCAACAGTGTTTTGAGACATTTATGAACAACTGTGAATGCCAGAACAGTGACGAAAATCTCTATCCCCATACCCCAATCCCGATCCCGAAAAAATGCCAATCCCGATCCCGATCCCGTGACCCCAATCCCGGCCAATCCCGATCCCGATCCCGAAATCTCAAAATACCAATCCCGATCCCGAAACCCCCAATCCCGATCCCGATCCCGAACCCGAAATCTCAAAAAGTGAATCCCGATCCCGAAAAGTCGATCCCGTTTGAACCCTATAGTCCACAGATGGCACCACCCGGCGACTCTCCACAGCCGGATGACAGCATTAACTACTTATATATTTTGTCCATTTTTCTTTTTACATGGTAAATGAGCAAATCCTCTCTGATTTTGCTTATTTTTCTACCGCGGGAATCTAAGGGTGTCGGGGCGTGTGCTATAGCTAAACATTGCGGTATTTTTGAAAAATTTTGTATCAGCAACTTCTAAAGTTTAGTATCCCACTCAACTTTTCATGACCCCCCGACTAGGGATGGCCGAAAAAGGTTTTTTTTTCAATGACGGTTTTTTCAACTGTTTTTTTTCTTCAAAAACACGGTTTTATTATAAAATAATACCGTTTTTTTTCAAAAGCTCGGAGATATGGTTATGAGTCAACAGGTATATCAGACAGGTGACAGTACTTTGTGGAGTTGAATTTAGCCATATAATGGCTGTGGAGCCATGGAATATCATTATAAGTGGTGATTTCTGTCAAAAATATCCGTTTTATGTCAACTTATTACATATATCAGCTTTTGTTGAACGTTTGACATCAAGTGAAACTGGCCTTGGAATAGTGTTTGAATTAAGTTACAATAGAAGGCAAATTTATTAGAAGTGATTTTTCACATTGTACAAGTATATGGAGGCACATTGACTGGATATTATATACTACACTAACATATCACAGCTTATTATGGCACAATAGCATGAACAAATGGAAGCTTTTACACTAAAAATGCCTCAAAACCAATGAAAACAACCACAAAAAGTAATATGCATATGAAATTGCGCGCTTGCGCGCAAAAAATTACAAAATGCCTAGTGCTTAGTACAATAAATTTTGGTCAAGGTTTTTAAAAAAAAAAACGGTTTCGATGGTTGGTTAAAAAAAAACAACGTTTTTTTTTTAAAAAAAACCTTTGAAAAAAACCTTGGCCATCCCTACCCCCGACCCCCCCCCCCCCAATAGGTCCCACCCCCAAGCGGCATCCTTACTCAAACTAACATGTTTTAATCCAAAAAATACTGGCAGGGATTGATTCTTGGCAACTGGGACTATGGTGTCAACTTTCTGTTTTCCGTTTCTTCTTTCCCGAGGAACATTTTTACAGTTTCCGTTTTCCCGGCAGCTGAAAATTTTTACCCATTCCGTTTTCCGGGAGCTGAAATTTTTTACCCTTTTTATTTTCATTTTTGCAGCAGCTAAAATTTTTTACCGGTTCCGTTTTTCCGGACCATTTTTCTATTTCCCGCTAAATTATTTTCCACCTATTTAAAAATGAAAATTTAAAAATGAATAAAGGAAAACGATAGCCTGTTCAAGCAGCGATCCTGCTTTGGTGGTTAGGCTTTCTTATGTGATGTTTTTCTGGCTGACAGGTGGGAGAAGAATTTAGTCCAATATTTTTTCAAGTTAAATTCACTGTTTTTTTTCTGCATTTGATCGCGCTGTGTTTCAGTTGGTAATTTTTGAGCAGAAGTTTTGGCATGATTACCTTTTCCGCTTACCGGAGGAAATATTTTTACGTTTTCTATTTTCCACTTTCCTGAGGAAAATTTTTACAGTTTCCTTTTTCCGGCGGATAAATTTTTTACCCTTTCCGTTTTCCGACAGATGAAATTTTTACCCTTTCCGTTTTCCATTTTCCGGCCAATAAATTTTTTACCGTTTCCGTTTTCCGGCAGTTGACACATTTTACCCCTTCCGTTTTCCGTTTTTTCGTGAAAATATTGTTTGACACCCTAACTGGGACTAGGGATGGCCGGTGTTTTTAACAGTCCTTTAAAAAAATATTTGTTTAAAAAAACACCAGCCAAAAGTTTTTGTACTATGCACTAGGTATTTTGCAATGTGCAAGCGCGCAATTTCTCTTACACTTTACCATTGGTGGTTGTTTTCATTGGTTTTCTGGCATTTTAGTGTGAAAGCTTCCATTTGTTCATGCTATTGTGTAATAATTAGCCATGATATGTTAGTGTTGTATATAATATCCAGCCAATGTGCCCCCACATACTTCTACAGTGTGATCCACCACTGTCAATGGATCAGCCTTCTGTTATAACCTTATACAAGTGCTATTCCATGCAAAACTTGACTTGAAGTCACGAACATTTGCCAAAAAGCGATATACATAACAAGTCAACAAAAATAATATTTTTTACAGAAATCAGCAATTATAATGCTATCCCATGGGTCCAACGCAATCGTATGGGCTATATATAACATCACAAAATACTGGCAATAGTGTAATATACCTGTATATGTTGACTCATAACCATATTTGGGAGCTTTTAAATTAAAATAAAAAGTTTTTTTTAAACAGGGTCGTTAAAAAACATTTTTTGGCCATCCCTAACTGGAACTTGCGTATTCTTGGATGAAAACACGTTAGTTTGAGTTAGTTAGTTGCGAACGTGTTAGTTGGATGCCGCTTGGTGGTGGGACCTTTGGGGGGTGATGAAAAGTTAGGGGATACTCAACTTTTCACATTTTTGAAACAAAATTTTTCAAAAATTCCGCAATTTTTTGCTATAGCACACGCCCCAACACCCTTAGTTTCCCGCGAAAGAAAAATAAGCAAAATCAGGGTGTATTTTCTCATTTCCCATGTAGGGTTCAAACGGATTGACTTTTCGGGATCGGGATCGGGATTCACTTTTTGAGATTTCGGGATCGGGATCGGGTTCGGGATTGGGGTTTCGGGATCGGGATCGGGATTGGTTTTTTGAGATTTCGGGATCGGGATCGGGATTGGCCGGGATTGGGGTCACGGGATCGGGATCGGGATTGGGATAGGCATTTTTCCGGGATCGGGATTGAGTTCTAGGGATATAGATTTTGGCCATTTTTCTGGCATTCACAGTTGTTCATAAAGGTCTCAAAACACTGTTGGATGCCAGAAAAGTGGCATAAAATTGACGCTGGGGGTTTGCATCCACTTTTTTGCATGCAAAAACGTCATTATTTCACTTTTTATAATTTCCACTAATTTTTCCGGGATCGGGATCCCGGACTTGGGAGTTTCTCGGGATCGGGATCGGGATTTGAAAACTTTCGGGATCGGGATCGGGATTGGTATTTTTGAGATTTCGGGATCGGGATCGGGATAGGGGTTTCGGGATCGGGATCGGGACTGGTAAATCCCGGAATTTCACGGGATCCGGGATCGGGATCGGGATCCCGTTTGAACCCTATTCCCATGTAAAGGAAAAATAGGAAAAATATAGTTAATGCTGTCATCCGGCTGTAGACAGTCGCCGGGTGGTGCCATCTGGGGACTATGTAGGGAACACTTGGGGGCACCCCCATACTGAACGCCACTCCCATTGCTGGCATACGGGGTGCATGAGATCAATTTTTCTTGTTATGAAATCCATTTTCCACCAGTTTATAAAATTTACATTCGATAAGGTGCCAGATGCCTTCACACATATTTATATACAGCTCGCATTGGCGTCAACGCCAATAGGCCCATCTCATGGCGCCAAGAAATGGCGTAGCGCGATGGCTTAATTCTGCTACCGCAGAGTTAAAATGGGGGGGCGCCGTCCGCATTCGCCAGACTCCGTATACAATCACCCCGATAAGAATCCCGGCTCCGTCCCTGTATGCAAGCGAACACGATGCATGAGTACACAGTCACAAAAAAATTTTCCGCGTTTTTTACTTTTAAATGGACGATTTTTTTACGATGACTAGGGATGGCCAGTGTGTTCTAACCGACTTTTTAAAAAAATGTTTTTTTTTTATCATAAAAAAACATAGGCATCGAAACCGTTTTTTTAACATCAGCCAAAATTTGTTGTATTTATGATGCACCAGGTCTGCATTTTTGCGTGCAAGCGCGCAATTTCGGTGGTTGTTTTCATTGGTTTTTAGGCATTTTTAGTGTGAAAGCTAGGGTTGGAAAAAAAACGTTTTTTTTAACTCGATTTTTTTTATTTTAAACAACGTTTTTTTTATAAGCTCCCAGATATGACCTAGTGTCAACATATATAGGTATATCAGACACTGGCAATACTCTGTGATGTTAAATATGACCATATAATGGCTGTGGAGCCATGGGATAGCATTATAAGTGGTGATTTGTGTCAAAAATATCCATTTTTTGTTGACATATCGTTCGTATATCGCCTTATAGTCGAATGTTCGTGACATCAGGTAAAGTTTGGCACGGAATGGTGATCAAACAAGGTTATAAAAGGAGGTTGTTACTTTGGGAGTGAAGTTACACACTGTGGTGGTACATGGAAGCACATTACCTCAATATTATATATTACAGCAACATATGTCGGCTTATTCACCCATGGTAGCACATAGAAATGGATGTTTTGATACTAAAAATGCAACAAAACCAATTAAAACAACCACCAATGTCAATTTGTGTGTGAAATTGCGCGCTTGCGCGCAAAAATGTTGCAAAATACCTAGTGCTTAGTACTAAAAATTTCGGCCGATGTTTTTTTAAAAAAAAAAACATTTCGGACGTCATGTTTTTTTATAAAAAAAAACGTTAAAAAAAAACATCGGCCAACCCTAGTGAAAGCTCCCATTTGTTAATGCTATTGTGTAATAATAAGTCATGATATGTTATTGTATTTAGTATATATTATCCAGCCAATGTGCTCCCACATACTACTACAGTGCAAACATCACTGTCAATGTATTAGCCCTCTCTTATAACCTTTTTCAAGCACTATTCCATGCCAAACTTGACTTGAAGTCACGAACATTCGACAAAAGGCGATATACGTAACAAGTAGACAAAAAATGGGTAGATTTGACAGAAATAACTACTTATAATGCTATACTATGGCTCCACAGCCATTCTATGGCTATATTTAACATCGCGAAGTACTGGTATTTGTCTTATATACCTGTATATGTTGACTCATAACCATATTTGGGAGCTTTTAAAAACACCGCTTTTAAATTGGAAAAAAAGCTTTTAAATGCAAAAGCTTTTAAATTGGAAAAAAAATGTTTAAAATTAAAAACAAACAAACAGCGTCGTTAAAAACATGTTTTTTGGTCATCCCTAACGATGACATGATGGAGCGTTTCATTCAGAATCTTCAAGACGGGGAAACTTTTCGATGAAGCTTCATACCGCTCCGAAGTTATAAACCATGGAGAATCTATGGCGCATGAAGTTGTGCACCGAACACGCACGATATTAGCGCTTGCTCGAGTGTCTGCGCCTTACGTTCTAATTGAATCTAGCCCCTATGATTCAAACGCGGCATGGGTCTTCAATTGGGGGGGGGGGTAAATACACCTACGCCTTGAAAAAGCCTGTATATCGAAACCCGCTAACCCCCTCCCCCCCAAAAAAACAAACAACTTTTCCAGCAATCTATCTATCTATCCGGTGGAGTGATTTGCTATCTATTCAACCCCCTGAAACTCGGTGATTAAGTTTTCGTTGACGCTTAAAAATCACTGTTGCTTGTCGCAGACGTAGCTGGCAATCGGTGGATTTGCATGTGCTCGGCTGGCGGACAAACGACAAGCTCCGCCCTTCGACGCTGCCCGATGTGTTTTCACGTTTTGTGAGAATTATCTTTTGTTTTTTCTTAGTCTTCGTCTTTTCGCAGTAAGTATTGATCCCCGACGCGTTATGTTTCGGTTCAATGTGACCAAGCGGTAAGATCACTGGTTTACATTGCTTTTCTGTAGGTTTTGAATTGCACATCGCGTACGTATTTTCGATACGCGGTGAATAAATGTGGATAAACTATCGCTCGCCATTGCAGTCTTTTTTGGTTTCCCGCGATGTCGCTTTTATTTGTGACACTAGGTAGTCTCGGTGTATTTTGTAATGGTTATAGTTTGCGGCGCTGGGTACTGAAAATTTGTTGGCATTTTGCCATCATCCTCATGGGCGAGTGTGCATATTATTTAATGGCTTCCATTTAATGTCATTGGCGCATCGAGTTGACATGTAAAAATCCCCTATTTCCGGATTTACACCATTGAAATTGATAATGTGAAATAAATAGCCTGATTTGTTTAGTTTTGCAGATGTTACCGATGCGTCAATGCTTCGGCATTGTTCCAAAATTCTCAAACTTACCAGTTTGGGGTTGCCTAACGCATTTAGTTAAGATATGTAGGTAGCCGTATGTTCATTTCTGTCTCTGTTATATGATTTATTCCGCGTCCGAACTGGAACACAAACCTGTGTCTGTTTGATGGACGCTGGCCGCCTGAGGGCAGGGGGTCTTTTAGTCACCCTTTGATGATTTTTATAAAGAAAATTGAAATTGCCATGTTTTTGCGTTCACTTTATTCAGATGCGGAACGGTAATTTTCTCAATTTAGTTGGACTATGGCCAAATCGGAGTTATTTCCAGTCAAGTTCTGTAAATATCTACTGACTATTCGCATACCGTATTTCCTCGAAATACCCCCCCCCTTGAAATACCCCCCCCCCTCGTTTGACCCCCCCCCTCTCGAGACCACTATGAAACAATCACCCCCCCCCTCGAAATACCCCCCCCCAAATTGAGTGTAAAGGGAACGTACATGACAATAACTGTAGTTTGTGTTCAGTGTACTGCAGAACACACGTTAAAACAATGTCAGTGTCACGTTAGAACAGTGTACATACCATCTACATACTAATATTAGTCTACAGAACCTTATAAATGGCGGTTTTTGTTGCATTTTTCGACGTCTGCGTACGTTTCAGACGACAATTTCGTACTTGGTTTTCAAAAATTTTCTTGTGAAACAATAACCCCCCCCTCGAAATACCCCCCCCCTCGTTTAACCCCCCCCCTCTCGGGACCACTATGAAACAATCACCCCCCGGGGGGTATTTCGAGGAAATACGGTAAATTCGATATTTTCATTGTTGCCAATGCGATTCATGTTATTGTTTTTTTTCTGTTCAAGTATTCTACACGAATTTGGAAAAAAAACATTGTTTATATTTAATCATTCGCGGGCTGTTTTTGCGTGTTACATGACTCGCCCATAGGTGGTATTCACTAATAATCCGATATTTACGTTCGCCTCATCAACCGGAAAATTAGTGAGCAAATATTTAGACTGAACCGAATATGAGAACTCTTGTTTCGGCTCCCAGGAAGAAACGTGTCGGGTTGATCAGATTGGTGTCATGCATTCAGTTGTCACATGAGCGCTGGTGCATTTGCATGAGCGGTGCCCAGAAACTTCTGCCTGGGCACTGGCTCGTTGAAGTGGCGGCTGCGTCTCAGTGGGCCCCTCTGCGCCCGGCTGGCACACAGTCCGCAGCCATTGGCACTTTGTCCTTCGCCAAGTGTCCAATTCCTTGCCCTGTCCGGGTCAACTGACCAATGTAGAGATGTGCAGACAATTTTAAACTTCCTGTGATTTTTTACTCTACGTTTCTCGGGGTTCGATGCACAGCGGCTCACAGTACACTGACAGCTCGCTGACAGCCACCTGTTTACTGTTGTCAGCGAACTGTCAGCGGTTGGCAGCGAGCTGCAGCCATTTCTAAAAGCAGCAGTGTAGCTGTCAGCTAACTACATTTTGTTGTCAGCGAGCTGCCACTGGTTGGCGAGCGAGCTGTCAGCATTTTGTGGGTCGCTGTGATGTTTTCCACAAATAAATGCTATGCGTGATGTTCACTCTATTTTTCCGGTTATCATATTTTTATGTTTTTGTATTTACCATTGGGATGTTTTGTCATTGAAGTTTGAATTATTTATCGTCATTGGGTGGGTGGAAAAATAAACCTCGATTCAATTCCATTGATACTTTTTGTTTTTACGGTAATTGTCAAACCACTGGTTTCCGGTTCTACTTTTACATTACTTAGCTGGAACCCCGCCAATTGAAAATTCATCCTAGTTTTCAGCTCCGTGTTGTCTGCTGCTTAGTCCTGAACAATTTTTCTTATTTTTGAATTTTTTAACTAAAATATGTAAGTACCTAGATGAAATGGTTTTCGGTTAAGCTGGGAATTTTTCTGAGGGGTTTTCGGTTAAGCTGGGAATTTTTCTGAGGGCAAAATGTTATAAATAGTCTAGTGGCTCTTTCCAATACGTGAAAATGACATCCGATTTTATTTTGCGAAATTGGTCACACAAACTAGTTGAAAATGACATCGGGTGTCAGCTGATTGGTTTCGATTCGAATTCCTTTTCTACATTAAAGTGACAAATTGTCCTGCAAAACGTCGACAAAATCCGAGTTGACATGGCAACCAGTTGACGCCCAGTGTGTGTATGGCCAATGTGGCCTATTTGGCGTGTTGCCAACTTTAGGTAGTGAGGAACACGTACACCCTAATCCACTTGCCAGCAGAGGGGCAGTGGCTTCGGGTGTGTCCCCAGTTTTGTCCCGTGGCATGGCACTCGTGGGGTGAGCAGAGGCATCCCACTCGTGTTGTTGCTGCGGTTGCATTCATTCTGTGAACTGCTTTTGTGATGACCGTGTGTCTGTGTGTCAACTGGTTCCCATGTCAATTCGGATTTTAGTTGACGGACCGCCGCATGTGCATTTCAAAATTGTCCTGTGATGTGGTAGTTGAACATCTTTCCGCTACTCATCAAACAAAATCTGAATGGCTCAGTCGAGACAGATGTCCTTTCAACTAGTGTGTGGGTCATTTTATGGATAATTCTGATGGAACTGATTCTGCTGGGTTTCTGAGGGGTGAACATCTTACATCAGACGCCACTAGTTCTCCTGATTGGGCACTGATGTGCGTGCCATTCATATAAATCTAATTTTTATAAATTCTTGAAATGTACCCAAAAATGTACTTAATTCTAAATACTCAAAAATGATTGTGCTTTCGTTGGCGGCTGCTTTGCTGGCTGCTGGCTTGCTGTGACCGCTGCTTGGATTATTCTCTGGTCAGTTCTTGTTTTCACTGCCCTTTCTGGTTGCTGTTTTTTTTGGGCTAGCCTTCTTTGTTTTCATGTGGTAGAATTTTCCAATGTCACTGCCCGTGGATGGCTGGTGGTGCTCTGCCGGAAGGTACGGCTAGGGTTCAAACGGGATTGACTTTTCGGGATCGGGATTGGTTTTTTGAGATTTCGGGATTGGGGTCACGGGATTGGGATTGGCATTTTTTCGGGATCGCGATTGGGGTCTTGGGATAGAGGTTTTGGCCAAGGTTCTGGCATCCACAGTTGTTCATAAAGGTCTCAAAACACTGTTGGATGCCAGAAAATTGGCATAAAATGGACGCTGCGGGTTTGTGTTCACATTATTGCATGCAAAAATGTCATTTTTTAACTTTTTATTATCTCCACTAAGTTTTCCGGGATCGGGATCCCGGACTTTGAAGTTTCTCGGTATCGGGATCGGGATTTGAAAATTTTCGGGATCGGGATCAGGATCGGGACTGCTAAATCCCGGAATTTCACGGGATCCGGGATCGGGATCCCGTTTGAACCCTAGGTACGGCCTGTAGAAATTCCTGTATTGGCTCCGACCCATGTGCCATTGTTACTCTGCGCACTCTCGCCAGCCTACATCTTCAAACCGCACGTGAATTTGGCTCAGCCGTGTGCGCTGCTTTCCGTATACAAACTTGTGATTTTTACGAACTTGTTGAGGCCCATCACGCGCTTGAAAATGGGAATTGTGGGTCGAGCATATGCACAGGGCGCTAAAATTATGTGTGTTCTCTGTCAAATGTTAGAAAATGTAGAAATTTAACTGTCATTATTGGCACAGCGCACACTGCAAAGTGTAACGATCGGGTCCGGACGTTTTAATTTCCGCATGGGCAGAATTATAAAGTCAGTTCAGACGATTTTATTTACGAAAATCAAATAAACTAGTGAAATTTGGGTCGGTTCGGACGATTTTTAATTCCACCCCCTCTTTTTAATTCCGCCTATGAATTTCACCCATGCAAAAATCGTCCGAACTTCCCGTTACACTTTGCAGTGTGCGGTGGGCCAATGATGTGTTTTGAACACAATGTTCAGAAACGGGCAGTTATTTTATTTCAAATACAGATTATGGATGGTCAGTGTTTTCTGAACTGACATCAGACGCGATATATCGTTGCAGCCCAATTATTCCTAGATCCTCTTCTAAATCACCAGAATGTAAATTAAAATTTTTCTCCAGTCTCAAATGAAACTTTTTCAACTTGTCTGGAACAACAACTTCACTTGACTTTAATGATCACTCCCTAAATGAAATCCCATTCAATTTCAGACTTACCCGGGCAAAGGAAGGGCCACTGGCACAGGGAATCGTGCTCGCCGGACAGAATCGAGAGGGAAATGCTGTTGAATTGGCCCTTGGTCGGCCCGTCGCCATAGAGCGCCATGGCCAACTTGTATCCATATCTGGTTGGGGGAATGTTTTCAAACGTAGTTTTGTGTTTTTTTATTTTTTTTTTGTTGGTGGATGGTTGGTTTGAGCCCCAGTGTTTATTTGGGTAATATGGGTGTGTATTTGTATATTGGTATACTCGGCGCACATCACACTTAGTATGGAAACCTACCATAACCCATCTGAATAATAAACCGAAAATTTTACAGTTCTATCATTAGGGTTGGGGAAAAAACGTTTTTTTAACTCGATGTTTTTTTATTAAAAAAACGTGTTTAAAAAAACGTTTTTTTTAAAAGCTCCCAGATATGACCTTGTGTCAACATATATAGGTATATCAGACCGTGGCAATACTCTGTGATGTTATATATGACCATATAATGGCTGTGGAGCCATGGGATAGCATTATAAGTGGTGATTTGTGTCAAAAATATCCATTTTTCATTGACATATTGTTCGTATATCGCCTTTTAGTTGAATGTTCGTGACTTGTGACTTCAGGTAAAGTTTGGCACGGAATAGTGATCAAACAAGGTTATAAAAGGAGGTTGTTACTTTGGGAGTGAAGTTACACACTGTGGAGGTACATGGAAGCACATTACCTCAATATTATATAGTACAGCAACATATGACGGCTTATTAACCCATGGTAGCACATAGAAATGGATACTTTGATACTAAAAATGCCACAAAACCAATGAAAACAACCACCAATGTCAATTTGTGTGTGAAATTGCGTGCTTGCGCGCAAAAATTTTGCAAAATACCTAGTGCTTAGTACTAAAAATTTTGGCCAATGTTTTTTAAAAAAACAATTATTTCGGACGTCATGTTTTTTTTTAAAAAACGTTGTTTTTAAAAATACATTTAAAAAAAACATCGGCCAACCCTAATCATAATATTTCGTTTTTACTGTGGAATAGTTAATTACGAAATTTATCACAAGATTTTATTCATTGAATTATACGTCTACACACTCATACAAATCTTTAAAGTCTTATAAATGGCAATTTTTGTTGCGATTTGCATACGTTTCAGACGACAATTTAGTACTGTGTTTTCAAAAAAAATTCTGGCGAAATAAAAACCCCCCTCGAAATAACCCTCCCCCCGTTTAACCCCTCCTCAAACATCTCACTCTGAAAAAATAAACCCCCTGGGGGTATTTCGAGGAAATACGGTAATTTTTTTTGAAACCTTCAAAGATGCGAAATACCGAATGAAGCCGAATAAAATTTTTAGGTGCCGTTAAAGAAACGTTAACGAAACAAAACAGTTTTTTAACGATTAAAAAACGTCGCTCATCGTTATAACGGGCTATTAAAATTTTACACATGCCCCTCTTCACACCCACTGCAACTGGTCAGGCAGGGCTTGCCTGTCGCTGTAAAACGGTGGTGAAAAAATGGTCGTCTTTTTGCCCGCGCGCGCATCCTTGAAAAGCGATGTGCAGAAATCGATTCTCCAGATCAGGTTTGTACAGCAGAGGGGAGAAGGTTATAACATTTGTTTAAGTTTTTTGTAATGTTGGAATTTCAAAACTGATAAAACTGTTTTGAACACATTTGAGTTTACCATAGTTTATGATTTTTACCTCTGTCAGCAATATTTCATGGACCCCTTCTTCTTGTAATTCAAATTTGTTGAAAAGTGATTATATTGGTTTGGTTGTCAACTAGTGATGGAAAAGCGCCAGAAAAAAGCGCCATTCGGAAAGTGGGCGCCAAGCGCCAAGGGCGCCAGAGGAAAAGGGCGCCGGGCGCCATGGCGCCATTTCAAAATTAGGGCGCCAGGCACCAAGGGCGCCAGGATAAATCACTTCGTACAATACACTGCTTGTGCCAAAAATGTTTCTCCGACACACTGGAGCACACATCCGCTTACTTATTCACGTTCCCCACGATGTAAGCACGATACTAGCAATGAAATTTTTTGCATAATGTCATACACTGTCAATTCAATATATACATTCAATTTAAACACAATGAAAACTGTCATTTGAAAAAAATGCATTCACTTCATATAGATTTTTCCAATGGAGTACTCTTGAAGTGGACAATTTTTTTGACGATTTGAATGCGTTGATTTACGAGACTGCATGTTTAACGGTTCATCATTCTCAGCTTTGGATCTGTCAGATATGTCTGATGAATGTTGGACAAAATATTTCCATCCACTCGCACAACTTTGTCCATTTTTCCAGCAAATTTTGAATTATACGCAGAGGAAAGGGAAAGGGCGCCAAGCGCCAATGACGCCATGGCGCGGCGCCCTTTGGCGCCCTCCAATGGCGCCAGCGCCATGGCGCCATTCCATCACTATTGTCAACTCAGTGTGTGAAGGGGGCTCTGTTCCTGTAGACATGTAAAGCCGCGCGACATTAAGCATGATGATAGCCGAAAATACCGATTGTGAGTAAAAATTTGTGGAAAAATCGCTCAAAATTTTCTCCACATAGATAGTAGCTGAGCAATTGGGGGTGGGGGGACTCAGGGGATAGTAGCAAAAAAATTGCGTCAGGATAGATAGATAGCTGAGTGGGATCCGGGATAGATCGATAGTTGGCCGATTTGGAGTGGGAGCCCCCTTCCATTGGAGACCCCTGCAAATGTCGAGCGGGTTCACATGTTTAGTGAGCCAACGTCGTAAAGGTGCAACAAAATCCAACCGCCACACCTACCCATACTTCAAATTGTGTTGCCCCATGCGCCAGACTAAATCTTCAAGTAGGCGGTCCTTGCATTGAAGTAGGTCTGTAAAAGTTCAAAGTTCAAGGAAAAGGTCTTCGCGCAGCTCCACGCAGCCGCCGAGCAGTGGGTGCAGATGCGGGTCGAAGCTCTCCCTGTGCACCATGTGCATTTTCACGCCCTTGTTGCCCTGCATGTTTAGAGGGAGGGATGTTTTGGTGCGGTTTTTTTGTCACCTGAATGCGTTTCTGTTGGGGTTTGAATGAAGGGTCAAGTGGGAATTTTGTTGCTTGGAGTATAATGACAAAATTTTACGCTGGTAATGTATCGAATTTTCTTTCTGAAACTCGATTTTTCACATTGATATTGAACTTTGAATATCGAATATTTATATCAATGGGAAAAATTGTCGATATCCGATTTTCGGCATGAAAAATGTCGATATTTATTGAATTATTGATATCGATGAATAAATACTTTATGTTCAATATTCAATACGATATATCTTCCGAACCCTAAACTTAAGCACCAGCAACTCAAATCAAGTCACTGCACTGTACTGTAGCCATCCTACACTCACCTCAAATTCGCAGCCGAACTCCGTGACCTTACGGTACGTCTTGACCAGGGTTGGCAAAATCTCAGAAAAGAATAAAAATAAAATAAAAATAAAATGGAAAATTGAAGAATAAAATAAAATATAATAAAATGGAAAATTTCAAAATAAAAATAAAAATTGTATAAAAATTCGAATTTTTGTAAAATTTTTGTAAAATTGTATACAAATTCATATTTTTGTAAAAATTGTATAAAAATTCATAATTTTTGTAAAAAATTTTTTTCTGTTGTTTATTGTTCAACCTATTTTTTCGCGGAGCTGGGGCAGTCCCAAGTAGTGATGGAAAAAGCGCCAGACTTTTAGCGCCAAGCGCCAAAAGCGCCATGGCGCTTTTCTGACCCCCAGCGCCAAGCGCCAATGGCGCCAGAGCAAAATAGCGCCAAGCGCCAAAAGCGCCATGGCGCTTTTCTGAACCTCAGCGCCAAGCGCCAATGGCGCCAGAGGGTAATAGCGCCAAGCGCCAATAGCGCCAGCGCCAAATTTTTCTGTACTTCATTTGACGCACCGGTACTGCTGATGTCGTAGTAGTCGATTTAACTTCCGCCATTGAAGTTCAATCAACCACTACAATGTTTACATTGTTAAAATCCCCTTGGATTACCCCCATGGGGGTTTATTTTTAATTAATTCAAAGGGTTTTTTTTCGAAAAAATACGGTATATGCATATATACATATACAAACCACTTTATATGTATCTGCGATGCAAATCGGCAGCAAATAACACATCATGTACAATGCATACTAGGGTTGGGAATTTCAAAATTTTCGGTTCCGGTTCTCGGTTCGGTTCTTAAACTCGGTTCCGGTTCGGTTCTTTCGGTTCTAAAATGATCAAAATTTCGGTTCCAGGTAATAAAATAACCGGGTATCGGGTAATAATCGGCTGAACAACAGAAAAACAATATACCCAAGTTTACATGTGTAACTACATTGGTTGGATATTTCATACTACAGGAGCATATCACAGCTTCAATTATTGAATTTCAATTGCCTTATTTCATGGTAGAATGCAGAAATCAGAGTTGTTATAATAATACTGGTATTTAAAAAAGCGTAAAAGCAAACATATACGTTTTCTGTACTCGCGGGCTTTCAAAAAGTACACGAGTAAACGAGTACTGGTATTTTTTTCTGGAGGAAACGTAAATGTATTTGTAGTATGCGAGTGAGTACGCGTATTATCTTGAGTACAAACATAAATAACTTTTGCTAACTACGGTTAAAACTGCCACAAAACCAATGAAAACTACTACCAGTGATAATGTGTATGTGAAATTAGACGCTCCCATGCAATCATTTTGCAAACAGATGAATTTTGCAATTCTGAACACGCACCAAGATGTTCAGCTGCTGTTTAAAGGCTTAGATGTAGGTGTTGAAAAAATGCTGTTTAAAAACTTTAAGATTCCTAGAAAATTTCGGTTCTTTCGGGTATTTACTTCGGTTCCGGGTATAAGTGCCGGTTCTCGGTTCCGGTTCGGTTCTCAAGCTCGGTTCCGGTTCTCGGTTCTTGGTTCCAAAATAGTGCTCGGTTCTCGGTTCGGTTCGGGTCGGTTCGGTTCCCCAACCCTAATGCATACATGATGTATTTACGTTATTAAAAACGGGAGGTATTTCGAGGGGGTTATTTCAAGGAAATACGGTATATACCTTTGACTCCAAATATTACCTAATCAATATTTAATCAATATTTATGTCTCCTAACACCCTTACCTATATTTATCAATATTTATTCAGTTGTACTCAAACTTGATCAACTGGATTGTGCATTTTCACAGTATTATAACCATTTTTGTAATCACGGTTGGCGCTTTTTTGGCGCCATTCAAAATGCCAGCGCCAGGCGCCAATAGCGCCACCAGAAAATGGCGCCAAGCGCCAAAAGCGCCATGGCGCTTTCTCAGACCCCAGCGCCAAGCGCCAATGGCGCCAGAGCGTTTTAGCGCCAAGCGCCAAAAGCGCCATGGCGCTTTTTGCTTTGGCGCTAGCGCCAGGCGCCAGCGCCATGGCGCTTTTCCATCACTAGTCCCAAGCCATATAAAGTGTCAAAATGTCATGAAATGAAATGGAAAGTGTCAATTGTCATGACAAATGTCAAGTAAGTGTCAATTGTCATGACAAATATAAATTAATGTGAAAACTGTAAAGCAAAGTGTATCCAAATCTTTTCTTTTGTATCCAAATCCTGTTGTCGTTTTTGTAGCCAAATCTTATGTTAACATTTGGATACAAAACATAATATTTGGATACCAAAACATAAGGTTTGGATACCAAAACATGAAATTCAGATACACAATTTACACTCTGCATGACATTTGTCATGACAATCATACTTTGCTTGACATTTCAGATGTCAATTGACTCTTTACTTTACATTTGTCATGACAATTGACACTTTGCATGACATTTTACAAATGTGCCCAGCACACTCCAGTAATCCTTCTACTGAAAATGCAAACCATTCTTATCGATAATTGTAACTTGCACTTGCAGCTAGCTAACAATACCTATTGCATGCAACTTTTGCAGAGTAATGGAAAAATTTGTCACGCGTTTTTCATGTTTAGGTCTAATTATCACATTTTTCTGGCCTTGCATGCAAGATTCTGATTTTTTGTAAAATTTCTGTAAAATTTTTGTAAAGTTTTTGTAAAATGGTCCCATTTTATTATTTTATTATCATTTTGGAATAAAATAAAATAAAATAAAATGAAACAAGAATAAAATTAAAATAAAATACATTTTTATACAATTTTTATACAATTTGTATACAAATGATTTTTATAAAACCAACCCTGGTCTTGACCGGCGACCTGCGACCACTTATTGGCACCCTGCCAGGACTGCCCACTGCGGTCAGTGGTATTTACGCGGTTTTCCGCGGCTACATTGTCAGCGGTTTTGTCCTTGTCCTTGCGCTTGTCTTTGTCCTTGGGGGTGAGCATGGGCGGGTGGTCGGAAAGGTCCAATGGGCTGGCAGTGTTGGCGCGACTGCTGGCGCGCGATTGCACGTGTATCTGAGTTGTATGCAGAGGCGTGGCTTCATCTTGCAGGGGTTGAGCATTGAGGGATCCCCCCACACAATCTCTGTTCGCTATCTCACTGGCAAATTGTATTTGTTATTTTCCTCCCTGAACACCCGGAGTGATTTTTGAGAAACTATACCCCAATTTTCGCTCAAAATCTCTATTTTTCTTAACTTACTATACATTTTCACCTCGAAAATCACTAGTTCATGTGCGTAACTAGCTATTTTTTGTACTATATGTGCTTATACATTTTTAGCCATTTTTCACCTACCGTATTTGCTTGAATAGTACCCCCCCTTGAATAATTCCCCCCCTCGAATAATCCCCCCCTGTAAGACGAGTGAGGAAATAATAATTCCCCCCCTCGAATAATCCCCCCCTTAAAGAATTTGCTCAATTTATTGTGCCCAATTTAAACAAAAATGGCATGTTTTTGTGTGAATAAAGCAGATTTCATCAAATGAGTTGATAGAAACATGGTTGAAAATGTTGACGAAATAATAATTCCCCCCCTCGAATAATTCCCCCCTCGATTAGTTCCCCCCTCAAAATAGTCTGACGAAATAATAATCCCCCAGGGGGATTATTCAAGCAAATACGGGACTTTTACCGATTTTTCCCACTTTTTTTCCTTATACACCTTGAAAAAGACTATATATCGAACCTCGGCATTCTGCCCCTCCAAATCCCCAATTTTCCCGCGCCAATTTTTTTCCAGTTTTACTGTTGGGGATGTGGGAATGTTTGGGAATTGTCTATTTCCTTGTAAAGTGTGCAATCAGCGGATCCCTCCCTAGTGTATCATCCTTCGATCAGCCAACGTTGATCCCTATCGCATTTTACCCAGCCGCCCCAAAGCTTCTCCAACCGATCGCCCAGGACAACGTTTTACCGGCGCTGGGCATTTTCGCTCGGACAACTCAAAACGAACCGCTCATTGGTCAGATCACGCTGGGCGCCGTGGCCCTGTGCTTTGTGCTCATTAGGACACTGGATTTTGTCAGTTTGGGTTTGCGCACACACACCAGTAGACCACTGAAATTTGGGAAACTCGTAAATTTGTTTTCAACGCCTAATAACCATTTTGATTAACCTGATTTTCAACACCTGAGTTTACCCTAATAACCATTTTGATCTGAATCAGCAGTACTTGACAGCCTCATCGTGCCAGTAAACTGAAGTGTGTTTAAAAACATCTATCAGTTTGGAAAGTTTTGGTTGTCAACTACTGTGTGTATGGCTTTTTAAGCAAATTTGCGATTAATTTCATACCAGTATTCTCAAATCCAATTCAACACCATCGCAGATCCCGCCGATCGTAGAGAAGTGTTTCAAGTGCTGCTAGGCGGGTCTGCCCCTGTCTGTCTGCAGTCAAGCGCCATGGCACGCGCTTCAAGCTCTACCTCCCACTGCTCGCCACTCTCGGATTTCTCTTGTCCGTGTTTCTCATGTGGTGCGGCTGGTGGATTAACAGGGCCTGTGCGCTGGTGTGTTTTGCAATGGCGCATTTATGGTGGCTCTATTTCGAGAGAGTTTTTGATTTGTTGCCAATTTTGTTGCCATTTCTATTTTCACTGTATTTCAACAAGTGTTATATGCATTATTGGCATGCTGTCAATGTATACAATCAATAATTGTGTGCAGAGGGTCGTCGGAATATATAAATACCACTGTCCATCGTGCACTGTTTACAGCCTTTTTTCCATTAACATCAGTTTACTGAGTGTCGCTTAATTTTACATTGCTTTA
The DNA here is from genome assembly GCA_964036195.1 of Sphaerolaimus hirsutus. Classification (NCBI taxonomy): domain Eukaryota; kingdom Metazoa; phylum Nematoda; class Chromadorea; order Monhysterida; family Sphaerolaimidae; genus Sphaerolaimus; species Sphaerolaimus hirsutus. Next base: position 17,575,622 of record OZ038450.1, read on the forward strand.
TCGATGTTTGCTGGAACCTTGTAATAAAAATAAGTTTTCCAGCTTCACTGAAATTATTTTTGTGCGCACTGTATTTTTTGTTCTTAGTGGAAATATTTAGGAACTTAAATATGAGTTGATTGATATTGTTTACTTGTTGTGGTATTGTGCCAGGCCTCCTACGCACCAATGCCTGGTACGCACAAACGCCCGGTACGCACAAAATTGTGCCCGCCACGCACATCTGCCCGGTACTTACATGGCTGATGATCTTTGCATACGGGACAGATGGTCACTAATGTTATTGCACAGCTTTTTTCACTTCACTGATATCTGAAAATCACTTGAAAAAGTGTCAAGTGAAAAAAACGGTCCGAAATGGCCATTATCCACCATTTTTTCACTTGACACTTTTTCAACTGATGTTCAAATATATGTGAAGTGACAAAAAGTTAACTAATGTCATTACACAACTTTTTTTCATTTCACTCACAAGTGTGAAGTGAAAAACACGCTCAAAATGTAATGTAATGTTATTTCGTACCGGGCAGATGTGCGTGGCGGGCACAACTTTGTGCGTACCAGGCGTTTGTGCGTACCAGGCATTTGTGCGTACAAGTGCACCGCCGTGGTATTTACCGATACTTTTTGCTCATGGTTATGGTATGCTGAGATAATCTTGTGTGATTATGTTACATCAAATTATTTTACACTTGTGTAGGTCCCAGACAATTTACTTGTATTTATTCCCCTCGAAATGTCAAATATCATGCAAGTGTCTAAAGTCATGTCAATGTAAAATTTTATTTTTATCGGCAGGGCATTTTACATTACTTTTGACATTTTACATTACTTTTAATGCTTTGCATGACATTTTTCATTTGGCCGTGTCTAGGAGTGGTGGCACCACAAATCACACGTTCACGATAATAGGAACAGCTAAATGTGTAAACGCATATTATTGTGTGTCATGCTTTCTGCCACCGGTGCCGTTATCCCTCGACGCCGCCTGCCCAACTCCGCGCAGTGCAACACATACGCCCAGAGCCACGTAGGTAAACATGTAAACCCGCTCGGCATGCCAGGGGGTTTCCGGGGGAGGGGGGCTGCCCCCCCCCCCAAATCCGTCGGCTATTGTTCTATCCGGAGGCCCGCTCAGCTATCTATCCATCCCGAGGCGAATATTTGGGCTACTTTCCCCTGACCCCCCCCCCCCCCAACATGTTCAGCTATCTATTTAAACACCTGCCCGAACAAGTCCGGCCCCCAAGTTTTGATTTCACTTCGGATGCCATATCTCCGGCTGTGGGGGTAGTGGAAAGCTAATACTTGTAAGGTATTTAGGTGCAACCCCCATTACTCCTCATGAATGGAAGGGGCCGCGGCGACTCACTATAGAGGGGGTCGAGGTAGATGTGAAAAAAAATTTTCCGGCGTTTTCACTGTCCCGCACAGGTCTGGCCCCCACTTGATTTCTTATGGTATGGCTTGAAAAAGGGGCGCCAAGCGCCAATGGCGCCACAGGAAATAGGCACCATAGCACGGCACCCTATGGCGCCCTCTAATGGCGCCATTCCACCCCCCTAAGCCCCCCCACACGCTTGTTGACATCGACATCAAATGTCAACTGGTTCCATTCCTAATTCAAAGATTGCGTTTGAACGTCGTTCGTCCACTCGTCAGCAAGCTTTGCATCGGGATCGGCACCAGTTGACATTTGGTGTCGATGTCAACTAGCGTGTGTGGGCCCTAAGCGGCAAACAAGAAAAATAACTTTGGCAAATTTTAAAATGCACTTTTTGCTTTTATTTTTTTACACACTTCACACGCGGGTTTAGGATGTTTTTAAGAGGGGGGTGTAAAAAGGACACATCATCATGACATCATCACAGGAAGTACCGTATTACCTCCAATATAAGGCATCCCTCTAATATAAGGTACCCTCTAATATAAGGTATAACTTTTGGCTAATTTGAACGCGACGAAAAAAATGTAAGGTACCCTCTAATATAAGGCATACCTGTAATATAAGGCACAGCTGGCTGCGTGCCAAAACGCGTAAAATCATAAAAACGGTCACCAGACATGGCGGAAAATGATGAAAATGGTGCCGAAGGGCACTGCGATAACTCTTCGTCGACTTCTGCCATTTTGAAGTGATACTGTACCACCTATTTTGTACATTCCAATTTGAAAAAATGAATTGTATCGTTGTTCACTGTTGGTAAAATTTCTTTAAAATCTGGTGAAAATAATTGAAGGTACCCTCTAATATAAGGTACCCTCTAATATAAGGCATAACTTTTGGCTCGAAAAATTTGATGAAAACAATATAAGGTATACCTTCTATTAGAGGTAATACGGTAATTGTCAAAATTTCAAATTCACCCCAAGTAAATTTTGTAATGGAGGCATTTTTGAGGTAAAGTTTTTTACACAACATGGAACCCTCAAACCCTCCTCTGTAAAACATCTAAAACAGCTGAAGTGTGTTAAAAAATTAAAGCAAAAAGTGCATTCTAAAATTTGCAAAAAAAAATATTTTTCTTGTTTAGGGGGTGGGTAACGATGGCAAACCCTCTGGAAAAAAGTATTTAAAATTTTGTGTTTTTTTCACAAATGATTTTCTGGATTTCTGGTGAGTTTTGAATACACCTTCACCTATTGCTGCCTTCCAAACTGTTTCAACATTTTAAGAACATTTTCACAAGTTTTGCTCGGCCATGGAAAAAATTCATGTGAAATCGATGTTTTGAAATGCGTTTCTGCACTTTACTTACATTTTTGGTCAACTACTAAATTACTGGCATTACTGGCATTTTTTCGAGCCTTAGCGTAAGAAATCAAGTGGGAGCCGGACCTGTGTGGAACAGTGAAAACACCGCAATTTTTTCCAAGTATACGGTGACCCCCTCTATAGTGAGTTGCCGCGGCCCCTTCCATTCATGAGAAGTAGTGGGTGGTTGCACCTATATACCCCACAAGTATTAGCTTTCCACCACAACCACAGCTGGAGATATGGCATCCTAAGGGAAATCAAAACTTGGGCGCCGGACGTGTTTGGGCAGGTGTTTATTTACGTTGAGCAAAATTTTGAGCGATTTTTCCCAAATTTTCACACAAAATTGTCAAATCTTGTTCCATTGTGTCAATTTCACCATAGAATCGCTATTTTGAGACATACACATGGTTATATACCTATATTTATCTATTTATATTTACCTACATGCCGAGCGGGTATGTCTGCAGGCACAGGGCCCCCAGGGCACCGTGTTGTTCGGCTCGCAGGTGTGCGTGGTTATCGGGCTGGGCATCCACCTGCACGTGGTGTTCCGCGGCAGTCGCAAGGAATTCGGCGACTCGCTCGGCAGCCTCAAGCAGAGTGCCGCGTTGTTGGTAATAGAGGCACTAGAGGGCACAACAAGCGTGAAGTCACTTACCATTGGTTGGTTTTGGGGTGTTCGTCAGAATTTTTTTTGCTGCATGTGATTACTTTTGTTACCTGCCACGGTTTGGCATTTAAAATGCCCTCAGTGAGTGTATTTTACCGTGCCAAGTTTGTGGGGTTACTAGAAATTTTCATAAGCATCGTGGTAAATGGGTTTTGCATATAATTAATTATATAATTTTGCACCATAGTTTTACACCATGAAGTACGTTTTCTGTACACGAGTACTTCAAAAAGTATACATAAGAGCGAGTACAGATACTTTTTTCAAAGTATATGTAAACGTATTTACTCATTACTCCAGAAAATGTAATTATTGAGTAAACGTAAATACATTTTAACAACTGGATTCTGCCCGATGGCGCCGTGCCGCGCGTGCTGCGAAGAGTACTTGAACGGCGCTAGAACGGCGTGCGCATTGCCGAGTGGTGCGGCATGGACCAGAGGTTCCACACCCGCATCAACAGCATACCGTATTACCTCGAAATACCCCCATGCAGGGTTGGTTTTATAAAATTCATTTGTATACAAATTGTATAAAAATTGTATAAAAATGTATTTTATTTTAATTTTATTCTTGTTTCATTTTATTTTATTTTATTCAAAAATAATAATAAAATGGACCATTTTACAAAAATTTTACAAAAATTTTACAGAAATTTTACAAAAATCAGAATCTTGCATGCAAGGTCAGAAAAATGTGATAATTAGATTTAAACATGAAAAACGTGTGACAAATTTTTCTATTACTTTGCAAAAGTTGCATGCAGTAGGTACTGTTAGCTAGTTCCAAGTGTTAAGTTACAATTATCGATAAGAATGGTTTGCATTTTCAGTAGAAGGATTACTGGAGTGTGCTGGGCGCATTTATAAAACATCATGCAAAGTGTCAATTGTCATAACAAATGTAGTAAAGAGTCAATTGGCATCTCAAATGTCAAGCAAAGTATAATTGTCATGACAAATGTCGTGCAGAGTGTAAATTGTGTATCTGAATCTTATGTTTTGGTATCCAAACCTTATATTTTCTTATCCAAATCTTATGTTTTTGTATCGAAATGTTCACATAAGATTTGGTTACAAAAACAACAAGATTTGGATACAAAAGATAAGATTTAGATACAATTTGCTTTACAGTTTCCACTTTTATTGATATTTGTCATGACAATTGACACTTTACTTAACATTTTCATGAAAATTGACACTTTCCATTCCATTTCATATGACATTTTGACACTTTACATGGCTTGGGACTGCCCCAGCTCCGTGAATGGATAGGTTGAACTATAAACAACAGAACAAAAAATTAACAAAAAATATGAATTTTTATACAATTTTTACAAAAATATGAATTTGTATACAATTTTACAAAATTTTTACAAAAATTCGAATTTTTATACAATTTTTATTTTTATTTTGAAATTTTCCTTTTTATTTTATTTTATTTTATTCTTCAATTTTCCATTTTATTTTAATTTTATTTTTATTCTTTTCTGAGATTTTGCCAACCCTGCCCCCATGGGGGTTTATTATTTCGCCAGCAAAATTTGAGGGGGGGGGGTTAATTCGAGGGGGGGTTATTCGAGGGGGGTTTTATTATTTCGTCAGAAATTTTCGTGAAATTCATAGTAAAGAATACGCTTTTTCATACACAAAAACGGTTATAAACGTGAGAAAAAAGGTCATATTTGGGCTATAGGTGTACATCTGTACACAAATGAGCGTATAAGTGTAACTGCAACTCAAATTAGTAGTAATAAATACATCATGTACATTGCATACATGATGTCCATCATTCAGGAGGGGGGTATTTCGAGGGGGGGGTTTATTATTTCCCCAGCCCGTTTTGAGGGGGGGTTTATTCAAGGGGGGGGGGGAAATTCGAGGTAATACGGTAGTTGTTAAAACGTATTTACCTTTACTCGATAAATATGTATACTTGAGTACTGCATAAATACATTTACGTTTCCTCCCCAAAAATACCGGTACTCACTTACTTGCGTACTTTTTGAAAGTACACGAGTACAGAAAACGTATTTCAAACAGTCTTTTTATAGACTTTTTCAAGGCATAAAGGAAACAAAATGAGAGAAAAGTTAAAAACATGGTCAAAATATCCAAAATATCATAAAAATAGGGAGAAACACATTATCCAGTTAATTTGATGGTGAGAAAGTTGAAAAAATAGTGATTTTGAGCGAAAATTTGTGCAAAATTTCTCAAAAATACCCACTTTTACGTTTTCTGGGGACAAAAGTAATTTACTCACATTTACTCATGAGTAAAAATTAAATACTTTACATTTTCTGTACTCGCCTGTGAGTAAAAATTAAATACTTTACATTTACATTTACTTTTGAAAAAGTTCAGTACTTTCACAACTCTGGTCAACAGTTGTGTAGCGCCACACGCTTGCGAGCCGGGCAGACCTGAACCTCTCACTAGGGATGCAAAGAAATACCGTATATTCTTGAATTAGACGCCAGTGGAGTTTAATTGACGCAACATGTTTTTCACCTATCAAAGAGGGGGAGATATTCAAGGGAGGGGATATTTACTCGTGTAGTATGTATCCTTTGAAAATTCTATTGGAGTTATATTGGAGGTACCTATAGGAGCTTGAGTGTGGTAGTAAATAGTACTCAGTAGCTCAGGAAACACTCTGTATTGGACAAGATTAAGGTATTGATACATACATATCTTATCCATTCAAAAATAAAGAACTGTAGCATCATCCACACTCATGTCATTAATTTTACAACGTAATTTTATGTAGTCATTTTACGTCAAAATCACGCTGAACTGTAATCTCAGCTTTGGGTACATCAGGTATACAATGTACACTCCTGTTTACCTCGATCCGCACCTTTGTGATTTTTTTATAAAAAGTTTTGTCACGCCCCCCACCTAACTTTACAGTGAATTTCATCCCATACAAAAAGTAGCCCAAAGAGTTGCCTAAATGCCCATTGGCGCACCCCCTATTGTAACGCCATGTGGGCTGTGTAAATGGCCCACACATTTTTTTATACCAAAATGCAGTGATCACCTTTTTCCATACGCATTTCATAAAATGATTATATTCTGTCAGTCAGGGCCGGAAAACTGCTTGGAAGACATAAAAGAGTCCTAGCTTAGTGCCAAATGCCATTTCAACGGCTTATTTAGAGATAGAAATAACATTTAGACATTTTCAATTTGTTCAGATTTGTACAGCAGATCACGAACAGCTGTGTTTCTGATCGCTTTATCTGCTCATGCTACATCTGTTCACACAGAGTATGCTTCTGTCTGAAAAAGAAATCCTGAGGCATTTCTTTAATACTGACTCCACTTGAATACAGCCCCCCACACCAGAGAATTGAAGGAGCGAAATTTAAAAACAATTGCTCAATTCTTCTTACTACTAATTTTCTTCCCTGGACAAAATGTACTATGTGTTTTCAATTTCGCTCCTTCAATTCTCTTGTGTGGGGGGCTGTATTCAAGCGGAGTCAGTTTTAAAAAAATGCCTAAGGATTTCTCTTTCAGACAGAAGCATACTCTGTGTGAACAGATGTAGCATGAGCAGATAAAGCGATCACAAACACAACTGATCGTGATCTGCTGTACAAATCTGAACAAATTGAAAATGTCCAAATCTTCGTTCTATCTCTAAAAAAGCCGTTGAAATGGCATTTGGCACTAAGCTAGGACTCTTTTATGTCTTCCAAGCAGTTTTCCGGCCCTGACCGACAGAATATTATCATTTTACGAAACGCGTATGGGAAAAGGTGATCACTGCATTTTGGTATAAAAAATTGTGTGGGCCATTTACACAGCCCACATGGCGTTATAATGGGGGGTGCCCCAATGGACATTTAGGCAACTCTTTGGGCTACTTTTTGTATGGGATGGAATTCGCTGTAAAGTTAGATGGGGGGCGTGACAAAACTTTTTATAAAAAAATCACAAAGGTGCGGATCGAGGTAAACAGGAGTGTACATGATGTACAAATTGGGGCCAATTAGCATCACTGCTATAATACACACAGACTAGTTCTTCCAGCGATAGACGTTGATGAGTATAACATCTTTCGTTGCATTTACCGTATTTCCTCGAATTACCCCCGGGGGTTTTTTTTCAGAGTGAAAATTTTGAGAGAAAAATGTGAAAAATGCAACAATAACCACCATTTATAAGATTTTCCAGCTTAATACCAATTTGGGGTGTGAAGTGGCCTATTATTTAATACGATCATTTGCGAAAATTTCTGGATGACATAATCTAACCCCCTCGAATAAGCCACCAAAATTTCCACTCTAAAAAATAAACCCCCTGGGGGTATTTCGAGGAAATACGGTTATGTGGCAAGCATGTATGTGTTGTTAAATACAAACAATTTCTGGCAAAATAATAAATAAAAACAACTCAAATAGGGCCCTGTCGAATAAACCCCCCTCTAAATTTGATGGCAAAATAATAAACCCAAGGAGGGAATTTCAAGGAAATACAGTAGCTAAAGATAGGTATACAACCATGTAAAAAACTGACAAGGGGTCATTTTGAATATGAAAATTGGCAAAATGGAGCAAATATTAGCAATTTTGAGTAAAACTCAGGGAAAAATTGCAAAAATATGTGTGTCACATAAATAACGATTGCAAACCCCATGGAAAATTTTTAAAGTGTTTTTTTTCTAAAATGACGTTTCAAATTTTGAATTTTTTGAAAGTAGTTTTGTGGCTGCCCCCTCCATTGGTGACCTTGAGCATTGTACTGCCATTGGAATCATATTTTTGCACCATTCAAAAAGTATTCAAAAATCAAATTACAGTTTGACTGATTTAAAATGTACAAAACCATTTTCAGAAAAATTCATGTTTTTTTAGAGAAATAGCACTACCGTATTACCTCGAATAACCCCCCCCCCATGAAATAACCCCCCTCAAAATGGGCTGGGGAAATAATACCCCCCTCTAAATACCCCCCCGGAATGAAGTACATCATGTATGCAATGTACATGATGTATTAATTGCGACCAATGTGCATCGCAGCTACACAGAGACTAGTTTGTGTAGCAATGTACGTTGATAGGTCCTAATATATCCTGGTTGTACGCATTTGTTACCTGTTTTAGGTACGTAAATGCTTACTCTTTACTACGATACTCACGAAAATTTCTGACGAAATAATAAACCCCCTCAAATAAACCCCCACTCGAATTAACCCCCCTCAAATTTTGCTGACGAAATAATAAACCCCCATGGGTGTATTTCGAGGTAATACAGTATATTAAAACCATTTTTTCCAGAGGGTTTGCCATCATCAAGCTAACCACCTCAACAAAAATACACAGCCCCAACACTTGACGTTTCAAAGCTCGCAGGGATACCCAAGTTCCCAACACCCACCAGTAAGAGACTTGACTGCACAGAGGGCACCAGCGACGTCACGAATTTTGAAGTCCCTGCGGCTGGTGCGGAACAGCACATGCAGATGCCACTCCCAGATGTAATTGTCAAAACATATGTACGTTTCCTCAAAACTATGTATACTCGAGTACTGAGTAAATATTTCCTCTGAGAAAAGTACCTGTACTGACTTTTATGTATACTTTTTGAAAATATTCCAGTCAAAAAGTATTTCAGATAGGCTTTTATACAGACTTTTTCAAGGCATAGCCACAGGTATGAAAATTTAAGATTTTGAGTGAAAATTAGGGCAAAATTTCTCACAAATATACACTTTTATGTTTTCTAGAGAGAAAGTATTTTACCTAAAGAAATAAATACTTTTTTTTTCTTATTAAACATTTTAAACACAGGGGTGAATAAAAAAGAAATAGGTGGGTACTTGATGTATACATATACTACAAAAAAGTTTGGTACTTTGAACAACTTTTCTCCCAAACCCAGTGAAATGTCATGCAAAGTATCAAATCCCATGTAAAATGTTGTGGTAAATTACAGGGCATTTTCCATGACTTTTGACATTTTGCATAACACTTTATATTGTACAGGGCATTACAGGACTGGGAGTGCCCGCGGGTGGACGGCCAGTCACAAGGCACACCTGCGAGTCAAACAATTCCATGCAACACACACACAGTGCAGAGATGGACACTGGAAACTCAGTGGAACCAGTGGCATGAAAGCTCATGCATGCCAACGACAAAGGCACGATTCACAAAAATATACCGTATTTCCTTGAAATACCCCCAGGGGGTTTATTTTTTCATAGTTGAAATTTTGAGGGGGGGGGGGTCATTATTTCGCCAGAAAATTTTTCAAATCCCAGTACTAATTCGTTGTTTGTGAGGTACGCAGACGTAGAAAAATGCATCAATAATCGACAAGGATAAGTGTTTATAGACTTATATAAGTATGTAGATGATATAAACACTGTTCTAACGTAACACAATCATTGTTTTAACGTGTGTTCTGCATTGCCTGGATAACAAACGGCAGCTTTTGTCATGTACGTTCACAATACACTCAATTGGGGGGGGGGTATTTCGAGGGGGGTCTATTAATTAATAGTGGCCATTTTGAGGGGGGTATTTCAGGGAAATATGGTATAATACATAATGCGAGACTAGTGTAGATCTGTATGGTAAAAAATGATACCTGTAGGTAATTGGGTAAACTCGACGGACATTATGGAAGTCAATGCTCTACGGGATTTTCGTACAACTGCGTATATTCGTAGTTGGCACTCGTCCAAGTTACCGTTTGAGAGAATGTTACCCAGTATGAAAGATGCAGGATTTCCGTCTGCGTCACCAAAAATGGCTGCGGAATGCGATTAAGCGAACGCAATTGGTCGCTAATGGCGGCGCACACACGAGTTGACACACATGTTGATTTAATTGGATACCGCGGTCATTTTCGTTGACGAGAGCGGAAATCTAGCGTCTTTTACCTCATTCGTATTCAACGCAAAGGTAACTTGGACGCACTGGGAAGTTCATACGTTCGTTTTTGAAGGAATTCGTCGAGACTGCGACGATAAGATCCGACCTAAAACCTTACAACCTGACTTTCTATAACGATTTGTTTATCAAACTCATCTCGTTCTCGCATAAAAAGTTGGATTAAATCAAAAGTATCGTGAACCGAATGGAATCCGTCCATTCAAGTTCAAATTAAAAAAGATACGTCATTGGTAACCAAGGGCCGAATACCTGATTCGTTTCATGTCTGCCGAGTTTAACGACACAATACACATGGATATACCTAATTGAATATTTACCTACCATGACCATGAGCACATTAGTAAAGCTGGAAAATTCATTGTTATTGCAATTTTCCAGCAAACATCTTTAATGCAATAAAAATATATAAATGCTATAGCAAAATGGTCCACTTTTGTCACCGAAAATCGAGCATCACTCAAGTGAATGCAACAAAATACAACAAAACAACAATGCACACCCTTCGCTTTTCACTTTTTGCGGAATTGGCGCCAGACGCAGGGCTACTTGCTGCAGAGCGGCGGCACACCTGCGGCACACCTGCGACTCGCTGAGCCACATTGAATATTTGTGTAGGTGGCAAGCACGTGGCCGCCATGCCATTTATGGGTGCGGAAGTTTTTCAAGGTTGCTCACAACGGGACTGCACATTTGCATTGAGATCTCAACACCTTCCCGATCAAGTCCGGCCCCCTATTTTTATATTCACGTCGCATGCCCTATCTCCGGTTGTGGGAGGGGTGCAAAGCTAATACTTGTGGGGCAGAGTTGTTAAAATACCGGTATTTTTGGAAAGCGTAAGCGTAAATACACTTTCCAAATTTTGAGTATGGATACTAAAGCGTAAGGTATTTTTAAAATACCTAGGAAAGCGTAAATAAAAGCGTAAGCGTAAATTTTTTTTAAGAGAGTGCTCTTGCTGTTGAGCATCAAAAAACACCCTTGATTTCGCTTATAGATAAATTTATTTATTGTTTCCATACATTTTTTCACATTCTCAGCAACACAATCATCACATACAACACAACCATCACATAACACCAGGGGTCTAGTAGAGGGATTGGGGGTGCCCCCCCCCAAATAAAAAAAATGTAATTGGCAGATGGTCCGCCTTTGGGACCACGCACCATCCTGATTATGGAAAGCAAATGCTCCAGCTATCTATCAATCGTAGAGGTTGCTCAAATATCGATCCTGATACCCAACCCCCAGTTTTCAGCTATCTATCCACAAATACTTTCAGCTCTATCGATTTACTATCTACCTATCAATCCCAACCCCCTAGAAAATGTTTCAGCAAATTCTTTATTTAAATAAACCATACATTTATATTGCGTCACAAAATTTCTGCATGTGCCGCTATTTCCAGTGCAATATTGCAAACACGCAGTCTTTTTTTGGCACGCAGTCCGTTCGCTTTCTTTTTTGTGCTTTTACGCTTCTTCAAAAGCGTAAAACTGGACTGCGTGAGACGCCTTTTTTACGCTTTTAGTACCCGGGTATTTTGGTCGGGAAAGCGTAATAAAGCGTATGGGTATTTTGTAAAAGCGTAAGCGTAAGCGTAAATATAAATACCCATTTACCCGGGTATTTCGGGTAAGCGTAAATACGCTTTCGCAACTCTGTTGTGGGGTATATAAGTGCAACCCCCAACTACCCCTCATAAATGAATGGGGCAGCGGCGACTCACTATAGAGGGGGTCACCGTATATGTGAAAAAAATTTGCAGCGTTTTCACTGTCCCGCACAGGTGCGGCCCCCAGTTTATTTCTTACACTACGGCTTGAAAAAGGTGTGTTAGGCGCCAATAACGCCACATAAAAGGAGGCCAGACCACTTTACATTCTAGCCACTTTACATTCTGTCCAAAAGCTCTAGTTTACATCCCGCACTGCTTCACTTTACATTCTATAGTGCATTAGTTTACATTCTGTGGAGAAATCTGACATCCCCTACTTTCTGCACACTTTACATTCCACCACAGTGCTATACTTCACATCCCACTGTCTGCTGCAGATATTGTAACTTTATATGCTATGCTTTACATGGTGTACTGTGACCTCCACATCTGTTATGCAATTAGTGCATAGTTTGTGAACTTTTGATGTGTAGGTGAGAATGACATGCAGGTGACACTTGAATGAAATGTGCTTTATTTTTCATTTGTGCTACAGATTGTATTTACATAAATATTTGTAATGGCAATTGTATTGTGTGTCACAGGTGTGTTGGCAAACCCTCTGGAAAAACTGTTTAGATTTTTAAGTGTTTTTTTCTCAAATCACTTTACAAATATTTTTTGTCATTTTTTTTTTCATTTAAGCTCAGTACCACAATTGGCGACGGGCGTCAAGGGTATATACCAAAAATCACATAAAGAACGAAAAAGAAAAATACTTCGAGATTGGTAAATACAGATGCGGGAACAGGGATGTGAGGTAAAATACAGTAGCAGGTGGAATACCAGTGGTAGTGCGGAGTGTTTTAAATCAATGTAAAGAAAATAAGTAGCAAAATGAGATATTTTGTGGAAACACGTGAAAATTGTAATGTGAGTAATGTGTAAAATATTAAAGCACCAAGATACACTACTACAATGTACTAGCATACCCAAGTATAACATCTTAATAATTACACAACTACACAACTATTAGTCACTTTTCAAACTTGAATTTAAAATTAAAAATAAACAAAATTAAAAAAGAGAAAGTTTTTTAATTAACAAAGTTATATTTGATGTGATTTTGAGTTTTCAATTTTTTTAATTTTTCTATATTTCAGATAACATTTCTGAGAATTTTAATTTTGAAAATTTTAAAACTTTTTCTGTTGTGAACTTTTTAAATTTTAGAATTTTAGGCATTTTCAAGTTTATAAATTTTTATTTCACAACAACAAAAATCTATCAAAAAAATTCTATCTATTTAAAATGCCTATAAAATGCAAAACACAATTAAAAACATTAAATTCAAGTGGAGTATCAGAAGAAAAAAATGTGCTGGTGAGTCTGTGTAAAATCTTGGAAGGCCATAGAACATAAAAATATTCAAAATTCAGAACTCATTACCGTACTCTATGGACACTCTATTATTTACCTCTAAATATTACATGACCCCTGAATCGTTTTGTAAATGCCAACACAAAAGTGGTGTTTGTATAATTTGTCAAATGATTTGATGCACAGCTGTTTGCTGTTGCTATCTTATGACATGTGTGCACAATAAGGGATTAGTGTCGCCTGCTGTAATGACTTTTTTGATGGAATGTAAAGTGAAGCTTTTCAGTGGAATGAGAAGTGTGCAAAAAGTACGGGATGTGACATTTTATTGTAGGATGTAAACTGGAGCGGTGAACACAGTACTGTGGAATGTAAACTGTGCAAATACAGCAAATGTAAAGTGACTAGGATGTGAAGTGATGCACCCTCACATAAAAGTGATGCTAAGCGCTAATGACCTTCTCAAATGGCGCCAGCGCCATGGCGCTTTTCCATCACTAATCCCCAATCTCAATATTTGTTCAATATCCCAAACCCTAAATTTTAAAAGGCACTTTTTGCTTTTATTTTGTAACAAACTTGACAGGATGGTTTAGGGTGTTTTATAGCGGAATGTTTAAGGTGTCAAGTTGTGTAAAGAACTATACCTCAAAAATGCCTCCATTAGAAAATTTACTTGGGGTTAATTTAAAATTGAAAATTTTTACAATTTTTGTTCCTGTGATGGTGTAATTTTGACATCATGAAGTTCACCCCAAGTAAATTTTTTAATGGAGGCGTTTTTGAGGTGAAGTTTTTTACGCAGCTTGGAACCTTACAACCCCCTCTTAAAAACATCGTAAACCAGCGTGTGAAGCGTGTAAAAAAAGAAGCAAAAAATGCATTTTAAAATTTGCAAAAGTTCTTTTTCTTGTCTGCTGCTTAGGGTTAGGGGGTGGGTGTTTGTGGAATGTGAGTGACGGATCGGCGCCATGGCACTGGCGCCATTTGAGGTAGCCAAGCGGTGCCGCGCCATGGCGCCTATTTCCTGTGGCATTATTGGCGCCTGACGCCCCTTTTTCGAGCCGTAGCGTAAGAAATAAACTGGGGGCCGGGCCTGTGCGGGACAGTGAAAACGCCGCGAAATTTTTTCACATATACGGCGACCCCCTCTATAGTGAGTCGCCACTGCCCCATTTATTCATGAGGGGTAGTTGGGGGTTGCACCTTTATACCCCACAAGTATTAGCTTTCCACCCCTCCCACAACCAGAGATAGGGCATGTGAAGTGAAAATAAAAATAGAGGGCCGGACTTGATCGGGAAGGTGTTTACTACAACTACGGCGCACCAAGGTCACCTGACTTTATTCATCAAAGTACGGTTGCGCCATGTGCAGCCCATTCAACACATTTGAGCAATATTGAGGCCTGGCGTTTATCATCGTTCAGCCCGCAATTGTCGAAATAAAAGTGGAAATGTTGATATTTTGAACTCTAAAATTTCGAAAATTGAACTTAGGTACTTAGTGAACTTGATATTCTTTTAACCACGTAAATATGCAAGGTGTAAAGTCACTGAAGTAAATATAAGTAGGGATTGGTATCTAAGATACGATTCCAAACGATTCTGCAATGTCCATTGTTTTAAACTTTCAACTGGGCTTGCCATTTTCGTTCTAACTTACCTAGGTATGTCGATTGTCATTTGTAATACTTGGTGGAAATAACACTTACCTAGTATGAAAACCTACCATAACCCACCTCAATAATGAACCAAATTTTATTCCAAAAGTACTATGGAATAATTAATTAATCTATCGCAAGATTTTATACATTAAATTATGGTAGGTTGCCATAATAAGTGTGGTGTGTCCGCCGAGTATACCTATCTTAGATATCCAAGATCTAATATCCAAGCGATTCCGCATTGTCCATTGCTATCAACTTTCAACTACGCTTGCCATTTTCTTTCCAACTTATGTAGATAGCTAAATATTTCGAACGACCACAGTTTTCATGTCAATTTCTTGAGAGCAGAGGCGGAAAAGTGACGCCCGCAGCTCTCAGCATTTGGAATATTATGTGAGATAGAGTGAATCAGCCCGTTTTACAAAGTAACGATGGCGAACCCTCTGAAAAGTGTGCGTTCAAAAGTAGTTTCCCAATTTTTGACCATTTTGAGCTTGTTTACTGCCATTCGATTTCTAGCATAAAATCCGCGATGAACTTCAATTGGCTTTAGAAGTAGAGGCCTAATTCATTTTCGTATTTCTATTCCCCATTCACGTTTGCAACACATTTGCATGTCCCTATTTGGCAGTTAAATGCATCTAAATATTTCTGCGGTCCGGTTTGGCACGCTGCCAGCTGGATCGACTACTGTATCCAATTGGAAACTTGGCATAACTCCAATTTTGTATTGTAAACGGCAGGATTTCCGACCAGCCGCGGAATGCGATGAGGCGACCGGAAATGGTCGCTGATGGCGGCCGACACACTAGTTGACACATTTATGTGAACTGGTCTGTGTCAACTAGCGTGCGTCGCCGATGGTTCGCCATCGTCAACGACGGTTGACAAACAGTATATACAAAAACGATGTTTTGGCAGGTGGCCAAGTTTACATACGGGGAACCCACGTTTCAGCTTGCGCTCGGAGTGGATCGGGCTATTTATGACAAATTGGCACCCATCCAAGTTATCGGTTATGTATTGTTAAATTAGTTTAATTAGCCCCATTTTGCCTACTTTCACCTTCATAATCGCTATTTTCGTCTATATATACTCGGGTTACTTTATGCCGTACATTTTTCCCGAGGAAACACTCGCACATCGTAAATTTTCGCCTCTGTCTAACTCGTTCCGGTGTAGAATACAGAAAAGATTATCTGGAATATTCGATCGATCAAATCGATATCGTGTCATGCGCGGCTTCGAATGTAGTCGGAACGGAATATTTCCTGATTCTAAAGGCCACTTTCTAAACGTTTCGCCGCACGCTGAAAAAACCTGCGATAAGTTCCGCTGAAGATAAATAGGAATTATTCTGGCTCCGGAAACGCAACATATGTATTTACTTGAAAATAGCAGGGTCGGCCGGCATACAAGCAAATGTATGCTTTTCTTACTTTTTTTTTGTGAAAGGTCGGTCCTTTAAGTTTTCAATTTGACTTAGATATTTGATTTTGATAAAAAAGGTACATAAATATTTGCGGTGGTTGAGTATCATGTTCGCCGAGTATACATATATACCTATTTTTAGCTATTATATTTATAGCGATTGTGAAAAAATTTCTGACGGCCTTCTTTTTGGCAAGCTGCCAATTTGTCATACACTGTATTTCCCCTTGGGGTGGTTTTTAAATGCTGACCCCGCCTTGATGATGAACTACCGTATTACCTCCAAAATAAGGTATACCTTATATCAAATTGTTTTTGTCAGCTTTTTTCACCCAAAAAGTATACCTTATATAAGAGGGTACCTTCAATTTTGCGCAAGATTTTGCAGAAATTAATTCATTTTAAATTGAAGAATTCAGAAGTTAATGCTCAATTCATTTTTCAAATTTAAGAAATGTAAGAAAAAGGTGGAAAAGGATCAATACAAAATGGCTGAAGTCGGCATAGTGCTCTTCGGTATTTCAGGGCCCTTTAGTACAAAATCATCATTTTCTGCCATATTTTGTGACCATTTAATGATTTTGGAACGCATCCAGCTGTGCCTTATATTAGAGGTATGCCTTATATGGAGGTATGTCTTATATTTATTTTATCAGGTTCAAAAAGTCCAAAGGTTATACCTTAAATATATTAGAGGGTACCTAATATTAGAGGTATGCCTTATATTGAAGATAAGACAGTATCACAGCAAAAAATGGGTGTGTGGATGCACAGTGAAGTATCGTGAAGTGTCTTCATGCTGACACTTCCCAATGCATCACCAAGCAAGCTAGTGCTTCCACACACATCTGCTTGAAGACACTTCACACTGATTTAATATGGTGTGCACATGCAAATGTATATGATCGTGAAGCATGTGGAAGTGCTAGCGTTGTGAAGTGTCTTCCACAATTTTGGAAGCACCTGAAATGTGTGGTGGAGTGCATGGAAAACACTTCACACAAAATTTTGTGATGCTGATGGAAGCGTGCTGAAGCACCCACACACTTCACAAACCCATTTTTTGTTGTGTGTCAGGGTTGGCAGTGTAATGGATCAAAGGTTAAACATGATGGGATATAGTTTGCACTCATTCAGGATTATTGCTCAATAGTACAGACTTATTTGACCGATTTTCACTAATTTGACTTTTGAAAAATTGTCACCATGAAAGTGTCATTGTATAAGTGCAATTCAATAAAATGTGCACACTGTGGGGCAGAGTTGTTAGAATCACTGAACTTTTTCAAAAAGTATATGTAAATGTAAGTATTTTATTTTTATACACCACAAAGTATAGAAAATGTAAAATACTTTTTTACTCATATCATGTGTAAATCTGAGTAAAATACCTTTTTCTCAAAAATGTAAAAAGGAGTACCTTTCCCCTGTAAAATGTAAAAGCTACCACTTTTTTACAAGTGAGAGTGATTTTTACACTGGAAGACATAATGGCCCTACACACACCAGTTTTCACTATGATGGATGTGAAAACTGAAATGGCGACATGGCGACATCCAGCCCACTCTTTTTGTATGCTTTATGTGTTTTTCTTTTCAAATTTTTAAATTTTAACTTTCATTGATTTAAATTCAAATTCAAATTAAATGAAATCATTCAACCATGTTCATTAATTTGCATTTGAAAAAATTTCAGTTTTCTCACGAAGTCACAGTGAAAACTAGTGTGTAGGCACAATGGATGCCATTTTTTACTTTTTATTTAGTATTTTTGTTATAAATGATATGATTTCTTCAAGATTTTGATATTTTGGCAACAAAAATACATTTTCTTTGTACATGTATATACATAAAGTGAATACATTACTTTTTTATAGTATATGTAAATGTATTTACCATGTACTCGCATACACATATTTTTTGAGTAAATGTACATACATTTTAACAACTGTGGTATGGGGTTGTGTTTTCCATTTGTGTGGTAGATTTCTAATGAAAAACACGACTCCACACTGCATGTGTATTATTTGAGTTTGCTTATTTGAGTTTTCTTATGCAATGGCACTTTCATGGTGACATATTGGTGCGGAATAGACCAAAGGTTGAATTAGTGAAAATCAGTCAAATAAGTCTGTATTGAGCGATAATCCTGAATGAGTGCAAACTTTATCCCATAACATTGATCCAGGGGAAGAAAAGGGGGGGGGGTTGGGGGGTTACCCCTCCAAACCACCCAGCTAACTATCTATCCTGGAGACTGCTCAGCTATTTATATATCCAGAGCCAAAGTTTGGGGCTACTATCCCCCAAACACCCTCCCCAAATTGGCCAGCTATCTACCTATCTGAAACGATTTTTCAGAAACTATACCCCAATCTTCGCTCAAAATCACTATTTTTCATACCTATTTATAGATTTTCACCTCCACAATCACTAGTTTATGTGTCTAAGTACCCATTTTCAGCTATTATTAGTACTATATGTGCTTTTACCTATTTTCAGCCATTTTTACCTACTTTAGTGATTTTTCTCCCTTTTCTTCCTTTTACACCTTGAAAAAGCCTACTGTATTTCCTCGAAATACCCCTCTTGAAATGGGCACTATGAATTAATAGACCTCCCCTTGAAAAATACCCCCCAATCGAGTGTAAACAGAATGTATATGACACAAGATGCCGTTTATTATCCAGGCAATGCAGAACACATGTTAAAACCATGACTGTGTTACATTTGTTAAAACCATGACTGTGTTACATTAGAACCATGTTGATACCATCTACCGTATTTCCTTGAATTACCCCCAGGGGGTTTATTTTTTCAGAGTGAAAATTTTGAGAGAAAAACGTGAAAAATGCAACAATAACCACCATGTATGTTGCACTTATTAGCTGTGTTTATGGCTATCCAGGCAACGACAGTTTTGTGAGGATTTTATGTATTTATTCGCCGGTCACGTTCCATCAAATTGCATAAATAAATAATCACTAAACAGATATTCGAGCGCCAGCGCGCTTCTCAACAACAAACATCAAGCCATTCAACACATTCCCCCTTTAACCGAAAAGGGTGTGAAATAACATCATGAACATATATGGAAACTTCAACGACACCTCACACACAACTTCTTAAACACACCAAAAAAACCCTAACCAAAAACCAGCACAACAAACTTCAAATTTCAATCACAAAAAATCAATTTTCATTCTCATTTTCAATCACATCCCCCCCCTCCTGCAACAACTCATCTCCGACAAAATTTTCAGCGACATTCTCAACATTTTCAACGCCAGTTACACGAGCAATCGGTTTTGCATTGTCGTACATATACATTAATTCTTCAAATTTGCGCCTCAAAGTACTCAACTCAGCCTTCAAATTCTTATTCTTCTCATTCGCAGACTCAACCAAATCATTTGCTTGATCTAACTCAGCAGAATGTGATTTAGCAGCAACTTTCAGAGCACGATATTTGAACTTATAGTGATCACGGCTGGCGGCGATCTCAGCGAGCTCCTTCCTGTAGCCGACCTTGGCGGCATGCAGCTTGTCGGCGAGCTTGACATTGAGCTTGTTGAGATCACTGCGCTGATTGCCGTTCCTCGTGTTGGCGTGACGTAAATCCTCGCGCAATTTGCGAATGGTCTGAAAACAGACAAAGGAGGAAAATGAAAACGTCAACTGAAAATCGGCTGAAAATTAGAGCGAACTGAAAACGAGTAAACTGAAAATGAGACAGAGAACTGAGCATAAAATGAGAGTGAACTGAAATCTCTGACACAGACCCAAATATCAAACCAATTTATACCGTCAACTCATTGCCAAAGAAGAAGGAGAAAAAAAGCACAAAAAACAGGGCCAACGTTTTCATTATCTTTAGTCTCAAACTTCAAATTGAAAAATTTCTCTGCATAATCAACTGGTGGAGAGCTTGGATTGACGGCATGCGAACTCCAGCTCGGATTGCTGACGTGACTTCCGTAAAAACTCTGCGGCGCGCGGTTTTCAGCGAAATTCGGCCGGGGGTTGCTTTGCTGCCGACGATAAACTTGAGTTGACGGAATACGGCGGTCGAGCGGATTCATACTTGCGAATTCAGACAATTCAGCTTCAATTTTCAGAGGTTTGTTTACGTTTTGTTTACAGAGCAATGACACGTGAAGATGGCAGCGCGCCAGAATCAGTAGAAAGGAAGACAACAAGTACACGCTTCCGGGCGCCCTCACGCGCATTAAACTACACACGTCGATGGGAGTTTCCACACAAAACGCTGTGGAACCGAGAAAGTTTCTTGCTCATTTTCACCGACCAGTAACAACGTGGAACCAGATGAATTGACCACTTTAAACGGTCCATCAAATTTCGGAGAGTTTTTATCGATTGCAAAACGTTTGACCATAACGTAGTCCCCTGCGGAAATTTCAACATTATGCTTACTATCAAAATAACGCTTGTACAGAGATCTGTTTTTATTGCTTTGTGATTGTGCAATTGATCTGGCTAGCTGCGGCTCCAAACTACGTGCTGCAGTAAAGAAGAGGTTCCAATGGGGCAAGTGCCCAAAAACTAAATAAAAGGGGCAGCACCCGGTCATTCTATTCATGGCCAAATTGTATTTCAACGTAGCCAGAGGAATCAAGTCTCGCCAATTTTGATTCGGGAATTCAGAAGCGCTTATATTTAACAAATTTCTCAACTTCCTATTGGCGCGTTCGACTAATCCATTCGCTGATGGATTGTGGGACAAAACTGGAGCATGTGTAACACCGAATTTATCACATAAACAATGCAACTCCGCGTTAACGAACTCTGTCCCTCTATCTGTCACCAAGACTCGAGGGGCACCGACAAACATGAAAATATTCTTGTATATCACCTTAGAAATTGTGGTGGCATTCAAAGAGGGCACAACACACGTGATCAAATATCTAGTAAAAGCATCAACTGCCACCAAAATGCGATGTTTTGAGTTATGTAAGTAATGAAGAATGTCAAGATGAAAAACTTCAAACGGTTGGGAAGGAGTTTCAACGTTCCCTAAAGGAGAAGCATTAACCCTGTGCGGTTTATACTGCATGCAATCAGCGCAGGAACTGCAAAACTTCAAAATATCATCTCTAATTGTCGGCCATGAAAAATACTGGCACAGTAAGTGTAAAGTCCTTTGCTGACTCCCATGACTCGCATACACGCCCAAATGCGCCTGCATCAAACACGCTTGGCGCCAGTTGGCAGGTGGCCAAATCGCCAAGTGTTTCGAAGAAATCGGGGCTCGATGGTATAAAATGTCATCAATCAAAAACGCATTTGGAACAGAATTGGCATCCTGTTTCAACCTTGAAATTATGTCCGCAAGTTCTGGATCTTGTTTTTGAATTTGTCCCCAATCGATGACGGTGCTTACGGACAATATTGGTTTGGCTCGTGCACACACAGCCAAATCTGCTCGACCATTTACAATAGCTGTAGGGACATTCAACTCATCCTCACCAAATTCGTCCTCAGAAATCGGATTTCTGGACAAAGCGTCCGCTACAACATTCTCGGCACCAGACCGATGGACAAAAGACGTAATTTTGTCCTGGACGAACATTGCCCAACGTTCTAATTTACTGTGATGCGGACTGCGTAACACCTGTTGTATCCCACTGTTGTCGGTGATGACAGTCACCTTTTGTCCTTCAACATAATCTGCGAGGCGTCTCAGCGCCCAACAAATGCACAAAGCCTCAAGTGAGGCAGCAGAATATGAGGTATGCGGGTGTGTCAAGCGTTTGGAAATGTACGAAATTGGATGAAGCTTTCCGTCCGGTCCTCTCTGGGACAAAACTGCGCCCAACCCGAATCCACTAGCATCGGTTTCCAAAACAAACCCTTCTGGGGTATCAAAAACCGGGTGTGCTAGCACCGGCGCTGTGGAGAGGAGGTGCTTGAGAGTGTCCCAAGCAGTCATCATGTCTTCAGTCCACTCGAAGGGTGTGTTTCCATGTTTTGGCACAGTGCCACGAAGGACCGCATAAAGAGGCGCCGATATACGGCTAAAACTGGGAATGAAATGCGAGTAATATATACACTTGCCAAGAAAACGTCTGAGATCTTGCTTCGTGTGGACCTTTGGCTGATCAATAACAGCCCGGAAACGTTTTGGAGCTGGAGAGATACCAGAAGCGGACACTTGATGTCCCAAATATTTCAACTCTGAGGCGAAAAAATTACATTTTTTTGGTTGAATTTTCAGATTAGCCCATCTCAGGCGCGCAAGCAAACGCCTCAAATGCACAAAATGTTCAGAAATGTCGTAACTACTGCACAAAATGTCATCGATGTACGCTCGGACCCACGGCTTTGAAGGATCTTCATTTAAATCCGACAAAATTACGGTCATGAGACGCGAAAAAGTCGCACCCGCGTTCACAGTACCGAATGGCATTCTGGTGTATCGGAACTGTCCAAGCGAACACACGAAAGAAGTGCGCTCCCGAGTACTCTCGTCAGAAAGAGGTACATTGTAATATCCATGGCGAATGTCTAAAGCAGTGAAAACCTTGCGACCCGAGAATTCAGCCAATAATTCAGCAATACGCGGCAAAGGAAATGAATCAATTTTCGTAATGAGGTTCACCAATTTAAAATCAACGCAAAACCGGAAATCATCTGTACCCTTAGGGGCAATGGTGATGGGCGATGCCCATGCCCCATTTGACGGTTCAATTATACCCTCGCGCAACATTGATTTTATAGTTTTGTGAATGAATGCTCTCCTGCTACGTGCTTCATAGCGAGCTGCTTGTTTAATAGGTGGTTGTTTAGGGTCTGTGATGATTTGATGTGATACGACATGCGTTTCCCCGACGTCATAATCATCGCAACTGAATACATCATGGAAGTCTGAAATTAATTTGCGAAACCGTGACGTCTCCTCAGGAGTCATTTCCACTCTAGGAAGTGGTTCAAGCACTTTCCAAATATGCGAAGCACGTTCAGCCGGCGTCGTAGGCGTATTTTCCTTGGATTCTACCTCTACATCTGGCGGAGTGGGCAATTCAAGGGCCCCGCCTGCACGAGTGACGCCAAAACAAGCTAAATGACTGTCTGATTTGAAAATTGACGAAAAACTCGAGCCTGGTTTATAAATGAGGTTGGAATCATATACATCACATCGATATAACGGAGAATTTTCAGGGACAATCACTGGGAAATCATGTGTGTTGAACAAATGCACCAAAAAGACTTTAGAAGAGTTCACCGGAACTACAGTATTATACATCGTCAAGTTAGACTGTGCCACATCAACATTTGACAACACGCAACATGAATGTTGCCATTCTGATGTTGACAAGTTATCTGGTTTTTTCAACATAGGACATGAATACATCTGAACACTGTTGGCTGGGACAAATATGGATTTTGATGAATGTATCAATTCTGAATAGCTGGATTTGAAATTTTCTTCTTTCTGAATAATGTCCTGAGTAATTTGTTTATTATCCGGAATGGGTGCAGAACAATTCTTTTCTAACATAAGTGGGATCAACCAGCTAAGTTTTAAGAATGGCATAATGTCCGTTCCTAGGAGAATGTCCGATAACGCTCCTGGAGACTTGTTCACCAGAAACACTGCTTGTACTCGTCTCCGGACAAAGTCCACAGGGGACAAATGAGCGACGTTGAGGGTGATCTCTGACAAATCTCCATTCTTAGTTAAGCCGTTAACGGTATCTAAACGTATGTCGGACACTTTCAAAACGTCCTTCAACGAAATATCGGCTTGAGAAGCAATGCGCTCCAAGATATTCAATGGCATAAGGGATCTAGTACATCCGCTGTCAAGTAATGCACGGCACGGAATTCCAGCAATGTCAACTGTGCTATAAACCAAAGGTCCATTATTGGAAATTATTCTTACACACAAATGTTGATTTGAGCCAACGTCTGTGCGGGCTGAAAAACCATTTCTAGCGTGAATGACCCCAGAGTTTTCATGTGACAAACCGCAAATATTACCAGACAAAAAATCAGAATTTCGTGTCAAGATCACATTTTCAACTTGATCTGTATCAACAAAATCTTTTGTTTCACTCAGCATATCAGATTTCGGAGTTTGAAGCGTTGCCAAAGGCGCTAAGGAAGAATTCTCCCACCTTTGCGTCACAGGTGTCTGAGTGAAATTGATAAATGAACTTGCGAAGGGGGAATCCTGACGATAAAACATACCCGGATCATTTGACATCATTTCAGAAATGCGATGTCTGAATTCGTTCACATAAATGTCACATGGGTCATTTTCACTGCTTTCAACTTCGGTATTTGGAACATAACTTTCAGAATGTGTAATCGGATTTTCAATTTTTTCCACTTCGCCGATCACAGAATCAATGTTTGCTGCTTTCGCTTGTGCGCGTGAAGGAATGTCATGAGTTTGTTGCGGGCCATAGCGCCTGACTTGTCCGTAACCTTCAGCTTTATCAGTAGCAACTACATTCACGACAGGCGGTTGAAAAGTAGGAGGTCGATTCATGCGACACTGGCTTGTTCTATGTCCAAAATGGCCTTGTCTCGGGCACCAAGGGTCACGCTCATTCAAATTTTGCAGCATTTGCCTAACATTCGGTCGAGTAGGGATGTTCCTAACAATTTGGGTATTCAGGATCGGAGCTTTGACAAATTCAGAGAAATAATCATCAACAATGCGCACCGCGCTAGAGAGTGGTGTTTTCTGAGACAAAAATTGTTTTCTAAAATTGGCAATGATGAATTTGTCAAACCGTGAAGAATCATAACGGGACCATAACTTCACCGAAATTATGCCATCGATATTGTCGCGTGAAAAGTTGAGACTCGTTTTCAAGTCGACAGGAATATTCGACATGAGCCTCAGATAAAAATCTGCAAAATTTTCTGTCCGGGACATAGCGGCGTTATCCCATTCAAGCGCTGTATAATTGCGCGACTTTTCCTTGAAGATATCAGTCAAATTGGACAGGACAAAATCCACGTCAGCCACTTTCTCGGGAGGAATTATTGTTTTGAACACTTTATGGGCATCCCCCGCCAATTTGGTGGAAAAAATCTCCTCCCAAAAGTATTTTTTAAGGGTGGTGTCCACAATAGAATTGCTCACTAGTTTGACATGGCGCACCCACTCACTGTACTTCACCATTTTGTCCATTTTGCCAGAGTAAATGGGTATTTTGTCGATCAAATGTGGCCTTAAGACCATCCAATGCTTCAAGTTGTCAACTTCCGATAATTTTCCCATGGCCTTAGGGGCTCCGGACAACTCGTGTAAAATCCATGGATCGACAACATCCTTGTCAAGATTGAGAACAGGATTCGGTATCACTCCATCAGAACCGACAGAATCGACGACAGGATTCAAAGGCATTTCAACTGCATTTTCAGGGGCCGGAATTAGATCAGCGGATTTTTCCTGGTCAAGGACAGAATTTTCTTTCACTGCGAGAGTATTCAACTTGTCCTCGAAGGTCTGCAAGCGCTCTCCAAGCTGAGTTATGTCGGTATGTTCAAGTATCTTTAGTCTCAAACTTCAAATTGAAAAATTTAAAGATACTAAAGATACTAATGTCGGACACTTTCAAAACGTCCTTCAACGAAATATCGGCTTGAGAAGCAATGCGCTCCAAGATATTCAATGGCATAAGGGATCTAGTACATCCGCTGTCAAGTAATGCACGGCACGGAATTCCAGCAATGTCAACTGTGCTATAAACCAAAGGTCCATTATTGGAAATTATGGGCATCCCCCGCCAATTTGGTGGAAAAAATTGAAAATCCGATTACACATTCTGAAAGTTATGTTCCAAATACCGAAGTTGAAAGCAGTGAAAATGACCCATGTGACATTTATGTGAACGAATTC
>OZ038450.1:17602177-17662282 GCA_964036195.1 Sphaerolaimus hirsutus
AATTCTGCCATCTCATGACCGATTTTGATCGTTTAACTTCTAAAATGAAAAAAAATCGTTGGAGATTCCATTTTTGAGGTCATTTTGGTGATGTACAATCGCGGTCATATCGATTTGACCCAATTTCTGCATGCCAAATTTTGAGCAAATTTTTTTGTTGAACATGCTATCATATAAATGCTTCCCAGTCAGACCCGGCCCCCAAATTTTTTTTCACTACGGGAGCCCTATCTCCGGCTGTGGGCGTGGTGGAAAGTTGATACTCAAGTGTTATATAACCATGACCCCGCTTTACTTCTCATGAATGGAGGGGGCCGCGGCGATTCACTTCAGAGTGGGTCGCCGTATATGTGACAATATTTTGCGGCGTTTTCATTGTCCCACACAGACCCGGCCCCCACTTGATTTTTTTTATATGGGCGCAGTACCTCTAATTGTGGGGGGGGGGCTAGAAAGATGAAATTTCGGGGAGATCTTGGCCAGACCCCCCCCCCCTCCACTTTAACAGGCAGGGTGGTCACCGGTGACTCACCGCAGTGTACCTAGGTAGCCGCATATAAAGCTGACTTTTTTTAACTCAGTGTCCCACACGAGTCCGGCCCGACCGGCCCCCGTTTGCGTTTAGAAAACACGTGTGTTTTTTGAACATTAAAGTGATGGAATCAAGGTGGATAAATGTGAAATTAACTGTGCAATGTGGAACATGTATCCAAAAAATGAAAGTGCAGATCATATCCAAATATTTTTTATAATAAAAATTTAAAAAGCCAGAGGCCGCTCAGCTATTTATCCAACCCCCTGGAGGGTCAAAATCTAGGAGACCCCTGTCCCAATCCCAGCAACTTTTCACTAATCCCAATAAACAACAATTTCAAAAAATCCCAAATCCGACACACTTCCAATTCCATTGAATGTTTTTTGAGCGCTGCCTGACCCACAACCACAAACAGCCTCAACCAACCACACCCTCAACCTCAAGCAGCAGACCAAAAACATCAAAAAAAATTTAGCCAGGGCCGCAATTGAGTGGGACAACCACCCACACCATGAAGCGGCAGACAAAAAATAGATTTTTGCAAATTCTAAAATGAACTTTTTGCATTTTTTTATTAGATACTTGAAACGCTGGTTTAGGATGTTTTATAGAGGGAGGTTCAAGGATCCAATTTGCGTAAACAACCTTACCTAAAAAATGCCTCTATTAGAAAATTTACTTGGGGTGACTTTGAAAATTGTAAATATTGACGATTTTTGTTCCCATGATGACATCATCATGGGAAAATTCACCCCAAGTAAATTTTCTGATAAAGGCATTTTTGAGGTAAGGTTGTTTACGCAAATTTGATCCTTGTACCTCCCTCTATATGACATCCTAAACCATCGTTTCAAGTGTCGAATAAAAAAATGCAAAAAGTGCATTTTATAATTTGCTAAAAAATATTTTTTTTGTCTGTCGCTTCATGGTGTGGGTGGTTGTCCCATTCAATTCCGGCCCTGGCTAAAAATTTTTTGATGTAATTGGGAGTGTCGGAATTAGGATTTTTGCAAAATTTTCACTATCGGGATTAGATTGATTTGAGTGAAAAGTAGCATCTTAAGTTTGATTTTTTATCAAAACCACATAATGGTGCACTTTTGTGATAAAGCGTGTACATAATTTTATCGTTTTTCACAACTAGGGTGTCTACAAATGATCTTACAAAAATGAGTTATGGAAATGTTAGAGCTGTGGAAAATTGAAAATGGAAAGTCGACACCCTAGTCCGAACATTACCATGTGTAGTGTGCAGTTTTTTTGTTGTTCTCAGGATGTCTCAGCTTTGCATGTCGCCCATTTATCTCTTGTTCTTTTCACATCAGTGTTTTTTGTTACCTCCGTTTTTATCACTGTTTCATGCCCACATTGAATGATCTTCAAATGAAATTGCACCCCGGTGTGTTCTGGCAACTTTTTTAAAACGCAAATGGGGGTCGGTCCGGCCGGACTCGTGTGGGACACGTTGAGTTAAAAAAGTCAGCTTTTTATGCGGCTACCTACACTGCAGTGAGTCGCCGGTGACCACCCTGCTGGTTAAAGTAGAGGGGGGGGGTTTGGCCAAGAGCTTTCGGAAATTTCATCTTTCTAGCCCAGCCACAGCTAGAGGTATGGAGCCCATAGTATAAAAATCAAGTGGGGGCCGGGTCTGTGTGGGACACTGAAAACGCCGCAAAATTTTGTCACATATACGGCGACCTACTCTGAAGTGAGTCGCCGCGCGCGCGGCCCCCTCCATTCACGAGGAGTAAGGCGGGGTGATGGCTATATAACACCCGAGTATCAACTTTCCACCCCGCCCACAGCCGGAGATAGGGCTTCCGAAGTGAAAAAAATTGGGGGGCCGGGTCTGACTGGGAAGGTGTTTACTATAGACAACGAGAACTCATATAAAACAAAAATGAGTTCAATATCTCTTTCCAATCAAAAGTTATAGCGTGTCAAACTTTTCCTCCCATCCACATGAATAACCACGTAAAGAACAACGCATGCAACTTCAAAACTCCATATCTCGACCATTTCTCAGCCGATTTTCACCAATGAACACTTAAAATGATCAAAATGACATGGAGATATCATTTTTGTCTGTGAATTATCTGTGTATTTTATAAGTTCTTCCGTACAAGAAAACAATGGGAACTCTTGAATGAAATTATCATAATGAAAGTGCATACAGATAAACTGATAATAAAAACGATATCCCCATGTTATTCTGATCATTTTAAATATTCGTTGGTGAAAATCGGCTGAGAAATGGTCGAGATATGGAGTTTTGAAGTTGCATGCTCTGTTGTCTTTGCGGTTATAAATGTGGATAAGAGGGAAACCTTTGACACGCTATAACTTTTTGTAGTATTTGATTGAATTACTACAATATGACCATTTTGATTGGAAAGAAATATTGAACTAATTTTTGTTTTATATGAGTTTCTCTCGATCAGAATATATCTAAAGTATATGATATCATATTCAGAAAAAAATTATTTTTCGTTTTGAAAAACCGGGTCAAATTGGCATACGGAATTTAGATATCACGAATACGACCACAAAAATGGAATCTGCAGGTGTTCTGCATCAGTTTAAGAGTTAAACGATCAAAATCGGTCATGAGATGGCAGAATTATAGCGCTGCAAAGTTCGCATGTTCGAGGCGACAGCGAAAAAAATCGAAAAATGTGCCTTTTTTCAGACCCACCCTATCTCGGGTCAGGGGGGTCGTAGAAAGTCGAATTCGATTTTCAATACCGCCCCGACCTGGAACATCATTATCTTAAATTTTCGTTAAATTTCGCCTAGTAGTTGCTGAGTTATAACGATGCAAACTTTGGAGGACCCCCCCCCTAAAATGCTACCCCAAAAATCCCCTATGCTTGCGCCCTCTCTTAGCCGGCGCGTCCAGATTCGCAGGGATATTTACATTCATCTTCTGTGTGTAGTAGTAGTACACAGATCTAAAGTCCGATTGGCCCTACACACACTAGTTGACAACGACAGCAAATGTCAACTGGTTCCCATCCCAATTCAATGCTTGCTAAGGAGTAACACTAGCCAGTGTTGTACGCATATATTTACTTCATGCCGGCCTTGTACATGGTCGGGCTGAAAAGTCCCCGGGCAGTGCTCGCCATTTGCGCTAGGGGTAAGCTACGGTTATAAAATTTTAACACGTTAATATATCAGGTGTTTTGAGTTTTCACCCAAAATTTCACCCCTCTAGCTCCACCCACTGCGGAACTGTGGGGGTTACAATTTCGGTCATTTTGTACTGATGTACAAATGGTGCTCTAGCTCAACGCTGCTTTAAGTTGTGATCATGAAACTTTGGCTAGTGTAAGCCGCCAGTGTTGGCAATGTGCTGATAGTATTCAACACTTTCATCAACATCATTGCTATTAAGGTAAAATGAATATGCAGATCAGGGTGATGTGCAAGAAACGTGGTAACTGCGATGGATGTTTTGGTGATCATCTGAAATCATGTTGTATTGCAGTGATTTTAATGTTGTTTTGAAATGTGCAGTAAATTATTATGTCAATTAAATTTCATTTGTGTTTCATTACTAATCTGTAGTGGACACATTACCTGTGTTCAACAGTAGTGTGCATGAAAAACGCCTCCTGTATTAACCTGTATTGACCAACCGTAGAGGCAGAATGATGAATTTGGTAGTGAGAGTAGTGACAGTAATGGCAATGTGGGCTAGGCTTATGATATCATAGCTAATGTTGTTTAGTGCTGGCACATTGCCAACACTGGTGGCTTACACTAGCCAAAGTTTCATGATCACAACTTAAAGCAGCGTTGAGCTAGAGCATAGACGAAAAAAGGTCCAAAATTCTGGCGGTGACAGTTAGTGACAGGCATTTTTAAGGCAGTGACACAAACATAAAGACCGTATTTCCTCGAAATACCCCCCCCCTCGTTCTACCCCCCCCCCCCCTCTCGGGACCACTATGAAACAATCACCCCCCTCGAAATACCCCCCACCCAAATTGAGTGTAAAGGGAACATGTACATGACAATAACTGTAGTTTGTGTTCTGTTAATGCAGAACACACGTTAAAACAATGTTGGTGTCACGTTAGAACAGTGTTTATACCATTTACATACTAATATTAGTCTACAGAACCTTATAAATAGCGGTTTTTGTTGCATTTTTCGACGTCTGCGTACGTTTCAGACGACAATTTTGTACTGGGATTTCAAAAAATTTCTTGTGAAACAATACCCCCCCTCGAAATACCCCCCTCGTTCTCCCCCCCTCTCGAGACCACTATGAAACACTCACCCCCGGGGGGGGGGGGGTTTCGAGGAAATACGGTACACCATCAGGGGTCTCCTAGATTTCGGCCCTCCGAGGGTTGGATAGATAGCAAATCGCTCCTCCGGAGAGATAGATTGCTGAAAAATTGTCTGGGGGTTTGGGGGGGTTCGCGGGGGTTCAATATATAGGCTTTTTCGGGGTGTAGAAGGAAGAAAAGGGAGAAAACTCGCTAAAAGTAGGTGAAAAATGGCTAAAAATAGGTATATAAGCACATATATAGCCAAAATAGCCAAAAACAGACAATAATGAACATGCACTAATAATTTTAGAGGTGAAAATCTATAAAAAGCATGAAAAGTAGCAATTTTGAGCAACAATTTGGGCAAAATTTCTCAAAAATCGCTCCGGATAGGTAGCTGGGTGATTGGGGGGGGGATAAGGGAGAAAGTTTGCAGAGTTGTTAGAATTTTTGAACTTTTTTAAAAGTATATGTAAACGATAAGTACTTTTTTTTACTCACCGCAAAGTATAGAAAACGTAAAATACTTTTTTTACTCATACGTACGGTATTGAAAAAAGTATATGTAAATGTATTTACCGCGTACTCGCGTACGCGTATTTTTCGAGTAAACGTACGTACCTTTTAACAACTTTGAAAGTTTATTAAAAATAGGTGTTAAGAAAAGAAAACCAGCGTGAAGGATCGATGTCACGAAATCCTGCACACTGGAGAATTCCTATTCTGAAAAATACACTGCTAAAGGATGTGGAAAACGAAATCCCAAAAGCTATGTGCGAATGCTTTCACATTGCTTGCAATGCTCACCTTTCCGTGTTTGTGTACACCAAAACGATTTGAATTTTTTCTCAAACGGCAGTGTGCAAAGGGGCAGAGGAGCCGCTACGTGAATGTTTTTATGCGTGTAAAATGCTAATTCGGCGCCACACTTTTTGCTTGCGCTTCTATTTACGGAATTCCAACTATGGAATGTGTCTAACAAATCATGCCCTGAACTGCCGCTCAATAAATGTGGCGGTGATTGTCACCGCGAAGACACTTCATTTTCTCGCGGTGACATCCAAAAAGCAAGCGGTGACAATCACTGCGTCACCGCCACATTTTTCGTCACTGAGCTAGAGCACCATTTGTACATCAGTACAAAATGACCGAAATTGTAACCCCCACAGTTCCGCAGTGGGTGGAGCTAGAGGGGTGAAATTTTGGGTGAAAACTCAAAACACCTGATATATTAACGTGTTAAAATTTTATAACCGTAGCTTACCCCTAGCGCGAATGGCGAGCACTGCCCGGGGACTTTTCAGCCCGACCATGTACATTGCACATATTATACTAAGATCAATGCAACTTCTTTCAACATAATGCAACACTGCATTTGAACGTCGCTCGTCGGTTCGTGAGCAAGCTTTGAATTGGGATGGGAACCATTAGGCCCGTTATTTAGGAAAAGTTTTTTATATCCTTGCAATTGCTTTTACATGGTTTACAAAAAAAGCAAGTAGAGAATTTTTTCTTCGGTGAATACACTTATAGTAACATTTACTTATGTAAACTCTGCACACAAGGACTTTTTACATTTAAAAAATGATATATTTTTTGAACTCTTTGGCGCTTTTTTGGCGCTTCTTAAAACGCTAGCGCCAAGCGCCAATGGCGCCACGGCATCATAGCGCCAAGCGCCAAAAGCGCCATGGCGCTTTTCCGTAGCACAGCGCCAGGCGCCACAGCAAAAAGGCACCAAGTGCCAAATAAGCGCCATGGCGCTTTTTGCTTTGGCGCTTTTACATCACTACTCACCATCCATTTTTGATTAATTTTTGCGTTTTGGCACACTTCCAACTTTTTTACCTGCCGTTCTATTGGAGGTGCCATTCTATTGGAGGTATGCTGTTCTATTAGAAGAAATACGGTAAGTGTGATGTCCGCTGGGTATAGTGATGGCCACAATTGATTTGATTGATAGGTTTGATAAAACAATAGATTTAATTGATGGAGCTGCTTGAGTGAGCAATCACTTGCTAAAGGACAAATGTTTCTGTAGATTATTCCTGTGACTGTTTACCTATATGTAATTCATTTATTTGTTATTTACCACATTTCCTCGAAATACCCCCCTCTCTAAATACCGCCCCCTAGGCTTAACTTTGAGCATAGGCTTAACTTTGACCATATGCTTACCTTTGATCACAAGCTTAGGCTTAGGTAACGTTGATCATAGGCTTAACTTTTACCCTATGCTTAACTTTGACCATAGGCTTAGGCTTAACTTTGATCATAGGCTTAACTTTGACCATAGGTTCAGGCTTAACTTTGAGCACACACTTAATAATATAAAATAATTACTCTAGAATTTTGATGGAAAAAATGTAAAAGATGGACTTTCAATAAAATGTATATATGTAGATTTACGTCATCACATCTATATCACTTCACATCTATTTCAAATATATCTATATCAAATTCACAAATATATCTATATTTAAATACATCACTTGTCAGGTATAGTCAGTAGTGATGTTCAAGGCACCGGTAAAAATTGCACCGCACCGCACCGGCACCTCTCCAATCGCGTGAAAAGGGCACCTGGCACCCTGGGACACAGGCCAAAACATGGCACTGCACCGCACCGCACCGGCACTGGTGCCATTCTGAAGGCACCTAAGGGCTAGCACCGAAAGGCACCGCGCCGGCGGGTCAAATTTTGTGTAGGGATATAAAAAGCGCCAGTACTTTGGGGCGAAGGCCCAAATTGTGTGCCCTGGCGCTTTTCCGACCCCCATTGTCAAAACCTATGTGCCAGGGCAGAAATGACGCAAACCGCCATGGCGCTGTAAATTGGCATTGTGCTGAACACCAATAGTGCCAAAACAAAATGGCGACAGACGCCAAAGGCGTCTTGGCACTCTTTCTGTTAGCACCAGTGCCATGTGCTTAAGTACCAGGCACCCTTGCTTGGTTTTAAAAATAACGCGTTCTCTATTCTGACACGTGGGAATCCATCATTTTTTTGTTTTTAATCGCTAGTTTTTTTGTTTGTAAGAAGAATAACAATTAAAAAGAGGCCGTGAGCACATGTTCAACGTGCATTTGATTGGGTCACTTTTTAAATGAACACAGATGTCCCGGAGATAACACTCACTTCGATCCCTTGAAACCCCGCCGGTGCCTTTCCCGGTGCCCCACTTTTTTTGGCTGGTCCCGGTGCACCATGGGCACCGGCAGAAAATTGGCACCGCACCGCCCCAGCACCAGTGCTTTTCTGAAAAAATGGCACCGGCACCGGCAAGCACCGCTCAAAATCGAAAGGGCACCGCGCTAGCACCGGTGCGGGGCACCGGTGTTCCAGTGCCTTTGCATCACTAATAGTCAGTAGTAATCATAGGCGGTGCAAGACAGAGTTGTAAAAAGTACAGAACTTTTTTAAAAGTAAATGTAAACGTAAAGTATTTTTATTTTACTCACACGTGAGTACAGAAAACATAAAGTATTTTACTTTTACACTGCGTAAAAGATGAGTAAAACACTTTTTTCCAAAGAAAACTTAAAAACGAGTATTTTTTCAGGGCAAACGTAAAAATGGGTATTTTTCCTCACAGAAAACATAATTTTTCACACAAAACAATGTAGAAATTGGTGTTTTTTGTAATTTTTACTATGAACGATGTGTTTTTCTCTCCTGATAAGTATTTCTTAGGAAAATGTCCTATGTTTGTCATTTTCTGTCTGGCAAAATGACTTTTAATGTCCCCTTAAAATACAATCTCTGTAATCGCTAGTACCCAATTCTGTAATTTCAAAAAGTACGTGAGTATACTCGGCGTACGTGATACTCTGCCCTCGCACTGATTTATGTCTCGTGTTGGAAGCGTGCCAATGATTACTAAATCATGCGACTTCCAAAAAAAATATTAAAAAATTCATCGATGTGAATATGTAAATGAATAACCTTATAACAACAATCAATTTCGTCATCTTTTTATGAAACTCGGATGCGTTAACCATCGTTGGCACACTTCCAGCGGGAACCACGCGTGCAGGGTGTAAAGTAACCGGAGTATATGTGAATTGCGAGTACCGTTATTTTTTTCGGGAGGAAACGTAAACATATTTACGCAGTACGCGAGTATACGTATTTATCGAGTAAACGTAAATACGTTTTAACAACTATGGTGCAAGGTCCCAATTTGCACTTGTTGTGACATTCACATTAGCCAAAATTATGTGAAGTTAGCAGCCAGCCAAAAATTTCGAAATCGCCATAAATAAAATTGCCTAAAAATAGTATATAATCATGCGCATAGATGAAAATAGTGATTATAAAGGTGAAAGTTGGTAAGATGGAGCAAATTTTAGCGATTTTGAGCTAATTTTGTACTTTTTACGTGTGAGAGTTATTTCGACACCGGGAGACATAATATATGTCATTTTTAGTGATTATTTAGTGTGTTTTTTAGAAAAATCTTATTTTGGCAACAAAACTTGTGATTTTAGCGACAAGAATACATTTTCTGTTTACGTGTACTTTCCATAAGTACGCGTGCGGGTACTTTAAAAAAGTATATGTATATGTAATTACAAAGTACTCGAGTACACGACTTTTCAGTAAATGTAAATACATTTTAACAACTGTGCTATCAACCCCCTGATCTCACCGCAGGCGACCAAAATTCCAAATGCCATAGAGACGCCCCCCACAAACGTAATTTTCAGTGGCTGCTGCGAAATCACATAGAAAAGCCGCGTCACAAAACTGGCCACTGTCCAGGCAGGATATTTTTTCATGGGTAGATCGGTTTTCAGTTTTATTGAAACGCAACGAACTATTTACCGAAAAAAAATACTACTGACTGCACACTTCACCGTGAAATCTGACACCTAGGTATCTAGCTAAGTGTGATCTGTTTCCGTCACAATAAAATGGCTTCAGCATTGGTGAATTCGGTGCATATTTTTAGAACCCAAATTCCTGAAAAGCAAAACCGTGACATTTTAAATATATCGGTAAAGTATGCAGTTTGGTCAGTATGGAAACTGATATAAATATGAATAATGCAAATATTTCCGTCTTTGCTCGAATAATTCCCCTGATAAATGAGTGAGGATCGAAAATCCCCGTCCAAATAATTACCCACTTTAGGATATGATAAATTTGTTGTCCAATTTGAATAAAAAGGCATGTTTTTGTAATGAAGCATATTCCGTGAAATGAGATGATAGAAACATGCTTGAAAATTTTGCGAAGAAATTGTTCCCCCTTGAATTGTTTACCACCAAAAAGTCGGATGAAAGAATAATTCCCGAGGGGAATTATTAGAGCAAATATGGTATATATATATAAATATACAAATGAAACAAATCGATACAGTAATATAAAAAAACATATTTATCCAAAAGACACAAGTTGCACTACGACTAAGTGAGTACTTAGGTATATAGCCTCCTATGTAAATACAATTGACAATATCAGCATGAATCGACTGACACAATAAAAAAGCACTGAAATATTGAGAGTGCACAGTGATGACAAAGTACTCAGAAAGCAGACAAGAATGACAAATTAAGTGTCTTCACGCAAGAAATGGACCGCGCGCTTTGCACCAAAATACCCAAATTGAAAATTATGTGTCTTTGCCCACAAAATGTCGGCATCACAACCGCTTGATCTAGTACAGAATTTTTCGAATGACATCATTCATAAGATTATGGTAACATCTCACCAAAGCATGTGATCCGCTCAGAATACATCAATATTGAAAACAAAAAAAAATCAAGATGAAAGACGAAAAATGGAATCGAAATGATTGGAACACAGCCGCTCAACGTGTAAATCGTGTACACATACATACACAACTTACCTAATCTGTATCTGCCAGTAAATGAATGGAAGTGAATGCAAATGTGTTCGAAGTGTAAAATACCATAACAAACTGCAAAAACTGTGTGCGAATAAACTGCAAAAAGTGGGAAAAATCGGAATATACCTAAAACACTAAAGTGTGAACGTAGCATCTCTGCCAGTAAATGAAAAAAGATGCATACAAACTGCGAAACATCATAAAATGTAGTGATAAAGTGCGAAAAAATCAAAATATCTGAAAATTTGAACAGAAAAGTGACCTGTAAATGCTGAATACGGTCCCACACACGCTAGTTGACGCCAAAATTAGCGTCAACTCAGAGTCAACTGGTCAAAAATTCAATTGACTCTGAGCCATTTACAATCCATCAATCGACTTCTCAATATTTCTTAATCAACACAGGTAAAAAATTAAAAATAGTTATACTTAAAACAGTTGACTCTGAGTTGACTCAATCGACTTCTAAAAAGTAGCGTCAACCACCGTGTGGAGCGCCTACAGTGCAGCAACAACTTCACTCCTAATTGCCCTTGTAGATTGAATGCAAACACGAAACTGACAGACCAACATTTTACACTTGAAATGTCCCTCACTGTAAAAAAAACTGGCCTGCCAAACGTAATCTTACACACTCAGAAAAGTCAATCTGCAAGTTTAAGCACAAACGAAATGATATGCAGATTAAC
Organism: Sphaerolaimus hirsutus; assembly: GCA_964036195.1. NCBI lineage: Eukaryota > Metazoa > Nematoda > Chromadorea > Monhysterida > Sphaerolaimidae > Sphaerolaimus > Sphaerolaimus hirsutus. Next base: position 17,613,540 of record OZ038450.1, read on the forward strand.
TTTTACCATAAATCATCATCAATAAACTGCTCACAGTAAATTAACATGCCACGACGAAAATGAATTGACAGAAATAATCGGGTATGCGCCACAAAATCGTCTGAAAAAATAGATCATTTTTGGATAGACCCTGCCGGTGATCGTAAAAATCATTTGAAAATGATCAAATATCAAAATCCCTTCGTAAATATGGAAGTGCAAAAAATAAACAAAATTCACCCGAAAAAATAATCGCCATCGCAAATGTAAGCTACAATCACGCTGTAAACGTGCTCAAAACTGAAGTTTGAATAAATGATTCCACCTAGATAAACGCCGCCCATTGAGAAAAACAAAAAAATCAAATAAGCTTGATATATTGAAATGCAATCGACGCATAAAATACCTTAATATGTGCCGTCCTACTGACGGACTTAGGACAAATATAATCAAATAAACCTTAACAATCGATTTGCATTCCTCTCAGGAATCGATTCACTCAGTGCATATGAAAAAGCATAAATGGGGCCTGCCCCCAGCAGTGTACTGATAAGTTCAAAAGGCTGTCAAAAAATCGGACAGTTATCACATCACAGTATGCGAACAAAAACAACTAGTAATGTGCCTGAATACATTCAGGTCTTAGGAGTGCGCCAAATCAATGTGTATTTAAGCATTTCCTACGCTAATCTGCTACAACAAAGAATGCATTTACTTGCAAAGCGGTGCCTTTAGTCACATCAAAGACAATCGTAAAAATGTGTCACATGCCAAAATAAGAAATATTTAAGTCCGAAATCGACAAAAAAGTTCCAAAATCGACAAAAAGGTCCACAACTCGGCAGTCCAAGTGAAGCTGCTGCCCAACGAATGGGACAGACAATGGCGCAGCTGCAGTTCGGGAATGTGTGAAATTTAATAAATTTTTACCAATGCGACAAAATTGCATCATATTTATCGATAACAATTAGCTTACTAGAGGTATTTAGCAAGTGATCAAGTTTTTAAAAATGTCAGCTTTCTGGTTGAGATGTTTTGAAATAAATATGGAAATAAAAAGTGTAGCTAAAGTGGGTCGATATTTATCAACCAAACAACATTGATGTGTATGAAAAAGTATTTGGTTAATTAAGATGAAAGGTGCATTAATACATTTCCCAAAATATTTGTAGCACAGACAGAAAATCGACACCAGCAAATGTATTTTGAAAAAGGATAGTCCACATAAATTTTCCCTGTGATATAGAAAAAAATCTTGCTCAGGATGCATCAATAAATGACCATTTTCACAGTGAAATAATGCTGTCAAAAGTTCAATACATGTAGCATATTTGAATATTACTTTGAAATGTTCCCTCCCCAAAAAATTTATCAAAATGTCAAAAAAATTCACTGCACTTAGCGGGAACTCGGGGAATGAATATTTATGGAAAAATTCTAAATACTGCTATGTGGCAAGCTCAAAATAATAGTTTGAAAATATATTTTCCCACACTTTACTCAGCTGGAAAGTTTTGCATTAGAGTTGTGTGATGTGAATTGCAAGAGTCAATAATTAAACAAAAATATTCAAATAAAGTGTACATGCTTGTACAGTATTTACAAAATTGCATTCAATGCAAATGCCATCTGCAAATGGCAATGGAATCAGACACCTCCCAACCAGCCTTAAAAATAATAAGGAACCTTACATTTGGAAACCTTACAATTTTTCAATCAATTGGATAGACTTAGACCAATATAAGCAATTAAGTTTAAATTTAGTAATAGACTCTGCAAAAAATGATAAAATTACAATTGGAAATGGAATAAGAAACCTCTCAGTCAACCAGCAACAGAACAGCACGACTTTCCATTGGCAACCTTCCAATTTCCCATTGTAATGACAATAGAATAAGACCAACATGATGGTCCCAGACACGTTAGTAATGAAAAAACCAGTCATACACTTTTGCTAACTGTTTTGTTAGAAAAACTTCAGAAAATTAGCAAGACCAAAATGAATTTGAGCATTTGAGTTTTGCAAGACTGATTGCAAAAGGTGCAAAAGTAGTGTTTAACAATTAATTCCCCAGTGCAATGCAAACATCAGAAAAACTGGGATTATTTTGAAGCCTCCCTGCCAACAGGAGAAATACCATAAATAGAAATAATTTTCCAGATGTGAAAAATCATCCCACAACCCACATAAACATACTATGAAACCTCAACAGCTTTTTTTAGTTTTCAGCTTTTCAGCTCAACAAAATCTAACAGCTTTTGTCCTGCCCAGCCACATTCCATCTGACATGTTATAAGAACCTCTAGTGTGTTACTCAGAAAAGCAAGTAAATGAGAGTTAAATGATAAAAATTCCAGTGTGATAATCATGAGTGATATCTCATCTGAAATCTAAGTGTACCAGAGTCTGTGTGTCATGTGTAGACCACAGTTTTGTGACACCTATCCACTATTAGAAACTTTGTGTATTTCAACAACCGATTGTCCCCACACACGCTAGTTGACATCGACACCAAATGTCAACTGGTTCCCATACAAAGCTTGCTGACAGTCGACAAACGACGTTCAAATATAACCTTTGAATCGGGCTGTGAACAAGTTGACATTTGGTATCGATGTCAACTAGTGTGTGTGGGTCCATCACTACATTAGGATACTCCGCAGACCGCATTTTTCTGAATGACACGATCCATAATGACGTTATCGTCAATAAAATCAAAATTTCTCCAAAAAGATTGTTTCAGAAACTACGTGTCGCAAAAAAAACACAAAAAACATGCAACACAACCTTTTCATTGTTTAACTATATTTTTTTTTGTGAAAATGCACGCATAAGTATCCTGCTCACACGTTGTCGAATATGATGGTAATTATTGCAGTCTGCCGAGTATATCTATGATGTATAAAATTTTACAGCATTTCACTCAGTCACTTTTCAGAAAAAATAGGGAGGAATGTGAATAAGGTATGCAGAACTGCACCAAGGAAAAGCCACATGGAAAGGTGTCATATTGGACATGTGTTGTGTAAGTGGGTAGGCACATGAACAATATGACACCCTGCACTGGGCCAGACCCCTGGTGCATCGCAGCTGCACACATACCCCAGCCAAATGTCTGCCTGCACTTGTGCAGCCATCGCGCAGTTTACAAGCCTCGCTCAATGTACATTCACGGACTCAATCTATCATGACTCAATCTATCTATCTATCTTAGTTCCAAAAAGAAGGAATGTGAAAATGAAACTGTGAACACATGAGGTGGCATTTTGCGCAAACACCAACAAATAATATTAGAAGACACAGCCAAGCGGTGCAGAAGAGCAGCTGGTGCCCACAGCAGAACACAGGGCAACAGCCAAAGGGGCACCTGTTGCATTGTCCATGTGTGAGATCAGTGGGTAGGCACACAGACAATGCAGCACCCCAGTAGGGCTGGCCCCTTGTACTGTGTGTGCAGCCAGCTGGGCTCATGTCTCCGCTCAGCTACCCAGCCCCTGATTGCAACTCTGCCATGTTTGTCAGTGCCATTCACATGTTAGCAATATTGCAGCAGGAATCTTCAGCAGCAGCATATAACTTATGGGTTTTAATTTATGTCATGTACCTATGTTATCATTTTTCAGGATGATGTTGCCAGATGCAGTAAAAAAGCTTGCCCTATGTTACAATGATGCAACTACTTGTTAGTTGTCATGAACTATGGGTAATGCATGAATAACTCACTAAACACCAACATTCCAATTGCTGTTCCAGTTGATAGACACACTATGGCACAAGGTGATTCAGCTGCTGCGTCTGCACACCAGCTCTGAGGTGGACTCCCAGTGCTGGGTAGCACATTGTCTGTGGGTGGGTAGTCCACAGTCAAATGATACCCATCCACTGGGATTGCATCCCTCAGTGCATTGCAGCCAGCTGACTGCACCTTGTTGCGCTGCCAGGAAAATGTGGCCAAGCAGTTCAGGTGTGCAGCTGGTGCATAGAGCAGAACACTGGGCAACAGCCAAAGGGTCACCCGTTGCATTGTCCATGTGTGAGATCAGTGGGTAGGCAAAGACAATGCAGCACCCTCACAGAGCTGGCCCCTTGTGCTGTGAGTGCAGCCAGCTGAGCACATGCACCTGGCCAACTACCCAGCACTTGTTTGAACACCGCTGCACAGTTGGTCTGTGACATGCATACATAAGTAGTATTGAAGCAGAATCGTTTAGTGACAGCATATAACTAACAACTGATGTAATTTGTATAGGTTTTTGATAACTGCATGGAAAATGTAGTCAACATCACTAAAAATATGTGAACACAGATTAGAGTTTGATGCATATACATCGTATCATGCATGTCCTGTGTTGCAGTGGCACATGCAAACACATATAAGCTGTTGTGGACTTTTGAAAAAATGTGAAAAGCGCTTGCGAAACTATAATGGAGTGGATGTACAGATCATGACACAATGTGCATCAGCTGCTGCGCACCAGCTCTGAGGTGCACTCCCAGTGCTGGGTAGCACATTGTCTGTGGGTGGGTAGTCCACAGTCAAATGATACCCATCCACTGGGATTGGACCCTCAGAGCATTGCAGCCAGCTGACTGCACACAATCATGCTGCTGTCACACAGTTCACGAGCCACTCCTGAGGCAGTGCAGCATCACATGCACATCACACAATGTTACATCTGCAGTGAGTCACAACTAAGGGTATAATTCTATGGGTTTCTCCATCTATTGAACATATCCACTCTTTATCTTTTAGGTGATTTTAGAAAAAAAAATTACATTAGAAAACAGGTTACATTAGAAAACATTTTTTCAATATCTCAGTTTATGAAACAACAAAAGTCAGAATTTTCAGTAAAATAAATCTTACAACCTAAATACAAAAATGCAGCAAACTGGTTGCAGCTGATACTGGCTGATTTAGTCAGCCAAATGGAATAAGTTGTCTCAATTCTAATGCGCAACACTATAAAAAAATCAAAAAACAAAAACAAACAAAAGAGCAACATTCCAAAACAGACCAACCATTGTCCAGCCTCGCAGCTAAATTGGAATCCAGAAATCGCTAATCTAAAAATATGTACCTGTTGCCCACGTAGAAGCTGCAGGCGGCACCAAAGTTTAGATGATGTCACCTGTAATTTGAGTTTGCGAATGTAGAATGGCCAGGGGTCTTGTAGATTTGGACCGCTGCGGGGGTTCACAACACAAAATGCGACCCTCCCGCACTGTGGGGTCCACACACAGCTCTGGTAAAATTCCGTGCCGTGTAAAACCCCCGACCGTGTAAAATTCCGGGTAAAATGTCAAATGTTGTGTAAAATGTCATGCAAACAGTGCAAAATCAAGAATGGCAAACATCGAGAATTTTTTTGCACGTTTTACATGACATCTTAAATTTTACACGGTCTGTGAGTGGCACCCGGACGCAGGAATCAAGAAATCCTATGTCAGAGGCTTTTGCATTCATCATAAGCATCGGGGGTCAATTCCACAAGTGACAAGAAACGTGTATCAAGTTAACTTGCGACACGCCTTTTTTATACACTTCCATCACACTTATTAGTTTACCATGACCTGCCTTTGAAGCGCCAGGAATTTGGCGCCAAGCGCCAGAGCAAGATACCGCCAAGCGCCAGAGCAAGATACCGCCAAGCGCCAGCGCCCGGCGTTTTGCAAAGTTGTTAAAAGGTACGTATGTTTACTCGAAAAATACGCGTACGCGCGTACGCGGTAAATACATTTACATATATTTTTAAAAAAATACCGTACGCGCTCGTACGCGTACATTTTCAAAGCATACGCGTACGGAAAATGCTTTTCAGAATTCTAGTGATTTACCGGATTTGGATGAATTAGTGTTGTATTTTTGTTGCCACTATTTTTGCTATTTTTATATCCTAGAATAAAGAGACCCTGAAAACTATGTTATCTATCATTTTCTAAAACAAAAACATACGTTGTGCTGTACACGTATGAAAAGTGCCCAATTGACACCCACCTGAAAAAGTATTGACGCCTCACAAAAGGTGTAGCGTCAGGAATGACGAAAAGTAGTCGTTTCTACACTCGCAAGAAAAGTACCCAAATTTACGCGTACGTACGAGTAACAAAAAATATTTTACGTTTTCAATACTTTGTGGCGAGTAAAAAAAAATACTTTACGTTTACATATACTTTTAAAAAAGTTCAGTAATTCTAACAACTCTGGCGTTTTGCTCCTGGCGCCATGCAAACAATTGCGCCAAGCGCCATGATGGCACTTTTACATCACTAGACCTGACCCACGGCTTATAAACGAAGGTGCTAATCTAGGTACTTGCGGAATTGACATAAGAGGTTGAACCATTGGCGCTACACACACTAGTTGACGACGCAACCAAATGTCAACTGGTTCCCATCCCAATTTAAAGCTGGCTGATGAGCCGACGGACGTCCTTCAAATGCAAAAACGAGGAAGCATGTTGCAAATGAAGCTGCGGTGTAAAAAATACCGCGGTATGTCCAACGTAAATACAGGGTGCGGCAATTCAGACGCCCCCCCTAGATTTCGAATAACTTGTCACTGGGTGGTCGGATTAACGTCAAAAGTTTAGGTCAACATTAACAACTAAATAGGAAAGGATCCCTGAAAATATGGGAGCGATAGCTCCTCTCGTTCACAAGTTTTTATGCAAACGCGTAATTGTCACTTTTCCACCACCTAGCTTTACGACCAATTACGCAAGTGCCCGCCGATTTCCTTACGGGCATAGCGAATTGGTGGCGGGCCTGCACGCATTTAGGCATGCCGCTGCGAAAAGAAAATCTGAAAAAAAACTGAAAAAAACAATCCGATCACGATCCCGCTCCCGAAAAGTCAATCCTGTTTGAACGGCGAGGACTCCGTGCGCATGTAAACCTGGTGCCCATTTAGCGCAAACCCGGTGCCATGTAGACTCGGTGTGCATGTAATGCCCCCTAGATGGGCACCGGGTAACATGTGCACCGGGTTTACATGCACACTGAATTGTACATGGGCACCAGGCAGGTTCCCAGCAGGAATCGTGCATGATGGGTGGATGACATTGTACCAGTGTTGTGAAAACGTATTCACGTTTACCCTAAATACCCAGGTTTTGGGTATTTATACTTATGTTTACGTTTCCCAAAAATACCATTACATTTTGTTACGTTTTCCTGACACAATTACCTGCGTACCAGGGAAAACCTAAAAATTAAGTTACCAACATGGGACGGTAATTGTATATCTGACAAATGTTGTGTACCTACTGCCGGAAGTTCAACACACTGTCATGTTAAGAGGTGTAAAGCGGCCAATTACACAAATTGAAAAACAATTTATCAGTGGGAAGTAAAAAGTTAAAAGAAAATAAGCGGGAAGTGAAATGGCAAATAAAAAGTCAAAAACGTTTTTATCATTTAACTGTCATTTGTCATTTTAGTTGGTCATTTAACTTTTTACTCAATCTATAACTTAATATCAGAGCACTTCTTGAAATTTTTACGTGTTATTTTATGTTTACCTAGATATTTCAGAATAATTTATAAATACATTTTAGTATTTATACTTGAAATTTGGAAAAGGTATATGTTTACATTTCCAAAAACACCAGTATTTTAACAACACTGCATTGTACTCATAGATGGGTATGATGCGCATGTAGTACCATGCATAAAAACCGGTGCGCATGTACAGTCGAACAACATGCGCACCGGGTCTACATGCGCACCGAGTTTACATGCACACCGGCACAGACCCGTTTGAACGATATCACAAGGTGGTGGAAAAGTTACAATCACGCGTTGGCATGAATAACTTGAGAGCGATGAGCTATCGCGACCGTATTTTCAGGGATCCTTTCCTATTTAGTTGTTAATATATTGACCTAAAATTTGACGTCAATCCGACCACCCAGTGACAAGTTATTCAAAATCTAGAGGGGGCGTCTAAATTGCCGCACCCTGTACAGTCCGGCATGATGTACGTGTATATAAAATAATGCGTCATCAAGCTTCGAATTGGGACGGGAACCACCTGAAATTTGGGGTTCTTGACAGCTTGTCAACTAGTGTGCCTAAGGCCATTTACAATTCACTGATACAAACAGTACAAAAATATCAGACCTAATATAAATATAAAAATTGACCTTTTGGGACAGTAAAAATCCCCGGGGCAGCGCGACGTTGCAAGCGAAATATACATCGCAAAGAAACTCCCCGCCGCGCGTACAAAAGCACGTTTGCCTGAAAGTGGATTACGCTCAAAATTTGTAAAAAAACGCATTGCCACGTGTGAAACGTTTTCCTAGGCCAACCCCCGTCAATTGACGAAATTCGATTGTCGAGTTAAATCTTTTTTCCACAAAGTGCGTGGTGTATAAAAAATACGGATCATAGGCGGCGTAAGTGCTTGTGCGCTTGTGAATGTCACAAGCGGAATTTTCGGTGTCACAAGCAGAAATACCTTTGTTTACCTAGTAAAAAGTGCACAAGGTCAAATTTTGGCCAATGTGATTGTGAATGTCACAAGCACAAATTGGGACCTTGCGCCGCCTATGATTCGGATAAATAAGCAATAAACAAATCGCGATATAAAAATGCAGATAAAATGCGATATAAAAATGCAGGTATATTCAAATAGATTTGTCAACTGGTCCGTTTGTACAGATCAGTCCTCAATCAGTCCAACTCAATTCAATTGTTTCATTCTTTTCTTCGTTATATTTACAAAGCTCATGAAAGTGACTGGGAAAAAACAACAAGAAAACGCTCTGAATGTCAGTTTGTTAAATATGGCACAGTTTGAATGTCACAGTTTGTTAAATATGTTACATACGAAATTCACTGTGAACAGCCAGCAGAATAGTGGAAAAAATCAACAAATAAAAACAAATATCCAAATCAATTGGCCCCTTGCCAACAGCCACAGATTTTTCCCTTCATCCACATCACACAAGAGCTTCAGATGAGATCTGCAGAAACACAAGGTTACAAATTTGGCTATGACCCAAAACACATCGGATCGCCGCACACAGTGGAACCAAACTACAGCCGTGTTTCATTTCGGAAACTTCAAACAACCACCCAAATGGCGCACCACACACTATAGTTGACACGTGTGTCAACTCAGATCTGTGTCAACTCGGATTTCGGCTTCACGTGTGGCAGAGCGATCTCCAAATGCACATGCGGCAATGTTGAAAGATAAATACTACGGCAAGTGCATTGGAAGATGGCTCTGCGACACGTGAAGCCGAAGTTTGAGTTGACACAGACCAGGGGGCAGTCCCAGACCCTGTAAAATGCCTTGTAAAACGTCAAATGTTATGCAAAGTGTCAAAAGTCACGTAAAATGCCCTGCAAAATGGCAAACGTGTTATATAGGCAAATTAGGGCGTAGAAGAACGAAAAGGGAGAAAAAGCGCTAAAAGTAGGTGAAAATGGCTAAAAATAGGTAGCCAAAATAGCTGAAAATAGGCAATAATGAACATGTACTAACGATTTTGGAGGAGAAAATCTGTAAAAAGGCATGAAAAGTAGCGATTTTGAGCAACAATTTTGGCAAAATTTAACAAAAATTGCTCCGGATAGGTAGACAGCTGGGCGATTTTTTTTTTTTTGGGGGGGGGGGTTTAGGGGATAACAGCCAAAAATTTTGCCTCCAGGATAGATAGATAGCTGAGCGTTTTCCGGGATAGATAGATCGCTGGGCGGATTGGGGGGGGGGTAACCCCCCACCTAGGAGACCCCTGCAACTACCGTATATTTTATAATAAAAAGTGGATCAGCAATATAATGGCATAGCATCTCCGAAGGATGGTAAATACCTAGGTATACACTTTTTGACATTTTTGAGACCGAAATAAATCGATAGGGCGGCCTCCAAAAAAGTCAAGTTGTAAAAAAGTAAAAAAACGAACCACCGTGAAAGTGTCATTTGGCCAATCTGCGTTCCACCAACCGGATGGGTGTGTTATTTTAAAAATTATATATCAAGAGATGCGTTTGCTGTGGGCTACAATTTAGAATGTGTGTGACTTCAAAACTTCGTATCTAGGGCATTTCTTAACCGATTTTCGTGAACGAACACTGAAAATGATCAGACAACCTGGAGTTATAATTTTCATTCTACCGGTATAGATCGAGATATACATATATGGGTGATTACGATTAAAGACAATACTATACACCTTACATACATTGTATAGATGAACATTCTGAAGAAAAAAAATAATGATTAAAAAAATGATATCTCCATGTTGTTCCGATCATTTTGAATCAGCTGAGATATGGCCCAGATATGGAATTCTTAAGTCACATGCATTGCCGTTAGGATCCTAGAACCATATTTGTGAACTTTTGGAGAAAAAAAACGGATTTAAAAACACGTTGTTTTTTTAAAGTTAACGGGGTCGTTGAAAAAAAGATTTGGCCTAAAAATGAACTCGCCTAGCATTTGTGACATTATCAAAAGTTAAGTGATTGAAATCGGTTCATAGTTTTTCTAATGCAAACTTTGCATGAATTTTAGCCAAGTTTTTGCCTAGTTTTGGGCGGACACTGTTCCATTGCGCCATTGCGATCGTTCTCGGCCAAGTGTCTGCGTTTCGGTGACGATTATATACGCGGCCGACGGATAACCTACAATTATTTACTAATTAAAACTTAGCTCATTACTTGGCGGCACTGGCAGCTTGGCTGCGACAACCAGGGGGCACTCCCAGACCCTGTAAAAAACCCGGCCCCTGGGAGTGTAGGTGAATAGACAGATCGTGCAGTATTTGAACCAATCGATAAATCAATTGGCAATGTCGCGCAGTCGCACGATATTGAAGCAGAGCCGTCGGGATTTCATGTAGAATAATGCACGCAAACGGGACGCCGCAGCAAACGTGGACCGGTGCATCTGCGTCGAAATGGTTAAGTCATTGTTTTTCAACATCGTCTTATAGCATTATATTTAATTATACGGAGAATTGTCATCATACATGAGAATTATACATAAAAAAATGGATTGTATCCTAAATACCGTATTTCCTCGAAATACCCACCCCTCAAAACGGGCACTATGAATTTGTGGTCCGGGAAATGCATAACAGACGTTCAAAACACTTACTGTGTTACGTTAGAACATCGTTTATACTATCTACATCCTTATATAATGCTGTAAAAACTTATAAATGGTGGTTATTGTTGCATTTTTCACGTTTTTCTCTCAAAATTTTCACTGAAAAAATTAACCCCCGTTGGGTAATTCGAGGAAATACGGTATATAAATATAAAGCGACGTATTTATCTAGGGACGTAAGAAGAGATGGAAAAAAGGCAGCTTTGTAACCAAATTTTTAAAAGATGTTTTTAAATGACATCTTTTTACAGATGTGATAGGGAGTTGGTGGTAGGTTTTTTCAAAAGTATTTTGAACAACCGGTTTTTTCAAACATTCAACCATAACAATATGCACCTAGATGTGGGTCAAAATATACAGGTAGGGATGGAAAAAATTTTAATTTTTTAAATTATCCTTTTTTAAACCAACGTTTAAAAAAATGAAACTGTATGATTTCCTACATAGTGATGGAGGGAATGGCGCAGCCCACTCCCCCCATTTTACCTAATGACGGAATCACACCATGGCACTGGCACCATTGGCATTGGCACTGGCAACCAGGAACCGCTGTTTATGTATGTAAATATACATGTACATTCATATACAGCAACATTCACACAAAGTGGATTTTCAGAGATTTTTGCCTACGAGCACCAATCTGCTGATACTACTGAGTGAACTGCAGCTAAATGCGAGCTTGCGCACAAATTTTTTGCCTATATCTTGAAAAATTTGTAGGGAAACTTGCATTTCTGGGAACAAGTGCCAGTACATCACTGCCACAAATGTCAGCCCCCTTGTGAAGGCCTCATGGAAAATCTTATGCCAATGGCCTCTAGGTGCATCTGACAATATACCTACGGCATGTTCATGACTTTAAGTGAAGTTGGGCATGGAATAGAGCATGGTTGTACACAAAAGTTATGAAAATACCTAGTGCATGTCTACCAGAAATTTTGCATTTTGATTAAAAAACAGTATGCAGTGTGATAAAAAACAGTTGAAAAATCAAGTGCCATCCCTAATCACATGGCTCCACAGCAATTCGGCTATATTTAACATGACAAAGTACTGGCACTTGTCTGACATACCTGTATGTGTTGACTCATAACCATATTTGGAAGCTCTAAAAAACTGTTGTTGTTTTTTTAACAAAAAACGTCATTTATAAAAAGCATCTGAAAAACAGGGCCATATAAAATATTTTTTTTCATCCCTAATCAGGGGTCACGTTTTTTTCCACACAATTTTCATTTTTGGGCAGATATTATCATTATCAGAAAAATGGAGGCAGCAAAATATTTTCTTGTTTCTTTTACTAATTGGCTGATGTCCATGTGACACTAGTACCCAGGGTTGGTTTTATAAAAATTCATTTTAGTAAAATTGTATAAAAATTGTATAAAAATTTTATTTTATTTTTATTTTATTCTTGTTTCATTTTATTTTATTTTATTTTATTCCCAAAAGTCATTAATAAAATAAAATGACACATTTTACAAAAAATTTACAAAAATTGTACAAAAATTTTACAAAAAATCAGAATCATGCATGCAAGGCCAGAAAAATGTTATAATTAGACCTATACATGAAAAACCTGTGACAAATTTTTCCATTACTTTTCAAAAGTTGCATGCAGTATGTATTGTTAGCTAGCTGCAAGTGTAAAGTTACAATTATTGATAAGAATGGTTTGCATTTTCAGTAGAAGGACTAGTGGAGTGTGCTGGGCACATTTAAAAAATGTGATGCAATTTGTCAATTGTCATGACAAATGTAAAGTAAAGTGTCAATTGTCATGCAAAATGTCAAGTGTCATGTCAAATGTCATGCAAAGTGTAAATTGTGTATCCAAATCTTGTGTTTTTGTATCCATAGTATGTATTGTATCAAAATCTTATGTTTTTGTATCCAAATGTTCACATAAGATTTGGATTCAACAACAACATAATTTGGATACAAAACAGATTTAGGTATCAAACATAAGATTTGGACACAATTTGCTTGACAATTGATACTTTATTTTTTACATGTCATGACAATTTACACTTTACCTTACATTTGTCATAACAATTGACACTTTGCATGACATTTTACATGACATTTGACACTTTACACTTGGGACTGCTCCCATATCCATGAATAAACAGGTAGAAACTCAAGCAACGAGATAAAATTTTACAAAAAATATATGAATTTTTATACAATTTTACAAAAATACGAATTTTTATACAATTTTACAAAAATTCGAATTTTTATACAATTTTTATTTTTATTCTTAAATTTTCCATTTTATTTAAGGGCGGCCGCCCCCCCCCCCCCCTTCCTGGGCCGGGCCAAAAAATGTGCCAAAAATGGCACTTCCAGAAGACGCTTTTATCACATTTTTAAAAATTTTGCGCGCAAGCGCGCATTTTACCGTCACACGACATATATTTTCATTTGACCAGTATCCGCGGCCTCAAAGCCAGTAAAACCCCCCTAAATTCCGTCCTTGTCGCTGTATATGCCTGAGAGATACAGACGTATACATCTGTTTTAGCGCCAATGCCAGCGCCAGCGGCGCCATGGCGTCACGCATACGAATGGCGCTAGCGCCATGGCGCCATTCCCCTACTGCAGAGGCAAAATTTTAGGGGGGGGGGGGCGCCGCCCCCCCCCGTTCGCCGGGCTCCGTATACAATCCGCCCCCCCGCTCAAAAATCCTGGCTACGTCCCTGGTGTGGGTCACCCTATATGCAAACATTTTTTGTGGCTTTTTCGGTGTCCCAAACAAGTTCACCACCCACTTGATTGGCTAAACTACATGGGCCATATCTCCAGCTGTGAAAGCGATAGACAGCTGAAATTTGGGGTATGTCTTGCAAACAACCCCCTCTCGCAATACACTAGTGGGCGGCCGGCGACGACCCACTACAGCATGGGTCGCCGCATATAAAGTTGTTCATTTTTTAAAAACAACCCATGTCTCACAAACACATTCGCCACCCAACTGCATTATAAAAAAAATGTTGTGAGAACATACCTGATATAAAAATGAGTCAAATTTGAACCCTAGTTCTGCTCATTATAATTTTTTCAGTAGGGCACCCACCCGTCCCATAAACAGCAGACAGAAAATTTCACTTTATACCAATTTTTTGTTTCACACTTAAAAGTTGGTTTACAAAGTTCACTAGGGATGAGTCCAAGGTTGAAAGCTACGTAAACAACATGACCTCTAAAATGCCTGCATAAGGAAATTTATTTGGGGTGAATGAAAAGGTGAAAATTTTGTCAAATTTTGTTCCTGTGATTATGTGATTATGACGTTGTTATATTCATGGGATGGGGTGGGTGCTGTGATGAAGCCACCGAAGTCAGCGTCTTCTACCACCGAATCCAGCAGCTCCAAGACCGTAGTGAGAAACGGCCTTTAGAGTGGTTGATTTCCCGTTGTAGCCGAACGTCCACTTGTCGACAGCCAAGTTGAGTTTATTTCGTAGTTACGTGTTGAAAAGGGGTTTTCAAGATTGTTTCAGGTACTTTATTTCAATCAGATACAGCATGTTACAAAAGCGCAAAGCCTAGCGAGCTTCCTAGTCGAAGTTTCTATCGCTAGCTTATTTTCGTTCAGTAGCTTGGGGTCCGCAGACTGAAGTAAAAACTTCCAAAGTAGCTAAGACACAGAAATCATGTATAGAAAAACAGCTACAGTAATTTCCTAATACAAATACACAAATAAGTCATAAATGCAACAAATAAACACATCTAGCCGAAACAGTTGCCTTATACTGCGCGTGCATACATTCAAACAATTATGGTAAAGAAATACCAGGTACAAATTAGGCTAATGGAAAAACTATTAATCTTGAGAGGCGCGAAGTCGGCAAACTCGGCCGATTTACTAATTTGCTTCAATTTGTCAGAAAACATTGACGCACATTGGAACTAATATAATAGGGTTCGAAAACTGTAAATAGTAGTGCAAATGTTCCTAATGATGTAAATAGAGCAAAGTATATTCAACACAATAATAGTAATCACTTCCTGGAAACGTATACTTCATAATTGGCAAATTGGGACTTATTCGAGGTAAATGGGTATATTAATTGAGCAGGGTTTATAATACATTCTTAGGTATAATTTGAGCAGGGTATTTCCGTGAATGTCAAGTAAATATAAATATAAATAGTGAGCAAGGTTAATATAATTATACCTACGCGAAGGGCTTTGATAAACACGTACAGTAAATGCCAGTCTCACACAGGGCACTATTTCTCTATTAGGACGCTGGCCTAAGTAAATACGTAGCACATAAATATTTACAAGTTTTGACTTTCCCAAATTGCAAGTAAACCATGTAAATGTATATATAATAATGATCAGAAAATTACAGCGAGTTGAATGAGCCTAATTTCATGTTAATACACCTAATAATAACTTATTTGACCTTTTAACCTAAATATTCCACATAAATGTTTCGATAACTTATAAAACACTTTCCTAATTAAATATTCTCCATGGATAAATAATATAGTGCAAGAAATATATTTTGCGTGGTAAATAAATATAGTGCATGAAAAGTAAAATAGTGCAAATAAGTAAATGTGCGAATATGAGTCTAATTATCAATTCTCTGTATTTCTTTATCCATCCATTTTGCCACGGTCAGCACAGGTGCCCTACTGAAATAATTTTCATGAGAAGAACTAGGGTTCAGATTTGACTCAATTTTATATCAGGTATGTTCTCGCAACATTTTCTTTATAATGCAGTTGGGTGGCGAATTTGTTTGTGAGACTTGGGTTGTAAAAAAAATGAACAACTTTATATGCGGCGAGCCATGCTGTAGTGGGTCGTCGCCGGCCGCCCACTAGTGTATTGTGAGAGGGGGTTGTTTGCAAGACATCCCCCAAATTTCAGGATTATACCAACCTCGCAACTGGAGATACAACCCTAGAAGTGTAGTTAATCAAGTGGGTGGTGAACTTGTTTGGGACACCAAAAAAGCCAAAAAAATTGTTGTATTTAGGGCAACGAACCCTGCAGTGAGTCGCCCCATCTCCCCCCATTGAAGCAGAGTAGGGGGGTGTTTCACCTTTATATATTCAAAGTTTCAGCTCTATAACACCCCCATAGACCGAGATATTACAACTGAAGTGAAATAAAAAAATGGGTGGTGAACTTGTCCGGGAAGGTGTTTATGTTAATGGAAACAGGCGGTAAAGAGTGCAAAATGGACAGTCGTATTTATATACTCCAGTGAGTCGGTGACACTGCACGCAGACGCACACTCATTACTCTACTTTCTCTCTGGCAGTTCGCCAACAAAGACATGCACATGAATGACACTTGTAAAATACCGGTGCAAACTGCAATGCAATTTCTTGTTATTGTTCGATTCGACGGGGATCTACCGTATTTCCTCGAAACACCCCCCGGGGGTTTATTTTTCAGAGTGAGAAATTTGAGGGGGGTATTTTGAGGGGGGTATTTCGGGGGGGGGGATTATTGGGCCAGGCATAACTGGAGCTGTGTGCGTGATGGGTTTCATCCATGTGTGTGATGGGTTTATGTGCGTAATAGTGCACCCTCGATATTATTGCGCCATAAACTGTTTGAAATCCCAGTACTAAATTGTTGTTCGAAATGTACTCGGACGTATAAAAATGCAACAATTAGCACCATGTATAAAACTCTATAGATGTATATAATTTAAGTAGACGATATAGACCGGGTTCTAAAGTAACACTCATGGTTTTTAAGTGTATTCTTCACTGCACCGATGACAAACCGCAGCTTTTGTCATGTACAGACGTATAGACTCAAATTGGGGGGAGGGTATTTCGAGGAGGGGGGTTCGTAAGTTCATAGTGGCCATTTTGAGGGGGATATTTCGAGGGGGGGGTATTTTGAGGAAATACGTATTCGATGTAATCTGGCGAATGGCTACACTAAAGAATGTCAGTTCCACTCCCAATTCTGAAGCATCTCCTTTCGTCTGTCCAACATCGGACGAATCGCTTCGCAATCTGATCTGCGCGTATCACATATGGCGGATGTGTATTTCAGCGATTTTCCGACGCCAGGGCGCTACGACTGTGAATGAATACCCCGCCACCATTCGAAAATCGTGGGTATACCCGGCGGACATACCTCTCGGCGGAACCCACCCCCCCCCCCCAAACCCACCAACTATCGATCTATCCCGGAGGCAAAATTTTGAGCTACTATCCCGTACAGTAAACCCCCGCCCCAATCGTCCAGCTATATACCTATCTGAGGTGATTTTCGAAAAATTTTGCCCTAATTTTCACCCAAAATCACTAAAAAAAATTCCCTTTTCTACCTTCTTTACCTTGAAAAAGCCTGTATATTTTGCCCCCAAGGCCCACCCCCAGAAAATTTTTTTCAGCTATCTATCCCTCCAGAGGAGCCATTTGCTACCTATCCAGCCCCCGCAAAGGCCAAAATCTTGAGTAGCTAGTAATTTACTTTTTTGATCATCCGAATCTAATTTTTTCAATAAATTCACAAATTTAGAATGTTATGTCAATTCTCAGTGACTTTTTTTAGCAATACATTCTACGTTTTATGACATTTACGTAATTTGTGTGATATTAGGGTGTAAACTAAGTTTCTTATCTTTTTTTGCGATCTCATAGATTTCACATTTCTGCGTTCCATTCTGTTGTACATTGGCCGATTTTGATGCCCTTCGAGTATGTTGGTGTTTGGGGTCTGGGCTATGACGAAAAAAAATTTTTTCCTCGAATAATCCCCCAGTCCCGAGATAAGGGGGTCTATAAAAAGGCGGTCATTTTCCATGGCCGATGCGATGTTGACACTGACTTTTGAAGATTGATAAATCGGCCATTTCTGGGCAGATTTTATTCATTCAACACTTAAAATGATCGAGACAGAAGTCTCCTAGGGGGGGGGCTGGGGGGGGGGGGGGCTGCCCCCCCCAAATCGGCCAGCTATCTATCTATCCCGGAGGCCGCTCAGCTATCTATCTATCCCGAGGCAAAATTTTTGGCTACTACCCCCAAAGACCCCCCCCCATAATCGCTCAGCTATCTATCTATCTGGAGTGGTTTTTGAGAAATTTTGCCCCAATTTTCGCTCAAAATCACCAATTTTCGCACCTTTTTATAGTTTTTCACCTTCAAAATCGTGCTTTCCAGCTATATACATGGTTATATACCTATTTTTAGCCATTTTACTACTTTTGGCTACTTTTAACTGATTCTTAGCGATTTTTTCCCCTTTCTGCTATCTTAACCTTGAAAAAGCCTATAGGTATATTGTGCCCCCGCCAGCCCCCCCCCCAAGCCCCCCCCCCAGAAAATTTTTTCAGCTATCTATCCCTCCGGAGGAGCGATTTGCTATCTATCCAGCCCCCGCGAGGGCCAAAATCCTGGAGACCCCTGGATCGAGACGACCTGTAGATTCCAGTTTTGTGGTCGGATAAGTGATGTCTAAACTCCGTATGCCAATAAACTTAAAGCTTAGAGTTCAAAGTGCTATAACTTTTGATTTGAAAAAGATATTGAAATTTTTTTTGGGCCAGATGAGTTCTTTTATTATAAACTATATGCTAGCATGTTCAGAAAAAAAGTTTTGCCGTGTTCAAAAACCGGGTCAAATCGGCAAACGGAGTTTAGACATCATTAATTAAACAACAAAACTGGAATCTACAGGTCGTCTCGATCATTTTAAGTGTTGAATAAATGAAATCGGCCCAGAAATTGCCGATTTATCAAGCTTCAAAGGTCAGTGTTCACATCGGGCCTGTGCCTCTGTGCATGTTTACCCGCTGTGCATGTCAGGAGTATTCAAGATTTTGACCTTCCAGGGGGTTGGAGAGATGGCTAATCGCTCCTCTGGAGGGATAGATAGCTAGAAAAAATTTTTTGGGGGTTTGGGGTTCGTGGGGCTTCATTGTATAGGCTTTTTCATAATGAGGAAAAAAGGTAGAAAAATCGCTAAAAGTAGGTGAAAAATTACTAAAAATGGGTATATAAGCACATATACTACAAGAAATAGCTGAAAATAGACAATAAAACACATGAACTAGTGATTTTGAAGGTGAAAACGTACAAAATGGTATGAAAATGAGCGATTTTGTGTGAAAATTAGGGTCTACATGCACAGCGGGTAAACATGCACAGAGAGCCTCAGTCTTCACATCGTCCATGGAAAATGACCACCTTTTTATAGACCCCCCTTATCTCGGGACTGGGGGATTATTCGAGGAAACAAAAAAATTTCGTCATAGCCCAGACCCCAAACCCCAACGTACTCGAAGGGCAACATAATGGGACGCAGAAAAATGCATTTCTATGAGATCGCAAAAAAGATAATAAACTTAGTTTACACCCTAATACTTGCCACTGCACTTTGAAGGGTGCGGGACTGCCCCTACGACCACTCACCATTGTGCATGGACGAGGGAGGCATCTGCGCCAGGTTCACTTCACTTCACTTGATCACTGCGCATCACTTCGACTGGAGACAGATGCTGCAGTGGCCCGAGACGTGTCGCCCCCCGAATGCGATGCTTTTGTTGGTGCCGCGTGTGTCGTTGATGAACTGCCCGCGCGGCCGCATCATTCGAAATGCAATCGGCATGCCTGTGAATTTGCAGTCTGTCGCGTCACCGCAGATATTTATAGTTTTGTCACCGCAAAACTTCTGCCTACTATCCCTCGAACCACGCCCACAGGGGATTTGGGGGTTAGCATTTTAGGGAGGGGGGGGGGTCCGCCACTTTTCACGAGTTTGTATCTTGGGAACCACTGGGTGAAAAATATTGATATTTGAATATTTTATAATATAGTTTCAGGTCGCTGTGACAATCTTCGACGAAGGGGGGTATTCCGAGGGGGGTAAATAAATAGCACTATACAGCCAGGTAAAATTTTAATCGGTTCACATCGGTCAAATCGGTTCACAAATAGTCAAGTTATAGATGTGCAATGTTATCGTGTTCTGGGCAACGCCCAAAAAATCACAAATTACCACCTTTTTATAGACCCCCCAATCTCCGGTCAGGGGGGGCGTAGATTAATTTCGTCGAATTTTGTCACAGCCCCGACCTATATGAAACTATATGATATTCAAATATGAACATTTTTCACCAAGTGGTTCCCAAGATATAAACACGTGAAAAGTGGCGGCCCCCCCCTAAAATCCCGTGACCATGCCCCCCCCCCCGACTCGACAAGCTAACTATCTATCCCCGGAGCGATTTTTCAGAAATTTTGCCCCAACTTTTGCCCAAAATGGCTAATTTTCATAGGTTCAGTGTATTTGGACTCCTCCGAGGGTACATATAGATAGTATAAATAGCCCCTCCGGAGGGCTAGATAGCTGAAAAAAATATTTTGGAGGGGGGGTGGAGGTAGCAGCGGTTTCGTGGCCAAACAATTTGCCTCGGGATGGGATAGATAGATAGCTGGAGCATTAAGAGTAGATTGAGTGTGCTGGGAGTAGTGATGATAAAGGCACCGGTAAAAATGGCACCGCACCGCACCGGCACCTTTGCCAACGCATGAAAAGGGCACCTGGCACCCTGGGGCACCGGCCAGAAAATGGCACCGCACCGGCACCGGTGCCTTTTGGAAAAAATGGCACCGGCACCGAAGGGCACCGGCGGGTTGCCGGTGCTAGCACCGAAAGGCACCGCACCGGGCTGGAATTTCTGAAGTAAATATCGGGCAGTTTCTCAGTGGTCTCACCTTTGGAAGCGCATATTTCCATGAATTTTCAACCGATTTTGATGGTTGAGCACTTAAAATGATCAGAATGATGTGGCAATCACTTTTATGAAGCAATTGCAATGATTACAAATGAAAGATAAAATATTTAATTCACTGCAATGTCCATAGCCACTATTGTCTACTGATCGGAGTCATTGCTGTACAGAGAATGGAACTATCTCTGTCATAAACTGACAACAAATTTTGAACAAACAAGTAAGATAAATATAAAACATAAAAATGATTTAAAATTCAACAAAATTTTAGATTCGCTCATCAGATCACGTATTGGGTATAATGGATTTCACAGTAGGTATATTTATTTGATGGGAGGTTTACAAAATAGGCAAAAACGGTTGGGTAAATATATCGCTGTGTTTTTAAATATGAATAGGCACATACTATGGACAAAATTGCACAGCACATGAAGCCTTGGCCGGTGGCTTTCCCGGTGCCTTTTACTTTGCCCTGGTGCTAGCACCTTTGGCACCGGCAAAAAAATGGCACCGCACCGCACCGGCACCGGTGCTATTCTGAAAAAAATGGCACCGGCACCGGCATGGCACCCCTGAAGATTGCAATGGCACTGCACCAGCACCGGTGCTGGTGCCCTTCGGTGCCCAGCACCGGGGCACCGGTGCCCCGGTGCCTTTACATCACTAGCTGGGAGTTTACTTACGCCGAGAGCTTCCAACGTGTAAAATACTAAAGAATTTGCTGTAAAAATTTAACGACTGGTAATTTTTTTTAGCATTTCACATGAAATTTGAATGCCTTTTTGAAACTTTGAATGACATCCGACAGTTCACGGGGTCTAGGAGTGGCACACAGTCAACTCACCTTTAGACAAATACACTTCCGCCTGCCGCTTAGGATGACACTTGATAGAAAATGATAGGCGACCCAGCCGATAGGCAACGTGCCGTCCTCGCCCAGTCCAGTTGGCTCGCTCGTCGGCGGTGTCGTTGGCGCTGTACGCGCGCGGCATGGAGCTCTCCGCGTCAGCCTCGGCCCACTCGGATTTTGGTATTGAGCCTGAGATGATGCATGTTTACTAAGTGCCCGCTGCATGGAATGTGAAGGGAGATTCTACTTGACGGGGAATTGCAGAGTTCTTTTCCAAAAGTGTGCGAGCACAAAAGCAGGGAAAATAGAGCGTGGATTTGGTATTTCATTTAAAATAACTTATTTTGCCTATTTTCACCCTCAATATTACCAGCCTTCGCTTAAAAATACCTAACTAGGTATTTATCACCAACCCTCAGTGCACCTAGGGTTGGCCGATGTTTTTTTTAAAAAAACAACGTTTTTTTTTTAAAAAAAACATGACGTCCGAAATGTTTTTTTTTTTAAAAAAACATCGGCCGAAATTTTTAGTACTAAGCACTAGGTATTTTGCAAAATTTTTGCGCGCAAGCGCGCAATTTCACACACAAATTGACATTGGTGGTTGTTTTCATTGGTTTTGTTGCATTTTTAGTATCAAAACATCCATTTCTATGTGCTACTATGGGTGAATAAGCCGACATATGTTGCTGTAATATAGAATATTGAGGTAATGTGCTTCTATGTACCTCCACAGTGTGTAACTTCACTCCCAAAGTAACAACCTCCTTTTATAACCTTGTTTGATCACCATTCCGTGCCAAACTTTACCTGAAGTCACGAACATTCGACTATAAGGCGATATACGAACGATATGTCGACGAAAAATGGATTTTTTTGACACAAATCACCACTTATAATGCTATCCCATGGCTCCACAGCCATTATATGGTCATATTTAACATCACAGAGTATTGCCAGTGTCTGATATACCTATATATGTTGACACTAGGTCATATCTGGGAGCTTTTAAAAATAACGTTTTTTTTAAAAAAAAAACGTTTTTTTTTAAAAAACAACGTTTTTTTTTAAAAAAAAACATCGAGTTAAAAAAACGTTTTTTTTCCAACCCTAAGTGCACCTAAACTCTCAGTGCAGCTATGCACCTTATGAGTGGCGGCGCGGCTGCACAATCAAATGCCAAACTAGTGTTTGAAAATAAGTTCATACATAAATATTTACATACATTTTTTCTCATTTTTATCTTCTACCCCCGTCTCAAAAGTGCAGGGCAAGCGTTGTCGCTCACATATGGCAGACGCGAGTACAATTCAGCACCCAACTTTAAATGCGATTCAAATTAAAATTTGATTTTTTAAATGGTCCAAAATGGGGGTATAGAAGAAAACTATGCATATGGTAAGTGTCACATAATGTATTGTTATGTCTATTGTGGCCATATTATGACTGTAGAGTAATGGGATAGCCAGGGGAGCAAGGGGCTGCAGCACCCCCCCCCCCATTACCGGGGGTGACCAGAAAAATTAGTGAAAATGCAACTTTCACTATGTATTTACAAACGGTTTTGCAAAAATTTTGCGCGCATTACTGTGTCATGTGTTAAGATACATAGCTACCTATAAACACAAATCCATAAAAATACACCCAATTTTTGGGTTTATCGCTGTATATGTATGTACCGTATTTCCTCAAAATACCCCCAGCCCCAGGGGGTTTATTTTTTCATAGTGGAAGATTTGAGGGGGTGGGGGTATTTCAAGGGGGCTTATTCGAGGGGGGTCTATCGTTTCGTCAGAAATTTTCATGAAATTGGGAGTAAAGATCACGTGAAAACATGCCCAAAAAGGTAAATGTGACGAAATAGGATATATGTGGGCATGTTAACGTATACTCGGCGTACGTGATACTCTGCCCTCGCACTGATTTATGTCTCGTGTTGGAAGCGTGCCAATGATTATTAAATCATGCGATTTCCGTAAAAATATGAAAAAAATTCATCGATGTGAATATGTTAATGAATAACATTATAACAACAATCAATTTTGTCATCTTTTTATAAAACTCGGACGCGCTAACCATCGTTGGCACACTTCCAGCGGGAAGCACGCGTGCAGGGTGTAAAGTAACCGGAGTATACATCGCTACTCACACTGGGTCTATGTGTAGCTGCGGTGCAAACCGGCAGCAATAAAATACATCATCTACGTTACATACATGATGTACATCATTTCAGACGGGGGTATTCGAGGGGGAGGGGGGTTATTCAAGGGGGGGGGGTATTTCGAGGAAATACGGTGGATTTACATAATCTCGGTGGACATGAAACTACATGAAACTCTACAATTTTTCACAAGTATGTAGCAAAACAATTTCTCCTAAAACACAAAGACCGTTTTATCACACAAAGGCCCAAGGCTCATCAGTTGTTATTGGACTTGATTCCTAATACTTATGTCTCACGTTCAAGTGTATTTTCATTTTGTATTTTCAGCTCAACGACAAATTTTCAAATCGAACCGTGATGTTGGATACTTTACGCGGAAAAGTGCCAAAATAACACGTATGTATCCTAAAACACAAGCAGATAGTGATGTCGGATAGAGTTTGGTAAACGAAAACCTAATCATTGCGAAAGAGCGAAATCACTCTCGTTTTAATGAAACCCTAAAATTTCACCTATATTGTGGCGAAATGGCGCCGTGGCGCTGGCGCCACGCCATAGCGCCATTGGCATTGGCGCTGGCACCAAATATTGCTTATATGCAACAAAAAAAATCGGCGGACATGATTCTAAAAGGTTCTAAAAGAATACGCAACGAACGTAGCGTTAACCAAATCGGCACTTTGCCAAACGTAGCTGTGCACAAATTATCTCGCAATACGAGTGAAACGAAATTAATGAAATCTTCCCAATATACCTAGAAATTAAATAACAATAGATATATCTTACGTTTATAATGTTTGTAGAGTTGATGTTTCGTTAAAACGATGAGAGTGATTTCGCTCGTTTCGCAATGATTAGGTTGTCATTTACACAACTCTATCCGACATCACTATCTGCTTGTGGGTTCAGGATACATACGTGTTATTTTAGCACTTTTCCGCGTAAAGGATCCAACATCACGGTTCGATTTGAAACTTAGTCATTGAGCCAAAAATACAAAACGTCTTGTTCTCACATCACATGATCCCAGAAAGTAAAATTGACCATAAACTGAGCGAAAATCATCCGTCCAAACTTGAACGTGAGCAGGGTTGGTTTTATAAAAATCATTTGTATACAAATTGTATAAAAATTGTATAAAAATGTATTTTATTTTAATTTTATTCTTGTTTCATTTTATTTTATTTTATTCCAAAATAATAATAAAATAATAAAATGGACCATTTTACAAAAATTTTACAAAAATTTTACAGAAATTTTACAAAAAATCAGAATCTTGCATGCAAGGTCAGAAAAATGTGATAATTAGACCTAAACATGAAAAACGTGTGACAAATTTTTCCATTACTTTGCAAAAGTTGCATGCAGTAGGTATTGTTAGCTAGTTGCAAGTGTTACGTTACAATTATCGATAAGAATGGTTTGCATTTTCAGTAGAAGGATTACTGGAGTGTGCTGGGCGCATTTGTAAAACATCATGCAAAGTGTCAATCGTCATGACAAATGTAGTAAAGAGTCAATTGGCATTTCAAATGTCAAGCAAAGTATAATTGTCATGACAAATGTCGTGCAGAGTGTAAATTGTGTACCTGAAGCTTATGTTTTGGTATCCAAACCTTATATTTTGGTATCCAAATCTTATGTTTTTGCATCCAAATGTTCACATAAGATTTGGTTACAAAAACAACAAGATTTGGATACAAAAGATAAGATTTGGATACAATTTGCTTAACAGTTTCCACTTTAATTTATATTTGTCATGACAATTGACACTTTACTTAACATTTTCATGAAAATTGACACTTTCCATTTCATGACATTTTGACACTTTACATGGCTTGGGACTGCCACAGCTCCGCGAATTGACAGGTTGAACTATAAACAACAGAAAAATTTTTTTACAAAAAATATGAATTTTTATACAATTTTTACAAAAATATGAATTTGTATACAATTTTACAAAAATATTACAAAAATTCAAATTTTCATACAATTTTTATTTTTATTTTGAAATTTTCCATTTTATTTTATTTTATTTTATTCTTCAATTTTCCATTTTTTTATTATTTTTTATTATTCTTTTCTGAGATTTTGCCAACCCTGAACGTGAGACATAAGTATTAGGAATTAAGTCCAACAACATTGTAGAGTCTCATGTCCACCTAGTTTATGTAAATATACCGTATTTCCTCAAAATACCCCCCTTAATTAACCCCCCTCGAAATACCCCCAGGTGTTTTCGAGCTGGGGAAAACTACCCTCCCCTCGTATAACCCCCCCTCTGAAATGATCTACATCATGTATCATCATCTTCAGTAACAAGTATTTTTAAACCAACATATGAAAAATCAACCCAACCTGCTAGTCATTACACTTGAGCAGCGTGTAATCAACGCCAGCGCCAATCCACGTGGCGCACCTGGCGCCATCGGTGGGCGGAGCCAAGCCACTGGACGACGCTCTGGTGCCATGGGTGTGTTCAGCGGGACCGGACGTTGGCACGCTGCCAGGCACGGAGAACCACTGCTTCCGACTTCCATTGGGCGGACACACGCGGACCAATTGACCTGAGTTTGTAGAATTGGGTAAAATGAATAGACTACGTAGTAAAAGGAACAATTTACAGATTGTATGTAGTATGCGACATGTTGCAGATGTCAATGTGGAAAATGTCAGATAATATAAAATTATCCGAAATAATTCGAATTTATTTTATTATCCCAGGTTTTTCGAGAGACATCTAATTACATCAAAGTCACCCAGCAGAAATAACAAAACTGGACACGTGTGAAATTTCCTTTTTAAGGTGTTTTCTGACATTTTATAAAATCACATTTTCCCAGAGTCGCCCGTTTTCCAATGCCAGGCATAAACAGCCAATCAACCAACCGGCTGAGTTACTTCCAAAGGTGAGCGCGCGTCCGTCCGCGGCGCAGCAGGGAGTGGGTGGCGATCTGCACCACGGACGGGCGGTCGCCGTGCCGATGCCGCTCAGGGCGACGCACCGCCCAGCCGCCTTTCGCGTCGCCCAGCCCAGTTGCCGTGCAGTTCGAACCGATGATATCACCTGGTGGGCATTTTTAGTTTGTAGGGAGTTGGCGCTGCTCAAATAGTTGACGCGTAAATATTTATCAGCGTAAATATTTATCAGGCAGAAATCACCACGCGCGTTTTTAGCTGTGTTTTTTTATTGTCGGAGGTCAATCACATTTGAAATTATTTTTTTACCAAAAAAATGACTTATTGGTAGACAATTGAGTCTTTCGAGTGAATTTTCACAATTCGGGTTCAGTTTTTACTTAAATTCACTTGATATTTTGCAACTTTTGAGAATTTTCACATATACAAATATACTGTGGCGGAACAGGTAACAAATTAAAAATGACACAACTCGTCATCTTCACGAAATCGATTTTTCGGATGCATCAACAATTGGAAGCAGAGGCTTCAACCGCCGTGCAAAACGACACGTAAAAAACCCAGCCTACAAAAATGAACCAATCCATCGCTGCACCTGAGCAAGCTGTGATAGTTGACGCACGCGACGTGCACCACCTTGGCGTCGGCCTGCCGCAGCAGGTGGCCGAGCTGCAGTTGCCATGCAGTTATTCGCCGTCCGCGCCCACGTCGAACAATCTGAAGTTGTGAGGTGTTTGTATTGTTGTTGAACGTTGATTTCGAAAAAAAAGTAATTTTCTGGCTTTTGTGGTGTGACTGCATTTCCGTTTTAACCCGGTGTAAAAAATTTAATGTTTAATTTCAAAGTTTCAAGTGTTTGAAAGTTCTAGAATTCACAATTTTTTTCTTGCCCAAATTTTGAATGCATGTTTTTCGGCACCCATGCTGTTGCCACAGTCCCGTAGCCGCAAAAGGATTTTTTGTATGCCTCGAAAAAATAGATCCATGTGAAATCCATGTTTTCAATTACGTTTATGCACTTTATTCATGCATTTTCAACCAAACTATCAAAAAAATTTGAAAACACTTTTTTTTAACTATTGATAATTTTTCAAAAAAAAATCGATTTTGAAGCGTCTTTTTCTGGTAATGGGATAACAATCTCCTGAGAAATTCGAAAGTTGTAAAAAAATTTCCGAATTCTGTTTGCCATCGCTATTGGCCCCCCTCCAACCACACCACCAACCATGCAGCGGCGGCGCCGGAGTAGCCCAACGCCCCGTTGTCCGGTGGGCGAGAACGAGCACTGGGCATCGCTCAGCGCGTACAGCACGCCGGACGCGAACTCGAAGCACACGTTGTTCCCGTCCACGGCGACGCACATGCGCACGATGGGCTTGGGCAGCGACAACTCACTTAAACGGACCAGTCTTCCAGGCCGACGGCCGATCCGCGACCCTTGTAGTATACGGTGTGCCTGAGAATTTGAATGTGAATTTTTTGAGAACTTGTACATTTTTAAGTAAAAATAGTTAGTAGTAAATTAATTTTAAGTAGTAAATTGTGAGGCACACGATTTGTGAGGCTGCTGCCAGACCCTGTAAAATGCTCTGTAGCAGGTAAAATGCCGTACAAAGAGTGTAAAAATGTAAATGTAATGTAAAAAGTGTCAAAAGTCAATGTCATGTAAAATGCCACCAGTAAAAAAAAAACTTGACATTTTATGATCTTGGAGTGGCTCAGGTTGCTCGCTTTAACGGCCTCAATTGAACCCAAATTTGTAAATTCATCGAAATCAAACGAAATCGTGTAACGATGTCAAATCGTGAGTTAGACAATAGACACCAAACCAGACAGCAGGGACGTATCCAGGATTTTTGAGCGGGGGGGGGCTGCTTGTTTACGGAGGCCGGCGAGGGGAGGGGGGCTCAGCCCCCCCCTAAAATTTTAGGTACATAGTGGCGGAATGGCGCCATTGGCGTTGGCGTCAGCGCCATGAAACGCTGTATATGTATGTAAATATACATACAAAACGACAAAAAGCACACCATTGAGTGCATTTATAACGATTTGCTGCCACATGGAGCAAATCTGATGATAATACCTTATGTCTGGTGAAGAATGCGCGCTTGCGCGCAAAATTTTTGACGCTGACGTTGAAAAAGTCGCATTTTCCGGTCACTTTCTGGTCTCGCCCCGGGAGGGGGGGGGGCTGCAGCCCCCCCGTGGATACGGCCCTGCCAGACAGCAATCTTCCCCACCCAACAAGCCCAAAAAACATCAACCCACCTTTCCTAGTAAGCACGGAGGTCGTATGCGTGCCTAGTCTCACACCAACCACTCCTCTAGCCGCATGGCAGCGTGCCAACTCGTCAGCCACTTTAGCCACATCCCTGCCGCCGTACCAACACAGCAGTTCGTCGGTCATGGGCACGAGCAGGGCGCCCGCGTCGCCGCCGCTGTTGGGCTGCTTCGACTGGATAGGCGTGAACTCGTCGTCCACATCGCGCACGCGCGGACACCATTCAGAGTCGACGTCGGCAAAGTAGAAGCGCCGGCCTGGGTTGTGCGGGAAAGGTCGCTTGACGATGCATCGGAGCAGAGTTGTTAGAAATTAGAATTACTGAACTTTTTTAAAAGTTTATGTAAACGTAAAGTATTTTTTTCTACTCACCACAAAGTATAGAAAACGTAAAATACTTTTTTTTACTCGTACTGACGCGTAAATGTGGGTACTTTTCATGTGAGTGTAGAAACAAGTGCCTTTCGTCATAGAATATGTAAAATTAGGCACGTTTTCATTTTTACGTGTACATACAGCACAACGTATGTTTTTCTGTAAGAAAATGATAGATAAATATGATGACTTGCTAAATAAAGTTTATCGACAATACACTTTGCACGGAAATCTACCATATGCCAAATGTATGATGAACAAAAAATTGGTTTTATTTCTGTCACAATAGAAATAGCGTTGGTAATAGGGTTGGAAAAAAATCAATTTTTTTAAGCGCCTTGATTAAAAAAAAATTGATTTAAAAAAATTAAAATCAGATTTTTTTAAAATCGCCCAAAATGAGGGTATAGAGAAAAAATATATGTATGTTAAGTGTCAGACAATGTATTGTTATGTCTTTTGTGGTCATATTATGACTGTGGAGTCATGGAATAGCATTATAAGCAGTGATTTCTTCCAAAAATATCCATTTTATGTCGACTTATTGACAGTGTAGCATTCCGCAAAAAAGCCCATTCCGCATTTTTGCCCATCCCGCAAATGTGCCCATCCCGCAAGTTGCATCACCTGTGTGCGGGATGGGCACATTTGCGGGATGGTTTCTGATGCGGAATGGGCCCTTGCCGACTTATTACGTATATCGCCTTTTGTCAAATATTTGTGATTTAAAGTGAAGTTCAGCATGCAATAGTGCTTAAATAAGGTTGTAAGAGAAGGCTAATCCATTGACAGTGATGTTACACACTGTAGAAGTATGTGGGAGCACATTGGTTTGATATTATATACTACACTAGCATATCACGGCTTATTATTACATGGTAACATGAATAAATGGAAGATTTTACACTAAAAATGCCCCAAAACCCATGAAAACACCACAAATGGAATATGTAAGAGAAATTGCGCACTTGCGCGCAAAAAAATGCAAAATAGCTAGTGCAAGTCTACCAGAAATTTTGCCTTTTGATTTTTTAAAATTAAAATCAGTTTCCACCCTTTGATTGTAAAAAAATCAGATTTTTTTTTAATCAGTTTAAAAAAAATCAAGTGCCAACCCTAGTTGGTAATATGGGATAATTTTAACGTGGAACAGACAACAGACCATATTAATTAGTTTATTCATCAAATTATACCGTTAGTAGTATTATTTTGTTTAGCAGTTTGAGCAGTAAATGTCCCAAATTTCTAAAATACATTTTATGCCTTGAAAACGTACGCGTACAAGTGTGTACGGTACTTTAAAAAAAAGTATATGCAAATGTATTTACCGCGTACTCGCGTACGCGTATTTTTCGAGTAAACATACGTAGCTTTTAACAACTTTTCATCGGAGTGATGAGATGGGATTCTTTGTGCTGCTGTGACACGAAAATCCAATTCCAGACTTCCGAAAAGTTCCATATCACAAAATTCCTTGGTTGATGAACATCATGTTTCTGTTGCGAGGCATTATTTGGCAATAAATAAAATCAAACGTAGCGCACATCGACATAATTTCAGTGTAAAATGACCGGAAAAATTGTTTTCGTACAATTTATAACTTTTTGGTGTCTCCTCAGAAAATAAAATAAAACACACCATTTGTTAGCAAGATCCCCTCTCCATTGGTTGCTGGAAGCATAATTTCACCTATTTCATTCAGCGAATCAGCATCGAGTCTGGTTGACTGCCGATGGCGCAAATACAACGCACCTCTGAATTGCGAATTGTTATCACTAGATTTTTTTTCTCTGAATAATCCAAGCATTTTTCAATTTAAATTTACCTGCAAGCATAAAGCTGACAGCCAGCGACAGCCTGTACATCCGTATTGACGGCATATTCAAATCCAAAAACTGTTTCGCCTAGGCCACTGCCAATTTTGAGCAAACAATGTTCGGTGAGCACGAATAGAAATCTTACGTTACTTGCTATCGATCCGATCGAGGGTGAGCTGGAAAAATACAGTTATCAGTAATTGGTAATTTAATCTAGTAGTAATTTAATCATTAAATTAAGTAATATTTGCATGGGCTACACTAGGGATGGAAAAAGCGCATTTTTGCAACGACCCCGCTTTTTAAAAAATGCGCTTTTTAAAAAAACGCGTTCCCTAAAAAGCTCCCAAATATGATTCTATATCAATATATACAGGTATATCAGACAAGTGGCAGTACTTGTGATGATATATAACCATAGAATGGCTGTGTAGTCATGGGAGAACATGATGGTGATTTCTGCCAAAATACTTTTTATGTAGACTCATTATGTATATCGCGACGGGGGCCTCGCCGTAATGAAAACCCGGCCGTAATGAAAGCCTGGCCGTAATGTATGCCTACCCGGCTGTAATGAAAGCCTGGCCGTAATGTAGCATCCCCTACATTACGGCCAGGCTTTCATAACGGCCGGGTAGGAATACATTACAACCAGGCTTTCATTACGGACGGGTTTTCATTACGGCCGCTACACCCTCGTCTATCGCTGTTTGTGAATGTTTTGTGACTTCAAGTAGGGTTCAAACGGGACCAGTTTTCCGGACCGGGACCAAAAATTTTCTAATGTCGGGACCGGGACTGGGGTGTCGGGACCGGGACTGGCATTTTTCAATTGTCGGGACCGGGACCAGGAGCGGGACTGGGGTGTCGGACCCGGGACTGGGATTTGTTGGGACCGGGACTGGGACTGGGTCGTCAGAAACAGATTTTGCGGCAGAAATCAACACTTTTAATGCTATCCATAACGTCAAAAAGTACTACGACTTGCTTAATATACCTGTATTTGTTGCCTCGCGACTATATTTAGAAGCGTGGGATAAATTTTGTAGAATGGATGAAAAAAACGCATTTTTCCATCCATTATCGGGACCCCTACAAACTTCCGGGACCGGGACCGGGACTGGGTGGTCGGGACCGGGACCGGGACTGGCTTTTTTCGATTGTCGGGACCGGGACCGGGACTGGGGCGTCGGGACCGGGACCAGGACCGCCCCAGTCCCGACTATTTGCCGAACCATGTACCGGGACCGCTGTCCCGTTTGAACCCTAACTTCAAGTGAAGTTAGGCATGAAATAGTGATTTAACAACGTGATAAGAGAAGGGTAATACATTTAAACTAATGTTTCCCCCTGTAGAAGTATGTGGGAGCACATTGGCTGGATATTCTATACTACACTAACATATCACAACTTATTATTACATGATAGCATGCAGGAATAGAAGCAATAACACTAAGGCCCTGTTTACACGGATTTTTTGTGACGACTCAACAACACTAAAAAGTTCAATAAGTTGAGTAAAAAGGTTCCAGATTGATGAAATAAAGTGGTCAACTAAACATTCTATCTAGGTGAATATGCATGCCAAATGGCAGAATCGTGCTTGTAGCTCAAGTGATAAACGTTTGAAAAATTTTGCCTTTGTTGGACAGTCTCCCGACAGCCGGCGACAAGGCACATTTTTTCAAATGTCTATAATCTTGAGCTACAAGTACGATTCTGCAATTTGACATGCATATTCACCTAGGTAGAATGTTTAGTTGACCACTTATCTCATCAATATAAAACATTTTTACTCAACTTATTGAACTTCTTAGTGTTGTCGAGTTTTCACAAAAAAATCCGTGTAAACGCGGTCAAAAAGTGCCACAAAACCAATGAAAACACCCACCAGTGGTAATTTGCATGTGAAATTTCGTGCTTGCACACAAAAATTGGCAAAATACCTAGTGCATAAGTTATAAAAAAATTTGCCAGCGCTTTTTTAAATAAAAAAGCGCTCGAAAAAAGCGCTGGCCATCCCTCGGCTACACTTGCAGAACAGAATTTTACATCTACAAATGCATAAAATTTTTGCCGCAGACTCACATTAACCCATTTACACCAGTTCGGTCATTAACAACAGCGTCAGTGATTTCTTCAGCTTGCGACAATGTGGGCAGTACAAAATCAAGCAACTGCTGGCCGGGGTCCAAGGGCGATGTCCACCATTGGGATTTGACGTGAGCACTTTCTGATATACATTCGTGTAACAGGTGCGTCAAATGCCTGGAATCGTGAAATTAGATTTTATGAAATTTTTATCAATTAAATATCTTCTTTAAACGAAATTAAGTAATTTTATTACAAAATGGTGAAATGAGAGACAAAGTTACCTATTGAGACTTGATAAGAAACATGGCTATAGTCTATTCATTGAAATAGATTGAAATAGATATCCAAACATTATCCCGAGAAAAAGAACCCCCATGACTACTCGACTGACTGCACACTCTGCAATTAAATCTACCATACTCAATCTGAATGAAAGAACATATTGCTCTATTCTCATAACATTTGCCAGATATCAGTTGCACAAGCTCTCACCTAGGATTCAAACGGGAAAAAAAGAGTTAGCCGACGGCCAAAAAAATATAATTTCCGGGCCAAATTCCAAGTAAAATACATCATTTTGCAATATCGGCAACCTTAAGGCATACTTTCGTGTATTTTACGAACTGCCTTGCTCGCAGTGCATGTGCGTCGACGTGGTTGAACTATAAAGAATCATTCGGGCGTAACTACAAATCTGTAGGGAGAATTAAATCTGGCCCCTGGAAGTTTGTATATTTGGGCCCCCGCGGGGGTTCATATATAACGTAAATCGTTCCGCCGGAGGGATAGGTAGCTGAAACTAAAATTTTTGGGGGTGGGGGGGGGCTTGAATATATATGCTTTTCTGAGGTATAGAAGGGAGAAAAAGGGACAAAATCGCTAAAGGTAGGTGAAAATAGCTAAAACTAGGTACATATGAACATACAAAAAAATAGCTAAGAGTACACAAAATAGAGTTTTCAAACGGAAGCTGAAAGTTCGAGTGCCTCTATATTTGTCTCAAGTTTCCTTCAACTCACCATCACGCCTCAGTTCCTTCAGCAGGGCTTAATCTGCAGCACAGCGTGTTCCGTTCCTCGCAGAGCGCCCGGGGCGGCAAAGCACGCAGCAACTGCTGCAGGGAATCGAGCGCCGGCAGCACGTTTCCGGGTCCCGCTTGACGGCGGCATCTGGTCTGAACCAGATCCAGATCACACCTCTGGCCTCTGGGCTGGCCGGTTGTCTCACAGAAGGTCAAGCCATGCTCAACCAAAAAGAATAGGCCATTTATCGCCAAGCCGATCGGAGAGCTCAATCCTAGTTTCGGAGTTCAGGTGCACCTGCATGTGGAGGGGGGGGGGGGGTTGAAGTTGGGGAGGGGTGCTTTTTTACTGGCGTCAATCAGGGTTTAGGTTTTTTGGCTCCCTGCCAGGACTGCCTGCTTTTGGATTTAGACCTTTATATCGACTGCAAATCGCTTCTCGGAGGAATAGATAGCCCGGGAAATTATTCTGTTGGGGTCGGTTTGTGTGGTTTCGATATTTAGGCATTTTCGCTGTTTAGAAGGCAAAAGAGAAAATTCATTAAAAATATTTACGTTGAAATCGTCCGTAAATCCTGTTCTTTGGTGCCAAACACGCTGGTTTTCAACTGAATTCGTGTCAACTAAATTTTAGTGAATTAGCTGATTTCAACTTTCCCATCTGATGGAGCATGCATAAGTTAATATTACATAATGACATTTACTTTTCATTGTATCAGTTAAGGGTGGTGATTTTTATTTTTTTTTATTTTTACTTGACATTCAGTTGACGCGAATTAGCGATGTCAGCTAGCGCGTGGGCCCATTATTGCCTATCTTCAGCTGTTTTTACTATATTTATGCTTTATTGTTTACTGATTTATGTTTATACTATATTTATCTTGGAGTGATTTTCCAGTTTTCTGCTTTCTACAACTTCTTTTCAGCTATATATCCGTCCAGAGGAGCGATTTGCCACCTATCCGGGGGGTCAAAATCTGGAATTGCCTACCCCACCTGGCAATGTTTTTTGAAAAAATGGCAAAAGCAAAGTAAATTTGTAGGTTATCCGTCAGTCAGTAGGTTATCAACAGTCAGTAGGTTATCCCATGCCAACTGCCGCAGCTCACGGGAATGAACATCCACCCAACACTGTAGACTGGCAGACACCAGCCACCCCACGCGGCCACACGGCAACCAAAGCAGGCCAGCCACACAAAAGCAACTGGAAAGGGCAGTGAAAACAACAACTCACCAGAGAATGATCCAAGCGGCGGGCCACAGCGGCCCAGTGCAGCAAAACAGCCCCGCCAACGAAAGCACACAATCATTCGAGTATTATATTAAGAATTTCAAGTACATTTTTGGGTACATTTCGAGAATTTCAGAAATTAGATTTGTATGAATGGCACATCAGCGTCCCATCAAGATAACTAGTGGCACTTGATCTAATAAATTCACCCCCCAGAAACCCAGCAATATCAGTTGCACCAGAATCATCCATAAAATTGCCCCACACGCACCAGTTGACATGACATCGGGGGTCAACAGGGTGCTTTCCATTCACAGTTAGTTACCTATTCAGATTTTGGTTGCTGGGTACCGAATGATGTTCAAATGCGCATTTGCTAAGGTGACACGTGCATCTCAAAATTGTTAAAATCGTCAACTGAAATCTGAATTGACACGGAAACCAGTTGACACACAGACACGATCCATCGACAGGAGCAGTTGACAGGACGAAGGCAACACCGGCGGGATGCTTCTGCTCATCCCACGAGTGCCGTGCCACGGGAAAACTGGTGGAACGCACACCCAAGCCACTGCCCCTCTGCTGGCAGTCGACCGGGGTGTCCGTTCTCCACTACGTGATGATTGGCAACATGCCAAATAGGCACATTGGCCCCACACACTGGGCGTCAACCGGCCGCCATGTTAACTCTAAGTTGAAATGTGAACAGTCGACCACAATCTATACCCTATATGCATTTGAACATCGTTCCGACCCATCAAACAAAATTTGGATCGAAATCAGTCGGGCCCATCTGACACCCGATGCCATTATCAACTAGTTTGTGGGGCCAGTTTCGCCAGATAAAATCGGATGTTAATCTCACGTATTTATGGGACAGAGCCACTACACTTTATCACGTTTCGCCATAAGAGAAATTCCCAGCGAAACCGAAAACCATTTTATCTACCTACAAATTTTTTTCATAAGAAAACTTGGTCAGGACTAAGCAGCGGAGACAGCAGGGAGCTGGAAACTAAGGTTGAATTTTCAATTGAAAGTTATGTAAAAGGTAGAACCGGAAACAAACGTGGTTAGACAATAACCGTAAAAAATAATAGGCACCAATGAAATTTAACCGTTGTTTTTATTTTTCCACCCATTGAATGACGATAAATATTTAACTTTCAATGACAAAATTACCCAATGACAAAGACATAAAAATATGATAATCGGTAACATCGAGTGGACATCACGCACAGCAATTTATTCTACAAAACATGG
This sequence comes from Sphaerolaimus hirsutus, assembly GCA_964036195.1. Classification (NCBI taxonomy): domain Eukaryota; kingdom Metazoa; phylum Nematoda; class Chromadorea; order Monhysterida; family Sphaerolaimidae; genus Sphaerolaimus; species Sphaerolaimus hirsutus. The sequence continues at coordinate 17,650,387 of OZ038450.1, forward strand.
AACCCCCGAGAAACGTAAAGTGAAAAATTGCGGAAGTTTCAAATTCGTCGCCACCCGACAGGGCAGGGAACTGGACACTAGGCAAAGGACAAGTGCAGACGGCGGTGCACGGGGCAGAGGAGCCGCCAGCCGCAGCCCCATGCGAACGAGCCAGTGCACAGGCAGAAGTTTCTGCACACCCCCATTCGAATGGACCCTCGCTCGGGGCAGTCCCAAGCCCTGTTAAGTGTAAAGTAAGGTGTCAAATGTCAATCAAAACAGAAAAGAAACATTTTATTACTGAACTTTGCATGACAATTGACAGTTTACTATGCATTTGACTTTACATTTGACACTTTACTTTACACTTTACAGGGCTCGGGACTGCCCCCAGATGTGACAACTGAATGCATCCGACGAATCTAATTAACCCGATACGTTTCTTCCCCACGGAGCCGAAACTAGAGTTCTCATTTTATATTCGCTCGAAATATCTTGCAAACACATTTTCCGGGTTCATTAGAGGCGAACGTAAATATCTGGCTAGTGTTGAATACCACCCAGGGGGAAGCACAGCCGGTGGCTCGACATCGCTCATTGATTTATCGATTCGTTCAAATTCAGTGCATGTGCAGTGTGAAGGAAGTCGGGGGTGCCTCACACATCGTCAGCACATAAGAATACACGCATGCATTTGTGTTTAAATTTAGATACACAGCATGACCGACCCCTGAAAGATCGATTTGACAGATCGGGCAATATTTGAACGAATCGATAAATCAATGAGCGATGTCGCGTAGCCGCACGAGATTGAACAAAAGCGGCCGGGTGAAAAACGGTGAAAAACCTAACCAAACTACTAAATATAAACAATGTTGTACATTGCCAAAATTCGTGTAGAATACCTTAAACGACAAAAAAGGATAACGTAAATCACATAAGCAACAATTAAAACATCAAATTTATGCGAATGGTCGATGGATATCTACAGAACTTGACTGAAAATGAAACACATTCAGTATGACTACTGCCAAATTGGAGAAAATTCCCATTCCGCATCCGAATGCAGCGAACCCTAAAACATTGTCAATGTGGTCATTGGATGGTGGTAATTTCAATTTCCTTTATAAAAATCAGAAAAGGGTGACCAAAAGACACTCCGCCCACACGCGGTCAGCGTCCATAAAAAACATGTTTGTGTTCCAGTTCGGACGCGGAATAAATTATACAACAGAGACAGAAACGAACATATGGATAGCTATCTTAATGAAACAAGTTAAGCGACCCCAAGGTTGTCAGTTTCAGAATGTTGGAACAATGCCAAAGCAATGACGCATCAGTCTCATCTGAAAAACTAAACAAACCAGGCTATTCATTTCATATAATCAATTTTCATAGTGTAAATCCGGGAATAGCGAATTTGTACATGCTGACTCGTTGCGCCAAAGATATTTATGTAATCCATTAAGAAGCCACACTCAGAAGTAGCAACGAATTTCGGGCAGTTTCAACGCCCTGTGCCGCGCAAACAATACCCATTACAAAATACATCGATGCCTAGTGCCACAAAAATAGCGACATCGCGAGAAACACTAAAAACGGTGCAACGAGCGATAGTTGATCCACACTTATTCACCGAATATTGAAAATAAACTCTAAGCGACGTGTAGCTTCAAAACCTATTGAAAAGCAGCGTAAATCTTATCAGCGATCTTATCGCTTGGTCACATTGAACCGCAACACAACGCGTCGCGGATCAATACTTACTGCGATAAAACTAAGAGCTAAATACAAAAGACAGCTCACAAAACGTGAAAACAGCCACATATGGGGCAGCGTCGAAGGGCGGAGCTTGTCGTTTGTCCGCCAGCCAAGCACACACATATCCAGCGATTGCCAGCTGCATCTGCGACAAGTAACAGTTATTTATAGGCGTCGAACAAAAACCTAATTACCGAGTTTGAATCACAGGGTTTTTTTGTCCTGAAGTAAGGGTATGAAGGAAATATACTGTGTGACGCCGAAATGCGCGCTTGCTCGCAAAATTTGTCCGAACTGCCGACAAAATCGCTGTAAGGAAGTGCCATTTTTGACATATTTTGTGTCCGACCCGGGAAGGGGGGGGGGGCGGCCGCGTTGCCCGATGACGAGCATACGTCAAAAACAAAAGAACGCACCATTTACTGGCAATCAACGCTGACTTAAAGCCAGGCGGAACGCAGACAAGCGTGTCCACGTCCACCGATCGGTTGTTGTCACGCCACAGCAGATGATTTCCGGGTACCTCGCGGGTTGCAGGATTCGTCAGCGAGTCACGCGGCAACTTGAAAGCCACCGACTGCACCTCTGCACTGGCGCGTTGGCCAGATCGCTGTGGACACAGGAGACTAGGTTTTGAACAAGGGATACCAAAAATAAGCCATTATGTGTTGCTTCTAGCAATCATCTACGCCCAGCTATCTACCTATCCGGCGCGATTTTTTAGAAATTGTTCCCAAATTGTTGCTCAAAATCGCTACTTTTCATGCCTTTTGATAGATTTTCACCATCGCTAGTTCATGTTCATTATTGCCTATTTTTCGCTATATGTGCTTACATACCTATTTTTATCAATTTTTCACGTACTTTTAGCGATTTTTCTCCCTTTTCTGCTTTACTTCTACACCCCCGAAATATATATAGCCTATATATTGAACCAACGCGAATACCCTCACCCCCAGAAAATTTTTTTAGCTAGCTGACCCTCCGGAGCGATTTGCTACCTATCCAACCACTCGGAGGGTCAAATTCAAGATCCCCCTGCTGCAGCCCAACCCACCGGTGCGTCCGCGACTAGTTTGCATTCGTGGTGGGCGAGCCCCGATGCGCTTTGTATCCGATCCGGCGGCACCGATGGGCACTTCGCGTGGCCACAGGCAACCAGAGAGCTGCCATTGGTCACGGCCGGCATGCACTCAACAGCCAACACTCGACATAACTGCGAAAATAAATGATTCAAGCATTCACAAAACCAGGATGGCAAAAGCGCTTTTTTTCCACAGCGCCGCTTTTTTAAAGAAAGCGTTGTTTTTGTAAAAACGCGCTTTAAACGTGCTTAAAAAATGTGGGCTTTTATCTTAAAAAACGCGCTTTTTGATAACGCATATTTTGCTCTTTTCAAAAAATGCCAATTTTTTACAGATTTTTTTATTATTTATAAATCACGGTGGAAACTGATTTTGTTTAAAAAAATCAAAAGGCAAATTTTATAGGGTTCAAACTGAATTGACTTGGGGATTGAGATTTTGGCCAAAATATTTGGTTATCAAAGGATAATCATTAAAAACTTGTCAATGTCAACATGTGGGATGAATTCAACAGAATGAATTCATGGCATTGGCTCCCATTTGTACAGACTAGGGATTAAAAAAAACCACCACCCCGTTTTTATAAAAAACAGGGTTTTACAGAAGTTCCGAAATTTGGTGATGTGCCAGCAAATACAGGTAATATGTCAGACAAGTGGCAGTACTTTGTGATGTCATATCTACCATATATCCTCGAAACCTATATCCTTGCTATACCAAAAGCAAATCGCAAAATCGAATATTGACAATTTTTTTATATCAAATATCAATATCGAGGTTGCATATCATTATAGGATCATTGTTTCTACTCCTGCATGCTATCATGTCAAAATAAATTGTGATATGTTGTGATATAATTAGTGTAGTATATAATATCCAGCCAGGGGTCTCGAATGGGGGGGGTTGGGGGGGGGTTACCCCCCCCCAAACCGCCCAGCTATCTATCTATCCCGGAGGCCGCTCAGCTATCTATCTATCCCGGAGGCAAAATTTTGGGCTACTACCCCCTAAACCCCCCCCCAAATCGCTCAGCTATCTACCTATCTGGAGCGATTTTTCAGAAACTATACCCCAATTTTCGCTCAAAATCGCTATTTTTCATACCTATATATAGATTTTCACCTCCAAAATTACTGGTTCATGCGTCTAACTGCCTATTTTCAGCGATTTTAAGTACTATATGCTCTTGTATACCCATTTTGAGCTATTTTACACCTACTTTTAGCGATTTTTCTCCCTTTTCTTCCTTCTATGCCCCGAAAAAGCATATATATCAAACCACCACAACCCCCCCCCAAACCCCCCCCCAACCCCCCCCCAGAAAATTTTTCAGCTATCTATCCCTCCGGAGGAGCGATTTGCTATCTATCCAACCACTCGGAGGGTCAAAATTCAAGATACCCCTGTATCCAGCTGATGTGCTTCCACATTTTTATACAGTGGGAAACATATAACAGTCTTAACGTACTATTCTTCTTTTATAACCTTGTTTAAACACTTCCATGCCTAACATCACTTGAAGTCATGAAACATTCAATCATTCAAAGAGTGATATACATAATAAGTCGACATAAAAAGTAGATTTTTTGGCAGAATTAACTACTTATAGTGCTATCCCATGACTACACAACCATTCTGTGGCTATATATGATTACAAGTACTGCCACTTGTCTGATATTAGGGTTGGGATTAGGGTTCAAACGGGACCAGTTTTTCGGACCGGGACCAGAAATTTTCTTATGTCGGGAACGGGACTGGGGGTCGGGACCGGGACTGACTTTTTTCTTATGTCGGGACCGGGACCGGGACTGGGGGGTCGGTACCGGGACTGGGATTTGCCGAACCATGTACCGGGAACGCGGACTCGTTTGAACCTTATTGGTACGTAATATAGAGCCAATGTTGTTCCACACACCTCCACTGTGTGAAGGAGCACTCTCAATGTATTAGCCTTTCATTATAACATCATTCAAGCACTATTCTATTCCCATTCTCACTTGAAGTCGTGAATATTTAATGAAAAGCAATGTATTTATGTAACAAGTTAGACAAGACACTTGGAACAACACCCAAAAAAGCTTTTTTTTGGCAGAAATCACCACTAGAACATGGCTCTACAGCCATTATATTTCTATATATATATGACATCATAAGTAGGGATGGCCGAAAAAGGTTTTTTTTCAACAGCAAGGTTTTTAAAAAACAACCGATTTTTCAAAAAAGGGTATTACTTAAAAAAACAACTGTTTTTTTAAAAAAAGCTCTCAGATATGGTCATGAGTCAACATATACAGGTAAATCAGACAGGTGACAGTACTTTGTGATGTTATATATAGCCATAGAATGGTTGAGGAGCCATGGGATATCATAATAAGTAGTGATTTCTGTCAAAAATATCCGTTTTATGTAAACTTATCACATATAAATATCAGCTTTTGTTGAACATTCGTGACTTAAAGTGAAGTAGGCTATCGAATAGTGTTTAAATCAAGTTACAATAGAGGTCTAATCTATTAACAGTGATTTTCCACACTGTACAATAAGTATATGGAGGCACTTTGACTGGGTATTATGCACTACACTAACATACCATGGCTTATAATGACCCAATATCATGAACAAATGGAAGCTATAACACACTAATAATTATTTAAAACCAATGAAAACAACCACCAAAGGTTATGGGTTTGTGAAATTATGCGCTTGCGCGCAAAAAAATCACAAAATGCCTAGTGCTTAGTACTAAACATTTCGTACTTAGTACTAAAATTTCGTGCTTAGTACTAAAAAAATTTTTATGAAAAAAAACGGTTTCGATGGTTGGGTTTTTTTTAAATAAAACGTTTTTTATTTAAAAAAAACCTTTGAAAAAAACCTTGGCCATCCCTAATCATAAGATACATCTATTTGTCTGACATTTTTATGTGTATATGTTGACCACAATGTAACTATTTTGGAGACTTTCAAAAAACACTTTAGTTTAAATTTGATTCTTTAAACCCCGATCATTGAAAAATACGTTTTTCCCATCCCTTGTCGGGACTAGGGTTGGAAAAAAACGTTTTTTTAACTCGATGGTTTTTCTAATAAAAAATTTTTTTTTAAAGCTCCCAGATATGACCTTGTGTCAACATATATACAGTCGTCCCCGGGTTAACGGTTCCCCCGGTTATAGGGTTCCCCGGGTTAATGGGTGAAATTGTGAAAACCGGGGACACGTGTGAACTAAATTCCCCGGATTGAAGGTTTCCCCGCATTCCCGGGTTATCGGGTGGGATCTGTGAACACGTTCTGCATTTTTGTATACAAAACGGTTTCAGTTATAGGGTATTCCGAATTTTGTGACTCCCTTTTTTGTGAAGGTGCATTCATAGTATTGCATTATTGCATAAAACACATGTAAAATATGTGAATGTAAACTAGCTGTCCGCAGAGCATAATACATATCATATCACTTATTATGAATGTAAATGATGATGTAAATGCACGCGCCAGTACCGTCGCGATTCAACATTACACCCCCGGTTATCGGGTTCCCCGCATTATTGGGTAAGTTTTCAAGAATTTTATGCCACCCGATAACCCGGGGATGACTGTAGGTATATCAGACAGTGACAATACTCTGTGATGTTATATATGACCATATAAAGGCTGTGGAGCCATGGGATAGCATTAGAAGTGGTGATTTGTGTCACAAATATCCATTTTTCATCGACATATCTTTCATATATCGCCTTATAGTCGAATGTTTGTGACTTCAGGTAAAGTTTGGCACGGAATAGTGATCAAACAAGGTTATAAAAGGAGCTTATTACTTTGGGAGTGAAGTTACACACTGTGGAGGTACATGGAAGCACATTACCTCAATATTATATAGTACAGCAACATATGACGGCTTATTAACCCATGGTAGCACATAGAAATGGATACTTTGATACTAAAAATGCCACAAAACCAATGAAAACAACGACCAATGTCAATTTGGTGTGAAATTGCGCGCTTGTGCGCAAAAATTTTGCAAAATACCTGGTGCTTAGTACTAAAAACTTTGGCCGATGTTTTGTTAAAAAAAAACATTTCGGACGTCATGTTTTTATAAAAAAACGTTGTTTTTTTAAAAAAAAGTTTAAAAAACATCGGCCAACCCTAGTCGGGACCGCTTTAAAATTCCAGGACCGGGACCGGGACTGTGTGGTCAGGACCGGGACCGGCTTTTTTTATTGTGGGACCGGGACCAGGACTGGGGTGTCGGCGTCGGTACCAGGACCACCCCAGTCCCGACTTTTTGCCGAACCATGTACCGGGACCGCAGTCCCGTTTGAACCCTAGTTGGGATGATATGACTTTTCAATATCAATATTTGATATATTTTTTCTGAAACTCTATATTCGATATTGATACAATATGGACCCTCAACATTTGATATCGATATTCAAATGAAAATATGCTCGATATTTGATATCAATATTTCACTATTTTGATATTTTACTTTTGTTACTTGTTATTTTTACTTGAGTGTCATATTGTATTCCACTTGGTAGCAAACATAGTTAATCATCTCCTTACTGAAGAGTACAATATACAAATTTACATCAAATGAACATGAACCCCCTAAAATTTGACTGATGTAGAAATGTATGAAATGGACATACCTGTCATGTGACAACAAAGTACGCGCTTGGGCACAAAATTTTTGAAAATTACCAACAAATTCGCTTTTCTTACAGTGCCATTCCTGGCACATTTTAAGTCAGGCCAGGGAAGGCAACAATATCGAGGAAAAAATCGAAAAAATGGTCAATATTCAATATTTTTTCAAAATTTTCGATATCAATATTCGATATCAAAAAAATGGTCGATATCCGATATTCGATACGATATATCATCCCAACCCTATCTGGTATACATGTATATATCGACTCAGAACCATGATTGGGAGCTTTTTAGAAAATGTCTTGACAATTTTTGAAAAAAACGCGTTTTTTTAAAAAGCGGGGTCATTGAAAAAAGCGTTTTTTTCCATCCCTACTCATGTTGTAAAAACGGTTTTGGTGCTTTTTAACCTTTGAAAAAACACCGGCAATACCTAGTATGGTTTATAGTTTATGATTTACTTCGGCAATCCATACTTTATTAATTAAAATTATTTTTTTGAAAACAGTTAAAAAACACAGGCCATCCCTAACCCTAACAGGCAAATTCAATCGCCCCACAGACTAACATTGAACAAACTTTGCTCGGTCCTCTCAAAGCAGCAATTTAATAACCCCTCGGCCAAGCGGGTCACTATATTGTAAATTTTGGCCGCGGTTATATCTGCAGCAGCGTGCAGCACGTCACAGGCCGGTCGTACTTTTCGTGCACTAGTAGCATGAGCATCTGCGACATTTTAACCAGTTATACGTAGTTATACGTTATCCTGCGACATAAACGTAGCTTTTTTGGACGCTGAGTGCACTTCAAGTTGCTATCGCTGGGCATAGGAAAATAACATTGCTGCAACTCCACATACCTAAACACCTGTTTACCTCGATCCGCACTTTTCGATTTTTTTAAATCAAGTTTTGTTGCTCCCCCACCTAATGTTACAGCGAATTTAACCCTATACAAAAAGTAGCCCAAAGAGTTGCCTAAATGCCCATTTAGGGTTCAGACGATATATCGTATCGAATATCGACTGTTTTTTCATATCGAATATCGATATCGAAAATTTTGAAAAAATATCGAATATCGATCATTTTCAAATATCGATATCGAATATTGACCATTTTTGAATATCGATATCGAATATCCCATTGTTCTGATACATCAAACCTGTATTGTGCCCCCAAATTAAGCTATTATTTCCATTTTAAGATATGTATGATGTGATGTGTTTATTATATTTTTGTTGAGGGGTAAAAGTAAAGCATTTACAGTTTAATTTTTGTTGGAGTGCTTATTAAACATTTCTTGTATTTGGTTTGGTTTCCTACCTACCAGAAAATGTTGATATGCTGCTTTTCTTGCAAAATGCCATTAAGCAACTGTGTTATAAGTATGAACTGTGATGTATACCAATTATAGTTTTCCTGATACAATTTGATTCATCATGTTTTTCTTCCATTTTCTTATTTTGACTGTTGTGAACAGGGGTCTCCTAGGGGGGGGGGGGGCTGGGGGGGGGGCTGCCCCCCCCCAAATCGGCCAGCTATCTATCTATCCCGGAGGCCGCTCAGCTATCTATCTATCCTGAGGCAAATTTTTTGGCTACTACACCCAAAGACCCCCCCCCCAAATCGCTCAGCTATCTATCTATCTGGAGTGGTTTTTGAGAAATTTTGCCCCAATTTTTGCTCAAAATCACCAATTTTCGCACCTTTTTATAGTTTTTCACCTTCAAAATCGTGCTTTCCGGCTATACACATGGTTATATACCTATTTTTAGCCATTTTATACCTACTTTTGGCTACTTTCAACTGATTATTAGCGATTTTTTCCCCTTTCTGCCTTCTTAACCTCGATGAAGCCTATATATTGTGCCCCGCCAGCCCCCCCCCCAAGCCCCCCCCCAGCCCCCCCCCCAGAAAAATTTTCCAGCTATCTATCCCTCCGGAGGAGCGATTTGCTATCTATCCAGCCCCCGCGAGGGCCAAAATCCTGGAGACCCCTGGTTGTGAACCCTGTTAAAATCACCATTTACATTCCAGTAAAGTGATGATCAATCTAATCCAGTAAAGAGATGACCATGTTTACAACCACATGAAAATAAAATAAGCCACTCGAAATATGCATTGCTGTAACAAAAGCAAAATATTGAAAATATCGAAATATCGATATCAAATATCAAGCATTTTTTAATATCAAATATCGATATCAAGGGTTCATATCGTATCGATATCGAATATCGAGGTCCAGAAAAAAATATCGAATATCGATATCGAGTTTCTGAAAAAAATATCGATTATCGATATCAAAAAGTCATATTGTCCGAAACCTATGCCCATTGGGGCACCCCCCATTGTAATGCCATGTGGGCTATGTAAATGGCCCACACATTTTTATACCAAAATGTGGTGATCACCTTTTCCCATACGTGTTTCGTAAAATGATAATATTCTGTCAGTCAAGGCCGGAAAACTGCTTGAAAGACATAAAAGAGTCCTAGCTTAGTGCCAAATGCCATTTCAATGGCTTATTTACAGATAGAAATGAGATTAAGACATTTTCAATTTGTTCAGATTTGTACAGCAGATCACGATCAGCTGTGTTTGTGATCGCTTTATCTGCTCATGCTACATCTGTTCACACAGAGTATGCTTCTGTCTGAAAGAGGAATCCTGAGGCATTTATTTAAAACTGACTCCGCCTAAATACAGCCCCCCACACAAGAGAATTGAAGGAGCGAAATTTAAAACACATGGTACATTTTGTCCAGGGAAGAAATTTAGTAGTAAGGAGAATTGAGCAATTTTTTAAAATTTCGCTCCTTCAATTCTCTTCTGTGGGGGGCTGTATTTAAGTGGAGTAAGTATTTCTCTTTCAGGCAGAAGCATACTCATACGCAGTGTGAACAGATGCTGTACAAATCTGAACAAATTGAAAATGTCCTAATCTCATTTCATCTGTAAATAAGCTGTTGAAATGGCATTTGGCACTAAGCTAGGACTCTTTTATGTCTTCCGAGCAGTTAACTGACAGAATAGAATCATTTTACGAAACGCCGTTTACACAGCCCACATGGCGTTACAATGGGGGGTGCCCCAATGCGCATTTAGGGACACTTTTTGGGCTACTTTTTGTACGGGATGAAATTAGCTGTAAAGTTAGGTGCGGATCGAGGTAAACAGGAGTGTAGCTTCCAGCTAAATGTATACAGGTGTTCGGGGATGGGCCGGATGGGAAACCCCCCCCCCCAAACCGCCCAGCTATCTATATACCCGGATGCCGCCCAGCTATCTATCTATCGCGGAGGCAAATTTTTTGGCTACAATCCCCTGACCCACCCCCCTATCGGTCAGCTATCTGTAGCGATTTTTGAGATATTCGAAATTCGAGCCATCCGCTAAGCCTAGAAAAAATGGCCTAAACTCACCAAAAACTGCGAGCCATCCGCAATCAAACTAGCCACAATCTTTCAAGTCGGTGTACATCGCAAACCTCGCAGCGGCACAAGGCGCATCTGGAAAAGTGCCAAAAACGTGAAACAACGAGTCTTCGGGAACGAATGAACGAAACGCGTTTGTACTCACTCGCAAATGGCCGGTGATATGATAAGAACACGAACGTCCGGCTGTATCCGTTTGAAATGCGACGTGCCGCAGAAACGCTACATCGCACAACTTCCTGTGTTCCCTTTCTTCTTTTTTAAAATAGTTTTTAAACGATAAAAAGGATCGTACAGCGTATGGGAACTTGCCATTTAGACCAAGCTAGCCAATCGAATTGACCCACGTCTAAGTCCAAGCGATGTTTCTCAATTTTTTGCACAAAATCGCTAAAATTGTGCTCCATTTTGCCAATTTTCACGTTCATAATCGTTATTTACGTATGTATACATGGTTATATACCTATTTTTACCCTATTTTTTGTATTTATAGCGATGTCAAGAACTTGGCAAGCTGCCAGGTTCCCATACTGATAATCTTTCGATAGGATTTTAGTTGAACACGCCTACTCCAACCTTGTATGTAACACCTTCCCGGACAAGTTCACCACCCATTTTTATATTTTACTTCAGATGCAATATCTCAAGCTGTGTGGGTGGTATAAAGCTATTATTTGGTAGGTATATAGTCCTAACACCCCGCTACTCTGTAACAATGGGGGGAGGTGTGGCGACTCACTACAGGCTGGGTTGCCCTAAATGCAAGAAAAATTTGTGGCTTTTTTGGGGTCCCAAACAAGTTCACCCCCACTTGATTAGCTACACTATGAGGGCCATATCTCCAGCTGTGAGGGTGATATAAAGCTGAAATTTAGGGGATGTCTTGCAAACAACTCCGCCCACAATACATCAGAGGGTGGCCGCCAATGACCCACTACAGCATGGGTTGCCACATATAAAGTTGTTTATTTTTTTAAACAAACCA
>OZ038450.1:17662482-17677051 GCA_964036195.1 Sphaerolaimus hirsutus
ACGTGAAATGTCAAGTTGTTCCCTGACACTGTGACGTGAAATGATGATGACGTGAAATGATAAAAATTGAATTTTTCAATTCGCTCTAGTTGTGGCTGATAACACTCAGTATTGGACACGATTAAGGTATTGATTCATATATTATCCTTAAAAAATTGTAGACCCATAGCATGATCCACACTCGTGTAATTAATTTCACACGACAACATTTCACGTCATCATTTCACGTCGAATCGACGCTGAGCTCTAATTCCCGCTTAATGGTCGCGGAATGCAATCAGGCGACTCAAAATGGATGAATAATGAGATGAATAATGGATGAATAATGAGATGAATCATGGATGAATAATGAATGGGAGTTGGGGGGGGGGGTAGGGGCTGCCCCCCCAAATTGGCAAGCTATTTATCAATCCCAGTGGACGCCCAGCCATTTTTTAGTACACTAATGCTTGAATAAGACCCCAGGGGAGTTATTTTTTGTCAGAGTTTTTGAGTTGGGAGTTATTCAAGGGAAGGAGTAATTTTTTACCTCAGACATTTCAGGAAAACTTGGAATTTATTCATTATGAGTCAGTCCACGAGTCAATAGACAAAAGTTGGACACACCAAAAAATTTTTTTCTCTTAATGTGTTGCTTAATATAGTACTGATAAAAAAATACATTTCATTGTTCATTTTCTTCTTATATATAGCATAATCAAGCATTTTCACATGTAATGGTGACGTGAGGCAATTGCATCGTTATTCATGCTTTAACCGTGTCTGGGACAAGGGGGTAGTACTAGACACACATGGTTGAGAAGCTGAGAAAGTCCTCTATCAGAATCCACAGACCTTTGGGGTGTTCCCCTCAGATTACATATACCTAAGAAAGGAAAATGTGCCATGCACAGTTCTCCGCGGCAAAGTTGCATTGCGTTTGAGGCGAAACTGAGAAAAACTATTTGCTATTATTCATACCACAAGATAGCTGAGATTGTGCTCTTTCAGAATCTGCTGCTCCCCAGAAGGTTCACTGTCATGATTTTATACCTAAGAAATGAAAAAAGCATAAATTTGATGATCTGACATCATCACATGACAATTGAGGTAGTAATGGAGGATATGTATAGGCTTTATTTTATATCGTGCAAAATACAGTTTCTGAAATTTAAAAAGTACTGATCTACAAGCTTTTTCAGCTTTTTATCTTTAAAAGTACCGATCTACACACATTTTTCAAAATTGTACTTCTAAAGGTACTGATCTGCACTTTATTTTTTGTGCTTCTAAAAGTACCAATGTCAGATGGGTGTCGTCAGCAGCATAAAATCAATTTGTGCTTTTTTACCATGTGTAAATGTACCGATCTACATCTATCTGATTTTGTGCTTTTAAATGTACCACTCTACATGCTATTACCAATTTTCTAAGATACTAAGCGAGCTAAAATTGTCTCTACTTATCACACCTGAGCCCTGAACTTTAGTGTTGAAGCCAAATGGAAATGCAGTATTTAATTGCTTAATCCAGAAATCTTCATAACTCATTGAATCCGATTTTTAGTACTGTCCTTATATTCGAAATTTTGGAGTGTGACCTGTTCCGTGGAAATGTTTACAAAGTTCCGTATTTGGTGAACCCTTGAAGAAAGATCGTACATGTTCGTATACACGAGTGCAAAACGGTCTACAGGTTTGACCTACTTACTGAATGCAACAGTCCACACATGTCAGCAAGTAGACAACCGACCTGCTGCTGCAGTTGTATTTTTTCTTGTCCACATGGTGATGTGATTTAAACCTGTAACCAATGCTGTAGGCGTTAATTATTTCACCAGTATCTATATATTTATGGGCAGCTTTTACAAAATTTTCCACATTTGGTGGTTTCTATCAGTGTTGTTAAAATACTGGTATTTTTGGAAAACATAAACATAAATGTAAATACCTTTTCCAAATTAAAAGTATAATACTAATATGTAAGGTATTTTTGAAATACCAAGGAATATGTAAAAAAAATACATAAAAGTAAAAATTTTATATACCGTATTACCTCGAAATACCCCCAGGGGGTTTATTACTTCGCCAGCAAAATTTGAGGGGGGGTAATTCGAGGGGGGTTTATTATTTCACCAGAAATTTTCCGAAATTCCCCATACTCGGACGTAGAAAAATCAAACAATTACATAGATGTATATGTCTTTATAGGTATATATAAATGTATATACACATAAATAACCCTTCCCTAACGTCACTCAATCTTCAGTTTTAACGTGTGTTTTCCAGTGTACAGATCACAAACTGCGGTATTTGTCATGTACGTTCTCTTTACACTCAATGTTAGGGGGGTATTTCGAGGGGGGGGGGTTATTATTTCCTCAGCTGAATTTTAGGGGGGTATTTCGAGGGGGGGGGGGGGGTTAATTCAAGGGGGGGGATAATTTGCGGTAATACAGTACATAGTATTTGCCATTGTGCTTTGGAAAATATCATTATTTTCACCTTTAGATCACTGATTTCCATGCAATATCTTCATGTTTTAGCACTTCATGCACTTCACCACCAACAACATCAAGTGAGACAATGATAACACTACGATAATGTTGCACACAAACAACGATAAGATAAACATAAAAGATTGAGCAAAAATTACATCTTCAAGTTCTGACTTTTGTGGCGTGGACATCCATCTCCAAAATTATTCAAAAAAAGCAAAAGCTGTCTACTTCACATGCTTGCCATATATGGACACATTAATGTATTTTTATATAGCCTGTATTACGTGTATGACTGCGAGCATGCAGTTACTTTTTATTTATACACCATTTTTTTCTTTTTGTATACATTTTACGTTTTTGCAAAAATGTAAAAAAAATTGTTTGCTGTGCATGTGTCATCAACAGGAATTTTTTACGTTTTCGATAGTACCCGGGTATTTCGGTCAGGAATACGTAACAATACGTAATGGTATATTTCAAATATGTAAACGTAAACATAAATATAAATACCGAAATACCCGGGTATTTTGGGTAAATGTAAATACGTTTTTGCAACACTGGTTTCTATATGACAGTCCTGATGAACACATGTGTCCACGGAAAAGGGGCTGTATTGTCACAGCTGACACAATATGTGCGATTGGTGCAGGGAGGTAGAGATAAATTAGAGTGGGTAGCTGGTCGAAAAGACCCCAGTGGGTGAGCAAACCCACTGGGCAAAGAATGAAATGACCGGTACAATTGGCCTGCTAAGGCTTTATAGGCGAGCCGCCACCCTAAATAGGGCTCTCACCTTATGAACCACAGGGAAGCATGCCCGACCCTACCACCGGTCAGCGGCAGGGTCATTAGAAGCTGTTCAACCCTGTTTTCATGGCTAGATAAAAGCTGTAACAGCTGCCTAAAAATTAGCAAAAAAGAGAAAAGAAGGGCTGAAAATGAAAAAAATTATTAAAGTCCAGCTGGATAACGACTGGTCTCACGAGACCAAAACGGCGTAATTTAGGACTGTCCACTTTTATATTTACTAAAAAGAAACACCAAAATATCATGTAAATGTGTAATTTTATTGAAATTCAAAAATAAATATCGAATTTCCCTTTAACTATCACTGCTAAAAGACAAAAAACGCCTTCACTCATCAAATATAAATTGATAAAACATAAACATACAAAAAATTCTAAAAAATTTTTTCCAACTGCTGAAACACCAGAATAGAATCAAGAGCCATAATGTATAGCTATGTTGCAAACTTGCTGAGTTCAGCTTGCATAGATTTAAAGGGCAAGTTACAACATTATGGCTCTTATGTGAATCTAATCACTCCTTGCCATGGCAGTTTTACATCACTACTTGTGCATGTTGCTGCCTACTTGGGAAAAAAAAAGTTTGCTAATGAATTTGATACTTACTTACCTATTTTTAAACATTTAAATACATCTAAAGACAAATAAATAAATAAATACCGTATTACCTCGAATTACCCCCCCCCCCCTTGAATTAACCCCCCCCCCCCCCTCGAATTAACCCCCCCTCAAAATGGGCTGGGGAAATAATAAACCCCCCCTCGAAATACCCCCCCCCCCCCTTCGGAATGATGTACGTCATGTACATAATAAATACGTTATGTACGCAATGTTCATGATGTATATTACTGCTAATTTGCATTGCAGCTACACATAGAGTAGTTTGTGTAGCTATCTACGTTTTTATGTCCAAATATATCCTGTTTGGACACATTTATTACCTATTTTGGGTACGCAAATGCCTACTATTTACTACGATCCTTACGAAAATTTCTGACGAAATAATAAACCCCCCCCTCGAATAACCCCCCCCCTCGAATTAACCCCCCCCTCAAATTTTGCTGGCGAAATAATAAACCCCCATGGGGGTATTTCGAGGTAATACGGTATGTCCGCGCAGCAAAATGGCAATGGCGCACAGCTGGCAGATGTCCCTGCTCAACTCGATGGCGGCAACGCGCAGCAGCCGGTGCACATCCGCAACATAATGGCCACAATACAACCGATTTTGTTTGGCATGATGGCGCATCAGTACGCAGAGCAGCAGCGGGAGGGAAGCACCATTGGCGAGCTTATGTCGTCTAAATTATTTTGATTAATTATATTTGCTGTTTAATTATATTTTCTCAAAATCAGTCGTTTTTTTCAATGCTAATCACAGTATGTCTCCCTACACATGCCTGCGAGAGCAGATCACATGTCGCGTGTGCAATACACATACACGCGGGTGGTGTTGTGGAAATGTGTGTGCGCGAGTAATAGCACATATTTTTTGTTACATGATTGTATATTTTATGTGCCTGCATGATCAACATCATGGTACAGAGCATGCATTCAATAGTGCATTAAGTTGTTAATCATGAAGTAACTCAAATTGTTGTTTACATTAGTTATGTTTTAGTAAGTTGATAAAAAATCTCTATATTTATGTAAGACATGCAGTTAACTAATTGGTGGCAACAAAATAAATTTATTGTGGCAGTTGAATAGTATGTGACAAACAAGTTAACAAATATGCAGCCATTAACAAAAAAATAATCAATAGACAATGTATAAAATAAGTTGTATAGAACTGAGACACGTTAAACTGATGAGTAATAGTAAAATGATCTATAATGTTACCCTGATAAACTCCCCATTTTGAATAATTCCCTAGTGTAAATCAGTAACAAGTTGATAATTCCAATGAAAAAATTACACCCCTTGCCCCCTTGGATGCAACCCCCTTCAAAAAAACCCAGGTCTGAGTGACCTGCGTAAACAATAACAATCCTTTTAAATACCCCCATCTAGAATGGAACGCATTTCCACAACACCGCCCACGTGTATGTGTATTGCACACGCGACATGTGATCTGCTCTCGCGGGCATGTGTAGGGAGACAAACTGTGATATGGGCTGTATGTTAAATGGGATCTACCCAATTGTCGGCACCCATGCGCAATACAAGCTTTGTGCAACACGACAGAAAAAAATATGCAACAATTCCCATGTGCAACACGCCGTATCGGCAATGCGTAGGCTCTCGCGTTATAAGTTTAATCTCATTCATTCATTCATTTCGAAAGAGATCCGGGGCCCTACCTCTTGCAAGGTTACGCCCCTCTCAGTTGGAGTTTGTGTAACACTGTCGGACTAGCTGCTTTCTAGAGCAGCCCTACCCACAGGCTACCGCTCCATCTTTCATACCTTTATAAATTGTTGCCCGCACGCAGGGCGCATAATTCTATCACCGATCGGTTGTCTGTGTTACACACATTCTGATCATTGTGTCCAGACCAGGGTTGGCAAAATCTCAGAAAAAAAATAAAAATAAAATAAAAATAAAATAAAAATAAAATGGAATATTCAAGAATAAAATAAAATAAAATAAAATGGAAAATTTAAGAATAAAAATGAAAATTGTATAAAAATTCGAATTTTTGTAAAATTTTTGTAAAATTGTATAAAAATTTGTATTTTTGTAAAATTGTATAAAAATTCATTTTTTTTGTAAAATTTTATCTCGTTGCTTGAGTTTCTACCTGTTTATTCATGGATATGGGAGCAGTCCCAAGTGTAAAGTGTCAAATGTCATGTAAAATGTCATGCAGTGTCAATTGTCATGACAAATGTAAGGTAAAGTGTAAATTGTCATCACATGTAAAAAAAAAGTATCAATTGTCAAGCAAATTGTGTCCAAATCTTATGTTTGATATCTTAATCTTATGTTTTGTATCCAAATTATGTTGTTGTTGAATCCAAATCTTATGTGAACATTTGGATACAAAAACATAAGATTTGGATACAATACATACTATGGATACAAAAACACAAGATTTGGATACACAATTTACACTTTGCATGACATTTGACATGACACTTGACATTTTGCATGACAATTGACACTTTACTTTACATTTGTCATGACAATTGACAAATTGCATCACATTTTATAAATGTGCCCAGCACACTCCACTAGTCCTTCTACTGAAAATGCAAACCATTCTTATCAATAATTGTAACTTTACACTTGCAGCTAGCTAACAATACATACTGCATGCAACTTTTGAAAAGTAAGGGAAAAATTTGTCACAGGTTTTTGATGTATAGGTCTAATTATAACATTTTTCTGGCCTTGCGTGCATGATTCTGATTTTTTGTAAAATTTTTGTACAATTTTTGTAAAATTTTTGTAAAATGTGTCATTTTATTTTATTAATGACTTTTGGGAATAAAATAAAATAAAATAAAATGAAACAAGAATATAATAAAAATAAAATAAAATTTTTATACAATTTTTATACAATTTTACTAAAATGAATTTTTATAAAACCAACCCTGGTCCAGACCTATTCTGTGCGCATGGCAGGTATTTACACCCAATATATTTTCACTCCACTTGCATGGTATGGTGCATGATATATTCGCCAAGTTAAGCCTGTCACTCTCATTCGCTCTACATATGTATAAAACGTGGTCCAGATTTGCAACTACTTTCACCCCATCCTTTGAACAATCTACCGTATTACCTCGAATTATCCCCCCTTGAATTAACCCCCCCCCCCCTCGAAATACCCCCCCCCTAAAATTCGGCTGAGGAAATAATAAACCCCCCCTCGAAATACCCCCATAAAATTGAGTGTAAAGCGAACGTACATGACAAATACCGCAGTTTGTGATCTGTACAATGCAGAACACACGTTAAAAGTGATGGCTAAGTGACATTATGGAAGGGTTTATGTGTATATACAGTTATATATGCCTATAAACACATATACATCTACGTAATTGTTCGATTTTTCTACGTCTCCGTATGGGGAATTTTCGAAAATTTCTGGCGAAATAATAGACCCCCCCCCTCGAATAAACCCCCCCATCGAATTATCCCCCCTCAAATTTTGCTGGCGAAATAATAAACCCCCTGGGGGTATTTCGAGGTAATACGGTAATTTAAATCACTTTTTATAGAAAAAATCTGGAATTCGAAAAATTTAAGCAATTTAAGAATTCGAAAACTATTCTGGAGTTTTTTTGAGTTACGTTTCATCATTGTTGATCATACTTACTTCTCCGCCGCTCGCATCAGTAGACTTATTGTAATGTAAATACACCAGAAGGCGATATGCTGATGATGTCTCATCTCTAACGATGGCAAACCCTCTGGTATTTAGATTTTTAAGTGTTTTTTTCCAAAATGAATTTTCGAATTTTTGAATTTTTACCAAAATGAATTTTCCAATTTCAAATTTAATTTTTATTTTTTTATTTTTTAATCTTTTTTGGCAGTTTTCGATTTTTTTGGGTAGTTTTTAAATTTTTTCAAATAATTTTCAAATTTTTTTTGGTAAAACATTGAATTTGAAGCATGAAACACACAATTTGGACAGTTTTCACATTTGGATCCCCCTTTTAACCTTATTTTCACTATACCTGAGCATCACAAATGGTGGAAGCACTTATGTGGACCAGTTTGCTGCCTCTTCATTTCAATTACCGTATTTACTCGAAATACCACCAGGGGCCAGATTTAATTCTTGCGTAATGCGCCCTACATGCATGTAATGCGCCCGAAATCGGGCAGCCTCCCTACAGATTGTTTACGGCTGCCCTACCCTACACGCCAGGCTCCCGACACGACAAAACGCAATTCAATTGCATGTCGGGAGGTCGCCCTCGGGTGTAGGGCAACCGTAATCAATTTGTCGGGAGACTGCCCGATTTCGGGCACATTATTCACCAAAATGTTTACAACATAAAAAAGAAAATAGAAAAGAGATGAGCGACAATGAGCGCTTCCCACCGCTGGCACCCACTTTTCGCATGTTGTGCTTATCGAGTATAAAATGCATGTGCAGTGCATTTCGTCGTCAATCTGAATACTGTACTTTGCTAATAGAAGAGCAGTTCTATTTATTGGCTGCCATTCTATTGGAGGTACGCCCTTCTAAACACCTTCCCGGTCACGTCCGGCACCCTATTTTGATCTTACTTGTGACACACTATCTCCAGTTCTAGGGCGCGCCAGAGGCTGAAACTTGGAGGAGGTATTGGTGCAACTCCCCTCTACTACGCATGAATTTGGGGGGTCGCGACGACCCCTCTCAGGGTGAGTCACCTAGTGCAAGATTTTTTTTGGCTTTTATGGTGTCCCACAGCAGGTCCGGCACCCGCTGATTTCTGAGCTGTGGGAGGGGTATAAATCTAAAATTTTGGGGATGTGTTACCAACACCACTCCCATACTATACACTATTCAATAATGTGAGATAAATCTGAAAAATTTCTAAAAAATTCTATTATTCTCTAAGAAACACCACCCCCCAATAGATAGATGACAAAACATTCACTTTTTGGAACTTTTTTTAGACACTTGAGGAGCTGGTTTACAATCAGGCTGTCTGTGAAAGTATACCCTGTGGTATACAAGCGTGGTAAACAAGGCGGGAATATCATATTGTTTAGCGTGCAGTATTAATTTTTTGTGCGGTTTTGTTTACATTGATTTACACTAACGCGACACATTATGGGTTATGCGGGGTTATTCATTATGCGCGGTACATGTGTTCACTAACGCGCATCATTTGGAACAAATCGTGGGACATAAATTTGGCATACCACGGATGAAAAGGTTTTTTTGGGATAAGCGTGGTATAACTTGACAGAACCAGTGTAAAATCATGGGTGGCAGAAGCAATATTTTGTTAATGATGATAAGTGGTAAGAACAATGTAAAAAATATTGTGAAGAGAAAAAAAATCGACAATAAATTATGAAAACAGTGGGAGTCTACATGAAGCAGCTGCGTGGGAAATGGCACCCGCCAATTTAAAAAGACAAGAAAAAGAAAAAGAAGAATTTGAAGAAAAAATTGACGTGGTATATATAATCAGTATCCCACGTTCTGGTTGTTTTTTGTTGAATCAGTCCGTGGGATACGTTTTTGTTACATGCGCATCCAATAAATGCCTTGCCTTTTAATGAGGTAACCAAATATGTATCGCCTGCCTGTTGCGTGTTTTTTGCAACATCGATTTTTTCGCGCGCGCTCATTTGCGGGTTGGACGGGTGAGGTATCGATTGCAGGTGACCTCTTATAATGTAATAAAACAATTGGCGTGGGTTGCGTGGGGTACAGCTGCTAAAATAAGCGTGGTACGTGGTATACTGAAAAGTGCGGGATCTCGCGGACAGCCTGTTTACAATACTTTAAAGGAAATGGTTTGATGTTTTAAGTTATGTAAATAACCATACCTCTAAAATGCATGCATTGCAAATTTTACTTGGGGGGAATTTCAAAGAGTAAATTTTGTAAATTTTTGTTCCTGCAATGATGTCATTATGATGTCAAAAAATTCACCCTAAGTAAATTTTGCAATGCAGGCATTTTAAAGGTATGGTTCTTTACATAACTTTAAACATCTAACCCTTCCCTTTAAAGTATTGTAAACCATCTCTTCAAGTGTCTAATAAAAAAGTTCCAAAAAGTGAATTTTTTGTCATCCATCTATTGGGGAGTGGTGTTTTTTAGAGAATAAGCAAATTTTTGAGAAATTTTTTGCATTAATCTCACATTATTGAATAGTGTATAGTAGGGGAGTGGTGGTGGTAACACAACCCCAAAATTTGAGATTTATACCCCTCCCACAGCTCAGAAATCAGCGGGTACCGGACCTGCTGTGGGACACCAAAAAAGCCAAAAAAAATTTTGCACTTAGGGAGACCCACCCTGAGAGGGGTCGCCGCGACCCCCCAAATTCATGCGAAGTAGAGGGGGGTTGCGCCAATATCTCCCCCAAGTTTCAGCCTCTGGGGCGCCCTATAACTGGGGATAGGATGCAAGAAGTAAAACCAAAAAATGGGTGCCGGACGTGACCGGGAAGGTGTTTATTAGAAGAAATGTGGTAAGAAACTGAATGGAACTGATAAAATGGATTGCTCTTCTTACTATACGGTGATACTGAACAAAATCAACTGTGGACGGAACGGATTGGCGCTGCGCACACTGCAAAGTGTAACGAGCGGGTCCGGACGTTTTTATTTCTGCCCGGGTGGAATTGTAAAGTCGGTTCGGACGATTTTATTTATGACAAGACTGAAAAACTACTGAAATTTGGGTCGGTTCAAACGATTTTGAATTGCACTCCTCTTTTTAATTCCGCCTTTGAATTCCGACCATGTCCGAACCGCCGTGCCACTTTGCAGTGTGTGGTGGGTAGGGTGTCAACAAAAACTTTTTGGCGGAAAACGGAAATGGAAACGGAAAAATTTTTACACTTTCCGGAAAACGGAAACGGAAATGGAAAAAAATTTGCACCTGCTGGAAAAAGGAAAAATGAAAGGCCGGAAAACGGAAACGGAAACAGAAAAATTTGCTGAAATTATGCCGGAAACGGAAAAAATTTGCTGAAGTTATGCCGGAAATGGAAAAAATTTGCTGAAATTTTGCCGGAAACGGAAAAAAAATTGCGGAAATTTATCCAGAAATCAAAAAATTTGCAGAAATCTTGCTAGAAATAGAAAGAATTCACATAATTGAGAACCTGCATGCATGTTTACCAGTTTGGCTGAAACAGAAAACAGAGAATTGAGTCAGAAAATGGAAAAAAAGTTGGAAAAACAGACAATTGAGCCGGAAAACGGAAAAAAAGGCGGAAAAACTGAAATTTTAGCCAGAAAACGGAAAATGAGCCGGAAAAAACGGAAACAGAAAAAAAATTAGCAGCCAGAAAACGGAAATGGAAAACGGAAAGTTGACACCCTAGTGGTGGGCTATTCTGTCCATTCAATTTTCAATTTGAGACATGGGTAATTTAAAACATGGGTCAAAATTGTACAGTCAAAAGTCCGTCCGTTTTTACAAATGTTTACCACTCCCAACAGCATTTTTGTGGAGGGCAGAGTTTTATTTCTTTTTTATTTTGTCGGCCACACGCCCGACAAAACGCATGAATTGAATTGGAAATTGATGTGTCGGGTGCCTTTCACGCATAACTCGGCTATCAATTGTACATGGGTTTGTCGGGTGTGTAGGCAGACGTGTGTAGGGTGTAGTGCATAACTTACGAAAATTTGTAGGGAGAATTAAATCTGGCCCCTTGTCTGCACAATTTCCACAAGTAAATGAGTTACTGTATGTGTATTCCAGGAAGAAGACCCCTCCATTTGCTTTTTTTTGTAAACCATATCCATGCAATGACAAGGATATTCAAAAAAAATTCCCCAATAATGGGCCTAATGGTCCCATCCCAATTCAAATCTTGCTCACGAGCCGACGAGCAACGTTTAAATGCATAGTGTTGCATTATGTTGAAAATGAAGTTTTGTTGTTGTTGTTGAATCAAAAGGTAAGTACAATGGTAAAATGTCTACCGTATTTCCTCGGGCGTGATTGTTATACCCCCCGGAGGATTTCAAGGGAGGGGCTTATTACTTGACTTTGGTGGTTTATTTTGGGCGGGTTGGCGGGTGCCAGGGTCTCATGATGAGTGCTGAGCACCCTTAGCCTACATAACCCACTTAACCTACTACAAAACCCAACCGACAGGACCTAACAAATACCTGCAATAGCATGGCTGCACTTTAGAGCAGCAAAATTTTTGGCGCTGGCGCTATTGGCGCTTGGCGCCAACATCTTCTGGCGTCATTGGCGCTTGGCGCCGTGTTCTAGAAAAGCGCCATGGCGCTTTTGGCGCTTGGCGCTATTTTGCTGTGGCGCCATTGGCGCTTGGCGCTCGCATGCCAAAAGCGCCATGGCGCTTTTGGCGCTTGGCGCCAAAAGTCTAGCGCTTTTTACATCACTAGTTCTGCATTGCCCGATGACAAACCGCACCTTTTGTTCTGTACGTTCCGTATACACTATGTTTGGGGGGGGGGGTATTTCGAGGGGGGGTTATAAGTTCATAGTGTCCATTTTGAGGGGGGGGGGGGGGTATTTCGAGGGAGGGGGTGTTTCGAGGGGGGGGGGGGTATACGGAAATACGGTATTTACCACATTGATCCAACACAGGGACAGGCAATGAAAACAACAATTTAAAAATCAGCGTCAACACGCACAAATCTTCAACAATGTTTGCGCACACTTTTTCCAATTCATAACCTTCATAATCAAACATATGTGCAGAGTTGTTAAAAGTACTGAACTTTTTCAAAAGTAAACGTAAAGTATTTATTTTTTCCTCACAGGTGAGTACAGAAAACGTAAAGTATTTATTTTTACTTTTACTCATGAGTAAACGTGAGTAAATTACTTTTGTCACTGGAAAACGTAAAAGTGGGTATTTTTGGGAAATTTTGGCCCAATTTCATTCACTGGCCCACTCAAAATCACTAATTTGGAACTTTTTCACCATCAAATTCACTATTTAATATGTTTTTGCTTATTTTTTTTGCTATTTTGGAAACTGTGACCCTATTTTTAACCTTTCTCTCCTTTTGTTTCTGTTGCGCCTTGAAATAGCTGATCAAAAAGCCTATTTGAAATACGTTTTCTGTACTTGCGTACTTTCATAAAGTACAAGAGTAAGTGAGTACCGGTATTTTTCGGGAGGAAACGTAAACGTATTTACGCAGTACTCGAGTATCCGTATTTATCGAGTAAACGTAAATACGTTTTAACAACTGTGCATATGTGTCAGGGTCCGTCCGTAGATTCACTGGAGGATAGCATTCTAGGGGGGGGGGGGGAAGCCACGGAGCACTTGGTTCAAACTCGAGAACCGCTTGGCTAAAGTTGCTAAAATTGAATATGATATAGGTAGATAAGGTCAGTGCTAGCAGGTAAATCGAAGACAACTCTATACAACCCCCCTGACCTGAGATAGGGTGGGTCTGAACTCTGAAGAATTTTTTGAGTTTTTGAATTATTTTTGGGTGCTGCCTGAAACATGCAAAATTTGCACCTCAACAAATCGGCCATTTCTCGATCGATTTCTGCATTTTAACTTTCAAATCGATATAGGTAGGTATACAACCTTTTATGTCAATTTGTAACTTCCCAAAATTTGTGATCATTTTAAAAGTCAAATGGTAAAAATCGGTACAGAAATGGCCCAGTTGTTAAGGTGCAAATTTTGCATGTTACAGGCAACACCCAAAAAAGTGAACATTTTACTTTTTTTCAGGCCCACCCTATGTCAGGTCAGCAGGTCGCCTGCAATTTACCTGTTAGCCCGGACCTAAACCATATATATTTAAATTTGAGAAATTGTCACCAAGCGGTTCATGAGTTTAAACTATGTGCTCTGTGACTACCCCACTCCCCAAAATGCTACCCTCCAATCAATCTATTTTATCTCTGCTGCCGCGGATGGCATTTCAACGTTTTTTCGACGTTTTTGAAATTACCGTAAATCCTCGAATAAGTCCTCCCCTCGAATAACTCCCCCCTCGAATAACTCCCCCCTCTGATCGATGCCGCAACAAAATTATGTCATTCACCGAATGCAAATGCAGTGCAGCATGCAACAATCAACTCATAATAATGTTTTACCTACGGCGGCCACGTATTTATGCTCTTATGTATGCAGTACTATGCTCACTTTCTGCTTATTTTATGTATACTTTTATACTTTTTTCCTGAATATTCTGACGAAAAAATAACTCCTCCCCTCAAATACCCCCCCCCCCTCTTCGAATAAGTCCCCCCTCAAAAAATTCTGATGAAAAAATAACTTCCCAGGGGACTTATTCTAGGATTTACGGTACATTACTATCAATTGTCAATTTTTTAGATGTTTAACCTAAGAATGCGTTTTGCGGCACTGATCTCCCTGAAAAATTTGAACAGTATTTTCGAATTTTTGAATTTTAAAAAAATCGATTTTAAGTGTTTTTTTCCAGGGGTGAAATAAAAATTCAAAAACTAAAACACAAAAAAAATTAAAATTCATAAACATTGTTGAATTTTCAAATCTTTTTTGCCATCGTTACTCATCTCACGTGATAAAACTTGTACGAACAGGTACATATTTACATATGGATCGGGCTCACAGAGTTGATATTGGGTGTTTCCTTTTACTCTAAAATACGCATAAAACAGCATACTGGGTAAATACCCATGGGTACACATACAATAATTGTAGCAGTA
>OZ038450.1:17677251-17714098 GCA_964036195.1 Sphaerolaimus hirsutus
CTTGGCGCCTGGCGCCCTTTTCCTTTGGCGCCCTTGGCGCTTGGCGCCCACTTTCCGAATGGCGCCCTTGGCGCCTGGCGCCCTTTTTTCTGGCGCTTTTCCATCACTAGTGGACAACCAAACCAATATACCGTATTTCCTCGAAATACCCCCGGGGGGTTTATTGTTTCAGAGTGAGAATTTTGAGGGGGGTTAAACGAGGGGGGGGGTATTTCGAGGGGGGGGTTATTATTTCGCCAGAAATTTGTTTGAAAACCAAGTACTAAATTGTCGTCTGAAACGTACGCAGACGTTGAAAATGCAACAAAAATCGCCATTTATAAGACTCTAAAGACTTGTATAAGTGTGAGGACGTATAACATTCAGCATGCTATATTGGTAGTTTTACTCTGAATGCAGAAAGTTTCAGTAGGTGACTTTTTTGAAGCAAGTGAAATTTTGCTATTAGGTATATACCTAAAATCCATGAAATTTGGGTGTGTGAACCATAATTGTTAGGTGATGGGAAAATTGGATGGAACAGAAAAACAATCATCTCATATTTTGATGGAATATTTGATGTGCGTATCGAAAACGGCAAGTACATGGGTACTTGTTTGCACAAATTTTCACGCAGCTTCATTCATCAAGTCGGGAACATCTTTGTGTATTTAGCATCCAGTTCGATCCATATACCATGTAACTTTAGATATTGATGTACATGGTGATGAAAAACCGGCCAAAAATTTTTTGGCGCTGGCGCTATTGGCGCTTGGCGCCATTGTCCTCTGGCGCCATTGGCGCTTGGCGCTACCGTCTGGCTAAGCGCCATGGCGCTTTTGGCGTCTGGCGCTAAAATCGTGTGGCGCCATTGGTGCTTGGCGCCGCAATGAGAAAAGCGCCATGGCGCTTGGCGCCGAAACTCTGGCGCTTTTTACATCACTTATCTAGTGTCAACTAAAACTGCGAACAATAGTAAGCAGTCACAGGAATAATCTACAGAAACATTTGCCCTTGCGCAAGTGATTGCTTACTCAAGCAGCCCCATTAATTAAATCAATTGTTTTTTGTAACCTACCTATCAATCAAATCAATCGTGGTTAGGGTGTCAACTTTCCGTTTTCCGTTTCGTTAAAAATGGATGGTGAGAACGTTCGAGGTATACAAATTGATGCTCTGTTATAATTGAGGCGTCCAATTCTAAAAGTCAACAAGTCCAAAATATGAAAATTTCGAGTTAGGCCCAGAAACGTCATATGCACATTTTTCAACATTTTCCATAAATTTTTTGACCTCACATGCCCATATGGCAAAGTGCCAAATTCGACATTTTTGGGGGAAAATGCAAAAAGTTTGGGCAAGAAGTCGACAAGTCCACTTAGTTTTGGGCTAAAAGGCGACAAGTCCATCCTCCGCTTCCTTTTTTTATGGAAAAAAAACGCAAGAAATGTGATAAGTCCACTATGGAAACCGATTTCTAAAAGGCGACAAGTCCATAATTTTCCCATAAGGCAGCCTCGGCTTCCCCAGGAACAAAAATGTTCTCGCGTGCAAGAAGGCGACAGCGACAAGTCCATTTCCCTCCCCGAAACAGTTTTGCTCTGACCAAATGGAATTTGATGGACATCTCATTTTTCACATATACGTTGAGAGCAAGGGCTGAAAATTTGACAGTTTATTGCCAACATATGGAACTTTATGAAAAGCATGAGAGAGCCAAATTGGACACGCACCACGGGTCTGGAATTGGATCGGAAACTTAAAATGCTATTTACCCAAAATCACATTTTGTGGACTTGTCGACTTTGTGAATTAGACGCCTCAATTATTTATTGCTGAAGATTTATACAAAATAAGGCTACATTGAAATGAGAAATCTGTGAAAAAAATAGAACAACAGCCTCCAAAAGAATGGCACTTCCAATAGAATGACAGGTAAAAAGTTGACGAAAAAATAGAACGGTGCTCTTCTATTAGAAGAAATACGGTAATTCATACATAAGTCTGAGGAACAATAACCCCCCACAAGCGTGATACAGAATGTCAACTAAAAAAACTTTTTATTAAAATACTGACGAATTGTCAAACTTTGTCAGTGATAATTGACAAACTTGTATGACATTTTACAACGCCCAGAGACCAGTACTCCCCGACCCTTATAAAATGCCACATGAGATGCAGTGTCCAAAGTCATAAAATTTCACATTTTCCATTACGGATTTCACGGAATCTGGCAGCAACGACCAACACCCCCCCCCCATTGGTTTTTGTCGGAATCGCAAAGTGGATTCAAAATACCGTATTGTCCTCACAAACAGGGTTGGCAAAATCTCAGAAAAAAAATAAATAAATAAATAAAAAATGGAATATTCAAGAATAAAATAAAATAAAATGGAAAATATAATAATAAAAATAAAAATTGTATAAAAATTCGAATTTTTGTAAATTTTTTGTAAAATTGTATAAAAATTCGTATTTTTTGTAAAATTTTATCTCCTTGCTTGAGTTTCTACCTGTTTATTCATGGATCTGGGAGCAGTCCCAAGTGTAAAGTGTCAAATGTCATGTAAAATGTCATGCAAAGTGTCAATTGTCATGACAAATGTAAGGTCAAGTGTAAATTGTCATGACATTGTAAAAAATAATGTATCAATTGTCAGATAAATTGTGTCCAAATCTTATGTTTTATATCTAAATCTTATGTTTTGTATCCAAATTATGTTGTTGTTGTATCCAAATCTTATGTGAACATTTGGATACAAAAACATAAGGTTTGGATACAAAACATACTATGGATACAAAAACACAAGATTTGGATACACAATTTACACTTTGCATGACATTTGTCATGACAATTGCCACTTCGCTTGAAATTTGACATGACACTTGACATTTTGCATGAGAATTGACACTTTACTTTATATTTGTCAAGACAATTGACAAATTGCATTACATTTTACAAATGTGCCCAGCACACTCCACTAGTCCTTCTACTGAAAATGCAAACCATTCTTATCAATAATTGTAACTTTACACTTGCAGCTAGCTAACAATACATACTGCATGCAACTTTTGAAAAGTAATGGAAGAATTTGTCACAGGTTTTTCATGTATAGGTCTAATTATAACATTTTTTTGGCCTTGCATGCATGATTCTGATTTTTTGTAAAATTTTTGTACAATTTTTGTAAAATTTTTGTAAAATGTGTCATTTTTTTATCAATGACTTTTGGGAATAAAATAAAATAAAATACAATGAAACAAGAATAAAATTAAAATAAAATAAAATTTTTATACAATTTTTATACAATTTGACTAAAATGAATTTTTATAAAACCAACCCTGCTCACAAACACCAGTTAGCGTATTTCTTCTAATAGAAGAGTGCCGTTCTATTTTTTCGTCAACTTTTTTATCTGCCATTCTATTAGAGGTGCCGTTCTATTGGAGGCTGTCATTCTATTTTTTCCACCAAAAATTTTCAGACATTTTTCATTTAAACATAGTGTTTTTAATGAAAAATGAACAACATTTTTACTATCAGAGCATCAATTCAAACAAAACCAAATGTGATAATAACCCTAAATCATAGTTATGAACACCTTGGATGTTCTCACCACCCATTTTTCTAATATTTGCGTGTTCTGGCACTCTAACAATGTAATTTCTACCTGCCGTTCTATTGGAGGCTGCCGTTCTATTCATTTCGTGAGTGCAAAAAAGTGCCAAAACCTGCTGTTCTATTGGAGGTGCCGTTCTATTGGAGGTATGCCATTCTATTAGAAGAAATACGGTAACCACCACAAATTTCAAGAGATACCGTGTTTCTTCTAATAGAAATGGCGGGTCTGCAACAGAAATGCGTCTCCAATACAAGGTACACTTTTTGGGACAGGAAAAGAATGTAACGGCGGTGTGCAATAGAAGGGTCAAATGGGGACTTTCATTCCAAAAGTTAACATATCCTGATTTTTCGATTTTTCAAAATCGCATTTTAAAGTTTGGCGCTGGCCCGGCAGCGCCATGTTTGGGCGACAAAGCTTGCCCTGCACTTTTCAGATATCTCGGACATTTGTCTACAATTTTTGTGTCCCTAAATTTTGTCGGCTGGTAAATATTTTGTGAGTTATGTCATATTTTGTAAACCACCCAAAATAAGGAGTAAATTTGAAAATTTGAACTTGAAATGTAAATAACTTCCTAACGGTGCATCACAGGGCAAAACCAATTACACCACTGAGAAGCCCTTTTCGAGAAGTACACAAACCTAAATTTTCAGATCTATATTTATACCCGTACTCGATTTATAGAGCAAAATAAATTTGGAAATTCACGTAAATGAAACTTTATTTTGTATGGGAAATCCGGCCGGCTCTTCGCGAGCGATCGGGAGCACGCGTGCACTTTTGGAAATGAAACTATTTTTTCGATATGTGCACTTTTGAAATGAAACTCCGGTGGTCCGACATGGATATGTGCACTTACGAAATGAAAGTCCTGTTTTTCATAGGGGATCTGAGTTGGATATGTGCACTTTCGATATGAAAATTGTGATTTTTCTGAAAAACGGTACCACTGTATCTCGGGAACGAAATGGACTATAACACTGATTTTTTTACCAAAATGGGCAGAATTATACGTGGATGTCGAATCCACAGCTAACTCGATTTTTCTGGATTTGGCGCTTGTGAACTTTTGGAACGGAAGTCCCCAAATACTGCCAAAACTGTGCGAAATGCACAAAATATAGAAAGCGTATGTGCAATTTTTCTATATGGCTTTGGTCAATTGATTTGGTGCTATTCAAAATCAAATGCTTAAGAAACTCAATGAATTGTCTGTGATGTAACGTAACACGTTGAACAACTGTGGCAGAACTTGAAAAAATGTCTAAAAGACACAAGGGTGGGCATAAAAGTTGACGCAAAGAATAGAACTGCACCCTTCCACTAGAAGAAATACAGTAATCACTTTTAAGTGGCACATGGCCTGCAACATAATTTATGTACGACCAGGCTGGACAAGTGCAAGGTAAACAAAAAACTCCACAAAGGCATCCTCAACTAACACAGAACCGGCCACAACCCAACAAGCGTCAGAAAACCTCAAAACCAACCACCGATGAGCGACTTGCTGCGGTGCCATCGAGCCTGGTGCCATGCCCATACAAAGTCCTGGCGTTGTTTAAATCACTTCTGGGATACTCCCAGATCCTGTAAAAATACTCTGTAAACGGGCATGTAGCATGCCCTATAAAATGTGACATTTCATGGAAAGTTTTATAAGTTGTGTAAAACATCCCTGTAAAATAAATAAAGCGTAAAGTGTAAAATACCCCATAAAATTTCATGTCATGTAAAAGACCCTGTAAAATGTCAAATGTCATGCGAAGTGTCAAAAGTCATGTAATAGACCCTGTAGAATGCCATGTGTCATGTAACATGTGGAATAGGCGGCGTAAGTGCTTGTGCGCTTGTGAATGTCACACAGTGAAAGGTAGCTCTCTGACAACTCTCTTACAACTCGCTTCCAACTAGCTGACAACAATTTGTTTACTGTTGGCAGCAAGTTGGAACATAGTTGTCAGCGAGTGGCAGCGAGTGGCAGCGAGTTGGAACACAGTTGTCAGCAAGTGGCAGAAAGTTGGGGTGCATTTTCCCAGCTGGCAGCAAGTTGTCAGCAAGTTGAATGTAATTTGCACCACATGCACTTTATGGAAGTGTGTACAAATTGTTTTGACCCATAAAATGTATAATCAAACAAGAGTGCAGAAAATGAGAAGAAAGGGTCACATTCTGATTGGTATTTTACTGCTGTGAGAAGTCCACACTTTCTACACTGAGGACATTTGTATAGTCATTTTTCCAGTTGTTATTCTCGATTTAGTCATTTGACATGATTTTTTGCTTTATCATTATGCATTTTATGTTTTCTCATTGCCTCAATTTTTTACCAACATTTGCATTATATTGCATGTGTTTTACCATAATATTTCATCACCACCTTGTGAAAAGTGTTTTGGGTCAAATGAAGGCTATAAATGTGTATTTTGGCAGCAAGTTGTCAGCCAGCTACCACATGCACCAAGTAAATATGTCGGCGAGTTGTCAACAAGCTGCATTTTGTTTGTCAGCGAGCTGGCCCTATTTTTAGGCTTTGGCAAGCGAGTTGTCACCTAGTTGTCAGAGAGCTACCTTTCACTGTGTCACAAGCGGAATTTTCGCTGTCACAAGCAGAAAAACCTATGTTTACCTAGTAAAAAGTGCACAATGTCAAATTTTGGCCAATGTGATTGTGAATGTCACAAGCACAAATTGGGACCTTGCACCGCCTATGATGTGGAAACAAACAAGCTGGGTCCAAACAGTATCGTGTAAAATGCCCAGTGAAAATACACACAAATAGACAACAGGACACATTACTCAATGCATCTTAGTGTTAATTCAATCAAATACTACATTAGCAACCGTCATATTCATACAGTATTTTTGAAACTTGAACAATAAAAATACCTATACATTTGCAGCGACAATAAATGTTTTGCATGACATCTGACATTTTACAGGGTTTTAAACGACATTTTTAACTTTACAGGGTCTTTTTCATGAACCATGACACAACAAATGCACAATATCACTCAACTCAAAGTGCTTACAATTTTCCACAAATCACAAAAATATGGCTAGACACAATAATTATTTCAGTAAAGCTGGAAAACTTCTTTTTATTACAAGTTTCCAGCAAACTTCGATAAAGCAATATAAAATTGACCAACACTCAGTAAACGATAAATATGTTAATGGAAACAGGTGGTAAATAGTGCAAAATGGACAGTCGTATTTATATACTCCAGTGAGTCGGTGACACTGCGCAGACGCACACTCATTACAGTCTGCTCTGGCAGTGCGCCACAAAGACATATGTAGGGTGTGCTTCTAAAAGTACCGATCTACAAAAAATCGATTTTGATTTTTGAAGCGCATTTTTTGGAAAATTTGTAGATCGGTACTTTTAGAAGCACACCTTTCATATGCACATGAACGACACTTGTAAAAAACCGGTGACAACTGCAATGCAATTTTTTGTTATTGGTCGATTCGACGGGGATCTACCATTTTTCCTTGAAACACCAACCTGGTTTTTTCAGAGTGAGAATTTTGAGGGGGGTACTTTGAGAGGGGTATTTCGAGGGGGGGGGGGTATTTCGAGGAAATACGGTATTCGACGTAATCTGGCGAATGACTACACTAAAGAATGTCAGTTCCACTCCCATCTCCGAAGCATCTCCTTTTGTCTGTCCAACATCGGACGAATCGCTTCGCAATCTGATCTGCGCGTATCTCAAATGGCGGATGTGTATTTTTTTGTATTTTTGGGATTTTTTGGACATTATTCAATGGAACCACGACTCTAAATTTGCCAAACAATCGAGTTGAGTCAGGCAAAAACCTTGAGTCTCGAGTCAGCTACATTTTTTCCGGTCGAGTCGGGCGAGTCATGTTATGTTTTTAAACTCTGTACTTGGAAATGGAACTTCCGAAATTTGACAATTCCGTGAAATTGGTAATTTACATGTGAAATTGCGCACTTGCGCACAAAAAAAATTGCAAAAAACCTGGTGCATAAGTACCGAAATTTTTGCCAGCGCTCTTGTAAACTGACTGTAAAATGACGGCATCACATTTGCCGTTTTTTTACCTTACGAACCCTCAACAATGTATTCTAAACAATGTATTCAATAGGCATCACTCACCAATGACAACTTTGGGGTCGCTGCAATCCTGAAAGTACCCATCATAGACGGTGCCCGACGGGTACTGTTCTGCTCTCACTGACCACCCCAGCACAGCCAAAAGATCGGTCCACAGTTGACCTGGCTATTCGGCCACTTCTGGCTTTCCTGACAAGGGGGTTGCGGTGGTGAAGGAGTGGGGTTCGCCGGCGGCGTTGCAGTGCCGCACGCGGGAATGGAGCCGGGCGGCACGCACGTCCGCTAGCTGGCCGTGGAGACGGAACCTGCAGTTGGAACAAAATGGAGAATAGCAGACATCAGACAATACACACATATTTACAGGGGTTCAGTGTGGGAAGGGGGGTCGAGCGTTAGCCTATGTGAACCTTTTTTTAGCTAATTTGCTTGCCCCCAATCCCCCACCCCCAAATTTTTTCAGCTATGTATGCCTCCGGGGGACAGATTTACTATCAACATAAACCCCCAGCCGGGGTCCAAATTACCTAAACCCCACTTAGGAACTAAGCAGACGGGCACCCGCACCACTCCTGATCCACTGGTTGTTGGCACGGATCCAAAATTCGTCGGAGCACGGCACAATGCCCACCTTTTCGCCGTCGTTGCACACAGCGCAACGGCCCCTCTCAGCGCAACGGCCGGTGACGGTGTCGAGCGCCTTGGGGCTGGGACACCACTGCAGCACCTGCAGCGGGGAGGGGGGGGGGGGGTTATTGTTTGGGAGGGAGGTATTTAGGGCGACAACAGTTATGATCCACCATGGATATGAGCATTCCAGTTATACTAGCACTTGACTGTTTAAAAATGTGATTTATCTAGTTATACTCGGGTGACATTACAGCCTACATTTTTCCGGAGGAAACACTCCATCATGACGTCATGATCGCAGTGTGCAGTGAACTGCGGCTGACTGCACCACACTGCGGCCATAGGGGATTTTGGGGTGAGGATTTGAGGGGGGGGGGGGCGGGGGGGGGTCAACCTGCCGGCACGTGCTTATAACTCGGGAACCACTTGGCGAAAAATGTTGAAATTTGGATATGATATGGTTTCAGGTTGGGGCTACGCACAATTTCGACGAAATTTTTCTACGACCTCCCAGACCGGAGATAGGGGATATCTATAAAAGGTAAATTTTGCCTGTCGCTCAGAACATGCAAACTTCGCACATCAATAACTTGGCAATTTCTGGGCCGATTTGGATCGTTTAACATTTAAAATGCTCGGGACAACCTGCAGATTAAATTTTTTTAGTCATTTTAGTGATGTCTAAATTACGTATGCCGATTTGACCCGGTTTTTCAACACAAAAAAATAAATTTTTTTGAACATGCTATCGTAAACTTTAGACAACAAGAATTCATATAAAACAAAAACGAGTTCAATATCTCTTTCCGATCAAAAGTTATAGTGCTTCAAACTTTTCCTCCCATCCACATAAATAACCACAGGATGAACAATGCATGCAAGTTCAAAACTTCATATCTTGATCATTTCTCAGCCGATTTTCACCAATGAACTGTTAAAATGATCAGAATAACATGGAGATATCGTTTTTATGCACAGTTAACTTGTATGCATTTTCATTATGATAATTTCATTCAACGGTTCACATTATTTTCTTGTATTGTAAATCTGATGAAATATACGGATAGGTAATCTAATATACGTTCTGAGCGACAGGGGAAATTTACGTTTTTATAGATCTCCTATGCCGATTTTCATTAATGAACAGTTACCCTGGGTTACCCTGAGTTATTCACACGGGCGCTGATTGGTCGCCGGAAATGCCTGCGCATCATCATTAAACAGGCGCGCAGAGCACCAAATAACTCGGCCAATGATCAGAATAACATGGAGATTTTTATTTTTTTTCCATATTATCCATATTTTTTATCAGATTTACCACACATTAAAAAAACAAACTCGTGCATGAAATTTTCATAATGATAACTTTTCATAAGTGCACACAAATAAACTGTGAATAAAAACGATATCTCCATGTGATTCTGATCATTTTAAGTGATCATTGGTGAAAAGCGGCTAAGAAATGGTCGCGATATGGAGTTTTGAATTTGCATGCATCGTTCTTCATGCAGTTATTTATGTGGATAGGAGGGAAATCTTGAAGCGCCATAACTTTTCATTGGAAAGAGATATTGAACTCGTTTTTGTTTTACATGAATCGTCCCTGTCTAAAGTATACGATAGCATGTTCAAAAAATTTGTTTTCGTGCTTAAAAACCGGGTCAAAACGGCATAAGAACTTCAGACATCACTAATCCGACCTCAAAAATGGAATCGTGCCGATCATTTTAAGTGTTGAATGGCCAAAATCGGCCCAGAAATGGCCGAGTTATTAACCTTCAAACTCAGTCATTTCACATAGACCCCCCTTATCATAAATCTTTTTATAGCCTCCCCTTATCTCGGGACTAGGGCATCATTCGAGAAAACATAGAAATTATATCGTTGCCCCGACCCCAAACCCCAACATTTCGAAGGGTTTCAAAATCGGCCAATTTACGACAGAATGGGACGACATCAAAGTTTGGTGACCCCCCCCCCCCCCTAAAATGACACAGACGATTTATGCTATGCACACAAGCCACCCCGCAGATGACAAACAACCCACCTTGAGGAATACAGAAACGCATTGAGTTTCAGTGCCTTTGTTTAACACAGAAACACGGAAACTCGACAATTTTGAAAAACACGGAAACTCAAATGAGGTTTTTTTGGAGAACACGGAAACACAGTAGTACAGAAAATACAGTAATGTCTACAAAAACTGTTTTTCCAAAAAAATTTGTTTTAAAAAAATAACAGAAATAAAACACAGAAACTTCATGTTATTCATTTTTGAAAACTCAAAATACAGAAATTGTTTTTATTTTGAGAACTTAATCATCTTTCGTCACAGCTAGTTAAATATGGCACGAAATTCACTGCGAAAAGCCAGTAGATCAAATAACAAAATCAACAAAAAACAACAACAAATATCCAAATCGTTTGGCACACTGCCAACGGCCACAGATTTCTCCCTTCATTCACAGCCAACAAGAGCTTGAGATGAGATCTGCAGAAACATAAGGTCGACAATTTCGCAATGACGAAAACACAACGGATCGCTGCACACAGTGGAGCCAAACTACAGCCGTTCATTGAGCCTGTGCCTCAGTGCACGTAAACTCCCAGAGCATGTAGACTCCCAGTGCACGTAGATCCACAGCGAACAGGGTGCACACATGCACTGGGAGTTTACGTGCACTGAGAGTTTCAGCCATCAAAACTTCACATAAATTCAGTAGCGCTGATTATCGCATTGCGGCGAAACAGCGGGCTATGTATTGTCATGTGTCATTTGAAGGGTGTGCTTCTAAAAGTACCGATCTACAAAAAATCGATTTTGTGATAATTGCAATTGAAAGTTTGGAGTATGCAATACCCATACATGGGTATTGGGTATGGGAATGTTGGGTATGGGTATTTCGGCCATATTGTTGGGTATCAACATGCATGGGTATAATCATTGATTATACCCATAACACTAGCTATATAGAGTTTAGTGAATTATATTTTTGTAGTACAGTACATTTTAAAGGAACACATTGGTAATATCATGTAGATCGGTATTTTTGAAAGCACAATATCAGAAAGCTGTAGATCGGTACTTTTACCCAAAATAAAAAAGCACAAAATGAGTTTTTGCTGAATCAGACGCCGATCTGACATCGGTACTTTGAGAAGCACAAAAAATAATGTGCAGATCGGTACATTTAAAAGAACAATTTTGAAAAAAAAGTGTGTAGATCGGTACTTTTAAAGACACAAAAGCTGGTACTTTTAAAATTTCAAAAACTGTATTTTGCGTTTTTTTTGCTTTTTTCGACCCCCCATATCTCAAAATTGAATTTCGCACCCCCCACATATTATATATTTTTTTGAAGCGCATGTTTATGGGGACCCCAAAAATGGTCCTAACTCAAATTTGAAAAATTTGTAGATCGGTACTTTTAGAAGCACACCCTTCATTTGCATTGCTTCGTGCCCTTTGTGTTCGCCGCTACGGGAGCCGGTCGTGCCACACACCCGCCGCTCACACGAATCATCATCGATACTGTAAACCCGGCCGTCATGTAGCCAGCCTAGTCAGGGCGGCCTCTAAAATATGAAAATTGTAAAAAAAGTTCTAAAAAAACACTATGAAAGTGTCATTTGTCGGCTGCTTCACACTGTATTGAGAGTCCTTCAGCCCAATTTGGTTTCCAACCCGCTGGGTGATGTTATTTTGAGAATTAATATATCAATGGATGCGTTTGTGGGCAATACCGTATATCCTCGAACATATCCCCCAGGGAGTTATTTTTCATCAGAAGTTTTTTGAGGGAGGAGTTATTCGAGCGGGGGGAGTTATTCCACTGGGGTATTTTTTTGGTTAAACCTCACCGGTTTTTGTGCGGGAGTGGCCCCAGATGACGTTTCCGGGCCTAACTCAAAATTGTCATATTTTGGACTTGTCGACTTTTAGAATTCGACGCTTCAAATGCATTTTGCCGAATCTATCTATCCCGGAAGCATTTTACATTATACAGGGTCTGGGAGTGCTGACACAAGAAGCAACATAAATAAAATAATTATAAACACCTTCCCGGACAAGTTCACCACCCATTTTTTTATTTCACTATGAATGCAATATCTCCGTCCATGGGGGTGTTATAAGGCTGAAACTTTGTATATATTAAGTGGTAAGACCCCCTTACTCCCCAACAATGGGGGGAGGTGCGGCGACTCACTACAGGGTGGGTCGCCCTATATGCAAAAAAATGTTGTGGCGTTTTTGGTGTCCCAAGCAAGTTCACCACCCACTTGATTAGCTATTTACACTTTGAAGGCTATATCTCCAGCTGTGAGGGCGGTAGAAAGCTGAAATTTGGGGGATGTCTTGCCAACAACCCCCCTCACAATACACCAGTGGGGCGGCTGCCGACGACCCACTAAAGCATGGGTCACTGCATATAAATTTGATAATTTTTTTTTAAGAACCACCCAAGTGTCCCAAACAAGTTCGCCACCCAACTGCATTATAAAAAATGTTGTGAGAACATACCTGATACAAAATTAAATCAGATATGAACCCTAGTTCTGCTCATTTATATTTTTTCAGTAGGGCACCCACCCTGTCCCATAAACAGCAGATTGAAAATTTCACTTTAAACCAATTTTTTTGTATCACACTTTAAAAGTTGGTTTACAAAGTTCACTAGGGGAGGGTCTAAGGTTCAAAGTTATGTAAACAACATAACCTCTAAAATGCTTCCATAAGGAAATTTATTTGGGGTGAATGAAAAAGTGAAAATTGTGTCAAATTTTCTTCCTGAAATGACATCATTTTGACATCATAGAATTTCCTAGTGAACTTTGTAAACCTAGTGAACTTTGTAAACCCTAGTGAACTTTGTAAACCAACTTTTTAAGTGTGATACCAAAAATTGGTTTAAAGTGAAATTTTCAGTCGGCTGTTTATGGGAAAGGGTGGGTGCCCTACTGAAAAAAATTTTTTTGGCTGAAATAGTGTTCCAACCCGATTCATTTTTATATTAGGTATGTTGTTGCAACATTTTTTTTATGCAGTTAGGTGATGAACTTGTTTTGGGACCTTTTGGCTGTTTTTAGAAAATGATTAACTTTATATGCAGTGACCCATGCTTTAGTGGGTCATTCGCAGCCGCCCCACTGGTGGATCGTGAAGGGGGTTGTTGGCAAGACATCCCCCAAATTTCAGCTTTATAACGCCATCACAGCTGGAGATATGGCTCTTGTAGTGTAGCCAATCAAGTGGGTGCTGAACTTGTTTGGGACACGAAAAACGGCAAAAAAATTGTTGCATATAGGGCGACCCACCCTGTAGTGAGTCGCCGCACCTCCCCTGTTGTTGGGGAGTAGAGGGGTCTTACAACTTTATATACATAAAGTTTCAGCTTTATAACACCCCCATGGACGGAGATATTGCATTCGAATTGAAATAAAAAAATGGGTGGTGAAATTGTCCGGGAAGGTGTTTAGGTAACCTGATCCAGGGTTGGCAAAATCTCAGAAAAAAATAAAAATAAAATAAAAATAAAATGGAATATTCAAGAACAAAATAAAATACAATAAAATGGAAAATTTAAAAATCAAAATAAAAATTGTATAAAAATTCAAATTTTTGTAAATTTTTTGTAAAATTGTATAAAAATTTGTATTTTTGTAAAATTGTATAAAAATTCATATTTTTTTGTAAAATTTTGTCTCATTGCTTGAGTCTCTGCCTGTTTATTCATGGATCTGGGGGCAGTCCCAAGCATTGTAAAGTGCCAAATGTCATGTAAAATGTCATGCAAAGTGTCAATTGTCATGACAAATGTAAAGTAAAGTGTAAATTGTCATGACATGTAAAAATTAAAGTATCAATTGTCAAGCAAATTGTGTTCAAATCTCATGTTTTATTTTGAAATCTTATGTTTTGTATTCAAATTATGTTGTTGTTGACTCCAAATCTTATGTGAACATCTGGATACAAAAACATAAGATTTGGATATAAAACATACTATGGATACAAAAACACAAGATTTGGATACACAATTTACACTTTGCATGACATTTGTCATGACAATTGCCACTTTGCTTGAAATTTTACATGACACTTGACATTTTGCATGACAATTGATACTTTACTTTATATTTGTCATGACAAATGACACTTTGCATGACATTTTCCAAATGTGCCCAGCACACTCTAGTAGTCCTTCTACTGAAAATGCAAACCATTCTTATCAATAATTGTAACTTTACACTTGCAGCTAGCTAACAATACATACTGCATGCAACTTTTGAAAAGTAAGGGAAAAATTTGTCACAGGTTTTTTATGTATAGGTCTAATTATAACATTTTTCTGGCCTTGCATGCATGTTAATGATTTGTTGTAAATTTTTGTAAAATTTTTGTAAAATTTTTGTAAATTTTTTGTAATTTTTTTGTAAAATGTGTCATTTTCTTGTATTAATGACTTTTTGGAATAAAATAAAATGAAACAAAAATAAAATTAAAATAAAATAAAATTTTTATACAATTTTACTAAAATGAATTTTTATAAAACCAACCCTGACCTGATCTGATTAACATTAAACTTATCTCAGTGCTCCAAAGAACTTTTCTTCACTAGTCATGAAATAAATATAAGGAACTGAATCCAGGTGTTCCATGGGGCCGCATACATTTACAAGCAGTGGAGTTATTTTGGCGCTGCCACTTTTGGCGCTTGGCGCCACTCTCCTCTGGCGCCATTGGCGCTTGGCGCTGGGTTTTGAAAAGCGCCATGGCGCTTTTTACATCACTACCCCAGAGATTATCGGAAGTGATCAGGTGGAAGTGCCGAAGCCGAACCCTGTAAAGTGTGTCAAATACCCTGTAAAATTTCAAATGACAAAGTGTCGAAAGTCAGGTACCGTGTTTCTTCTTATGGAAGGATGCCCTTCTATTTGTTTGTCAACCTTATTACCCAGTTCTATATTGGAAGCCGCCCTTCTTTTCTGTTTATTTCGGTATTTTTGCAAGTTCTGTTTTTCAAGTGTTACGTCACAGTGAGTGCAAAGAATGATGATTAATAGATTCCATAAAACATTCGATATTCAAATTGCACCAAGCACCAAAGCCACGAAATAACACCCACTGACATTTTGTTTCAAAAATATTTCATTACTGAACTTTCAGCGTTTCTCATGACATCGACACTTTGCATGAGAATTTACAGGGTGCGTGACTGCACCTGACATGATTTGATTGAAATGCACATCGACTGTCCGAGTCCCACAATTAATGGCACCACCACCACGTAAAAATTTCGCTCATTTCGCAAAATTACTTCGCACCGGGCAAAGTCACAGAGTTACCGACAATATTTGACAGAAAGTTTTTACAGCGGAATCTTTGCTGGGGGATTTTTTCATGCGAAATTTGCTTCTGTTTTCGATTTGAGGCATGCATATTAGTTAAAAATTTATTTTTCGAAAATGCACTACCAACTAGTGATGGAAAAGCGCCAGAAAAAAGGGCGCCAGGCGCCAAGGGCGCCATGGCGCCATTCGGAAAGTGGGCGCCAAGCGCCAAGGGCGCCACAGAAAAAGGGCGCCAGGCGCCAGGGGCGCCACGGAAAGAGGGCGCCAAGCGCCAAGGGCGCCATGGCGCCATTGAAAAAATAGGGCGCCAGGCGCCAAGGGCGCCAGGATAAAA
Source organism: Sphaerolaimus hirsutus (assembly GCA_964036195.1). Lineage (NCBI taxonomy): Eukaryota > Metazoa > Nematoda > Chromadorea > Monhysterida > Sphaerolaimidae > Sphaerolaimus > Sphaerolaimus hirsutus. The sequence continues at coordinate 17,693,253 of OZ038450.1, forward strand.
AAGTTCTCACAACACCCTGTGTGTGCTAAAAATGTTTCTACAGCACGCATTCACTTGTTAATTCGCGTTCTCCAGGATGTAATGAACAAAAAACAAGACTAGCAGCTATAAAAATTTAAAAAAAATTCACATGACGAATTCAAACACAATGAAAATTGTCATTTGACAACAATCAGTTTACTTCAAATATACTTTTCCAATCAATGTTTCCTTGGAATGGACAAAAACGGAATTGCAACGATTTGAATCCGTTTATTTGTTATTTTGCAAGTTCGACGGTTCATCATTCATGCCTTCTGATCTGTCAGACACATCTGATGAACCGTTGGATGAAAGATTTCCACCAATTCACACCACTTCGTCCATTTTTCTGGCCAATTTAGATCATCCACGGATGCGTTTTCATTTTTTTTCATTAAAGCGGCGTTTACACTGCAAAATGTGCCGACAAATCAAAAAGTGAAAAAGCTCCATAATTTCGTAATTAAGTTCTATATCTGCAAGAAAAAACAGTGAAGTATACTCACTAATTAAGTGCACTCGCATGCCAAATTTCAGATAAATCGTACATTCCGTTCGAGAGTTATGAGCATTTGAAAAATATTTTGTTGTCGGTTCGCTTTTTTGGATTGAAAAAATCTTGTTGTTGGCACAAGCTTTTGATTGGCGACAATGCGACGATGAGCGCTTGTCGTCACACGAGAAACAATGTCATCAAGGGAGGTTGATTTTTGTTTTTGCTTGTCCTCATAGAGCTGCGAACGTGTTTTTTGTGACGACAATGAGTAAATTTTTAAATTTTAAATGTGTATAAATTGAGTTATAGAGAACATAAATGACAGTTGCAGTTTATCATCCTGGCAATGTAGAATACCATATTTCCTAGAAATACCCCCCCCCCCCCCGAAAAATGGGCACTACGAATTAATAAACCCCCTCTCGAAATACCCTCCCGCAAATTGAGTGTAAATAGAACGTACATGACAAAAGGTGTTTTTTTGTGAACTGGTAATGCATAACACAGTTAAAAACAATGAATGTGTTTCGTTATAACGTTGTTTATATTAGGTTGCAAAGAAAGTTCTGTCTGTCTGCTTTTATGCTCCGCTTTGTTTCTAGAAACAGACAGAACTTTCTTTCCAACCAAATACCATTGACCTACTCATTAAAGTCTGTAGACTGTTATATATGGTGTTTTTTGTCGCATTTTTCAACGTAAACACCTTCCCGATCAAGTCCGGCCCCCTATTTTTATACTCACTTCGCATGCCCTATCTCCGGTTGTGTGAGGGGTGGAAAGCTAATACTTGTGGGGTATATAGGTGCAACCCCCCACTACCCCTCATGAATAAATGGGGCAGCGGCGACTCATTTTAGAGGGGGTCACTGTATATGTGAAAAATTTTTGCGGCATTTTCACTGTCCCGCACAGGTCCGGCCCCCAGTTTGTTTCTTACGCTACAGCTTGTAAAAGGGGCGTCAGACGCCAATAATGCCATAGGAAAATGATGCTAAGTGCTAATGACCTTCTCAAATGGCGCCAGTGCCATGGCGCCATTATATCACTAATCCCGATTAGCATTCGAAAAATAACCTGTGATTTATATTTTCGAAAATCACAATAAATATAAATAACCCGTGATTTATATATATTTATATTTTTTTCCAAATTCTGAGTGATATATTTATATATATTTTTTGAATTTGAATAAAATCACTGAGAAAATCACTCATACTTGATACATTGTGGTGCAATTATTGCGCTTTATGACTAAAACATGTAATCTGTGCAAGAGAAATTTGCGAGTGATTTTCTCCAGAAAATCTCTCTGTTCATGTAGAGCATTATTGGATTAAATATGTATTTGAAGCAGGTAAACATTGTGCCTACACACTAGTTTTCACCCTGACTTTTTTGAAAACTGAAATGGCCAAAAATGGTGACATGTTTCCATCAAGTTTTCCACTACTGAAAGCTATATACAGGGTGGCGCACGTCAGGTGCACGGTTTCAATCTGCAGTCAACAAGTCAATGTTAAATGAAACCTGTTTAAATTTGGTATGGCAGTAGATAAATGCACCCCATTTAGTATGTTAAGAGCACATAGCAAAATTCTTATGTCAGAACGTGTAGCACATTGAACGGATGTTTTGCTTTGGAGTTATGTGAAGGGGAAGGTCCACAGTCCACAGTTGCCCAAAATGATAGACATTGAGCAGTTGAAGCATCTGATGGTCCAGCAGTTCAATGAAATTTTGCCTAGCATGCGTGTGAATGTTGTGGTTGAAATGCTTAATCATTTGGGTATTGTCATATTGCGATAATGGTGGTGGTTCTGTAGAGTGACGTTCCTTCATATGGTTTGATGTATGTGAAAATTTAGCGATATGAATGTGTGCTCTTAACATACTAAATGGGGTACATTTATCTACTGATATACCAAATTTCAGCACTTTTCATTAAAAATTGACGTGTTGGGAGCAGATTGAAACTGTGTGTCTGACGTGCGCCACCCAGTATGTTCTGTTTTCACAAATGGCATGAATTTTGGTGGGTGGTGTTGGCAAATAACTAGTTTGATTACAGCTCAAACTCAAATGATGACAAATGGTGACATCACCATCAATTAGTTTTCATTTTGTATGTGACAAAAATGTAAACTGTTTTAGTAACTTTTTATTTATGTCATGCTGCTATGAATTCTATGGTTATCTTTTAGGTATAAAGCATCTCTCTATCTTATAACATACTTTCCTGAAATAAAACATGACTTTGAACCAAAAAATACCAATTTGATGTGATCAAAATTTATCTACAGTAATTGAAAGCTCAGTTTACCATTTTTGAAAACTGATGATGCTTGGTGACATGCACCAATGTGAGCTGTTTTCAAATATGGGGAACAATTGTGGAAAACTGTCACCATGGTGTCACCAGTGCCACTAGTGTCATCACAATGTTGCCTAAATGTAGCCATGTGTCCAAAAATGAGTTTACACAGCACATCACCATTGAAAAAGTGCTGAGCATGAGCTATTTAGTCAAACATCCATTGCCACGACCAGGCGCTATAGGTTGAGTGCTAAATATTTGCAGTGCAAAATATTTTTGAAGTTTTCATTGAGGTTGAACTGAAGGTTGAATTTTTCTGTGATATTTGCTTGATGTTTTCACTTGTAAAATATTGTATAACTGAATACTGCTTGTGGAATGATAATAAATGGACTGTGGTATATTAGAGTACATTTTTTTGCTTGCAAATGGTAAATAAAGCCCAGAATATTGCTTGAAATTGAAATAAAGTGCAAGTGATTTTTTGAGATTTTTTTCGAGCTTAGAGTTATTTTTTCAGTAATTTAATTATATTTTCTGGAGACCTAGAGTGATTTATATATATTTATATTTTTTCCAATATTGGAGTGATATATTTATATTAATTTTCCAAAAAATTGGTGATTTTTTCAAATGCTAATCCCGATGCCTCGATATTTTTTCCCAATCCCAAACCTTAAATTTTAAAAGGCTTTTTTTCGCTTTTATTTTGTGACAAACTTGACCTGCTGGTTTAGAGTGTTTTATAGAGGAAGGTTTAAGGTTCCTAGTTGCGTAAAGAACTATACCACAAAAATGCCTCCATTAGAAAATTTACATGGGTTAATTCAAAATAGAACATTTTGACAATTTTTGTTCCTGTAATGGCGTAATTTTGACATCATAAAGTTCACCCCAAGTAAATTTAATAATTGAGGCATTTTAGAGGTAAAGTTTTTTACGCAGCTTGGAACCTTATACCCCACTCTTGAGAACATCCTAAAAAGCAAAAAGTGAATTTTTCAATTTGCCAAGTTCTTTTTCTTGTCTGCTGCTTAGGGGGTGGGTGTTTGTGGAATGTTTGTGGCTTAAGGCCATGGCACTGGCGCCATTTGAGGTAGCCAAGTGGTGCCACGCCATGGCACCTATTTCCTGTAGCGTTATTGGTGCCTGACGCCCCTCTTTCAAGCCATAGCGTGAGAAATAAACTGGGGGCCGGACCTGTGCGGGACAGTGAAAACGCCGCAAATTTTTTTCAGATATACAACGACCCCCTCTATAGTTAGTCGCCGCTGCCCCATTTATTTATGAGGGGTAGTGGGGGGTTGCACCTATATACCCCACAAGTATTAGCTTTCTACCCCGCCCACAACCAGAGATAGGGCGTGCGAAGTGAAAATAAAAATAGGGGGCCGGACTTGATCGGGAAGGTGTTTACATTACAAACAACAAATAGCATTAAAAAAATAAAACCCTTGATTCATATTTTTGACAATCACAATAAATATAAATACCGTATTACCTCAAATTATTCCCCCCCCCCTCGAAATACCCCCCTAAAATTGAGTGTAAAGAGAACGTACATGACAAATATCGTAGTTTGTGATCTGTACAATGCAGAACACACGTTAAAAGTGATGGCTAAGCAAGGACGTACGCAGGGGGGGGGGGGGCGGGGGGGGCGGCCGCCCCCCCCCGTTCCCGGGTCGGACATAAAGATTTGCCAGGAATGGCACTTTTCTAAAGCGATTTTGTAGGCACTTTGTAGGGGTGAATTTGCACTTAACTTGCTCAGCATACCTGCTGTATTAAATGAATAGTACTTGTGAAATAATAATTAATGGATTGGGGGATGTTAGAGTACATGTTTTGTGCTTGCAAATAGTAAATAAAGCCCAAAATATCAATTGGAATTGAAATAAAGTGTGAGTGATTTTTTTTGCAAAAAATACCCATTTTTTGTCGACTTGTTATGTATATTGCATTTTGTCTGATGTTTGTGACTTCAAGTCAAGTTTTGCATGGAATATTGCTTTAATAAGGTTATAAGAAAAGGCTAATACATTGAAAATAACTTTTCACACTGTAGAAGTATGTGGGAGCACAGTGGCTGGATATTATATACTAACTAACATATCACGGCTTATTATTACACAATAGCATGAACAAATGAAAGCTTTCACACTAAAAATGCCTAGGGTGTCAATAAATTTTTTTACAGAAAATGGAAACGGAAAAAAAATTTCAGCAGCCGGAAAACGGAATGGAAAACGGAAATAAAATTTGCACTTGGCAGAAAAGGGAAATGGAAAAAAAATTTCACTGCCCAGAAAACAGAAAAAGGGGCCGGAAAAATGGAAACGGAAAAATGAAATTTGCATGGAGATGGAAAAATTTGCTGAAATTTTGCCAGAAAATGGATAAAATTTCCTGAAATTTTTCTGGAAGTAGAAAAACTTTGTGGAAATTTTGCTGGAAACAGAAAAAATTTACAAAATTGACAATCTGCATGAATGTTTACCAGTTTGGCTGGAACAGAAAACAGAAAGTTGAGCCAGAAAAAAATTAAATGAGGAGGAAAAACAGAAAATTTAGCCGGAAAATGGAAAAAATGAGCCGGAAAAACGGAAACGGGAAAAAAAATGTGGCCGGAAAACGGAATGGAAAAAAAAATTCAGCAGCCAGAAAACGGAAAAATTTTGCCTGTGGAAAACGGAAACGGAAAATGTAAAATTGACACCCTAGTTTTGATACCTCTGGTTTGTTTAAAAACAACATTTTTTATAAAAAGATGGTTAAAAAACACTTGCCATCCCTAGTGAGTATGTGCATATATAAGGTGATATTGGGCACTAGACATTTCCATATGAATCAATTTTCTGTTGAATGCTATTTTTTGTTGAAATTTAATATGAGGTGTTTTGGGATTTAGGGTGTAAACTAATTAGTGATGATTTTTTGTGATTGTACATATTTATGTACATTCACGTGTCCCATTCTGTCGTACCTTGGCCGATTTTGATGCTGTTCAATTATGTTGGGGTTTGGGGTCTGTGCTATGACAGACTGTTTTGGTTTGCTCGAATAATCCCCCAGTCCCGATAAGGGGGGACTATAAAAAAGTGATCATTTTGCATGGATGATCTGGTTTTGAAGCTTAATCACTCAGCCATTTCTGGGCCGATTTGGATTGTTCAACACCCAAAATTATCAGAACGACCTGAACATTCAATTTTTGTGGTCAGTTTAGTGATGTCTAAAATTCCGAATGCCGATTTGACCCAGTTTTCGAACATCATAAAATAATTTTTGGAACATGCTATCATATACTTTAGTCAAGAAGAATAAATCTGGCCCAAAAATTACTTTTATATCTCTTTTGACTAAAAGTTATAGCACTTTGAACTTCCGCCTCTCACTCATAAAATAACTGCATAAATGAATAAATGAATAAAGAACAGCGCATACAGATAATCAGAACATAAAAATGAAATCTACAGGTCGTTATGATCATTTTAAGCATTCATAGGTGAAAATCAGCTTAGAAATGGCTGAAATGGAGAGTTATGAATTCGCATGCTTTGTTCCTCATTTATATTTATTGTTTTAAATTTATATTCATTGTTTGGAGGTGGAAGTTTGAGGTGCTTTAACTTTTTACTTGAAAGAGATATTGAATTAATTTTTGGGCCGGATTTATTATTTTTGTTTGAAGTATATGATAACATGTTCAAAAAACTGTCAAAAATTTTTTTATTACGATTATTTTTCATGTTCAAAAACCGGGCCAAATCAGCATACGTAATTAAGACATCTCTAATCTGTCATCAAAAATTGAATCTGTAGGTTGTCCTGATCATCTCAAGTGTTGAACGATTCTAATCGGCCCAGAAATGGCTGAGTTATAAGTAACGATGGCAAACAGTCGAAAAAAAAGTATTTAAATTTTTAAGTGTTTTTTCTGAAATGAATTTTCGAATTTTCGAATTTTTCGTCAAAATAATTTTCAAATTTCGAATTTAATTTTCGAATTTCGAATTTTCGAATCTTTTTTGGCAATTTTCGAATTTTTTTGGCTAGTTTTCGAATTTTTTGAAATAATTTTTGAATCTTTTTGGCAAAATATTGGATTTTAAGCTTGAAACACAGAATTTGGACTGTCTTCATGTTCTGCTCAGTGTTATAACCTTATTTTTACCATAATTTAGCATTAAAAATGGTGGAAGGATTTATGCAAACCAGTGTGCTGCTTCCTCATTTAATTCACACATTGGCACATTTTATTCACCAACACAGCGAAGGCAATAAAATGAACAATTGAAAAATTGGCATCAAATAAAATATCGGCATAAAAAAATTGGTATCAAATACCATATTTCCTGGAATTAACCGCCCTGCTGGCTGCCCCCCCCCCCCGGGTTTATTTTTTCAGAGTGGAAACTTGGGGGTTTAAACGAGGGTGGGTATTTCGAGGGGGGTTATTATTTTGCCAGAAATTTTTCAAAATCCCAGTACTAAATTGTTGTTTGTAAGTAACACAGATGTCAAAAAATTCAACAAAAACTGCCATTTATAAGACTCTATAGACTAACACACACACACACACCTGTTGTAACACAACACAGTCATTGTTTTTGGCATGTGTTCTGTGTTTCCAAGATCACAAACCGCATTCCATTCTCTATAAACCAAATTGGGGGGGGGGGGTATTTCAAGGGGGTTTAAAAATTCATAGTGTAAATTTTGAGGGGGGTAAATATTTCGAGGGGGGATATTTCGGGGATGTGTCAAAGTCCACCTCTTCCACCGCGGATGACATTTCAACGTTTTTTTTGTTACATTTCGCTTTTTCATACGCGCCGCGTATCAATTGTCGATTGATATAGCACGTTGAACTTAAGATAGCGTTTTGTTGCCTTGAATCACCTGAAAAATTCGAAAACTATTTTCGAATTTTTGAATTTTCGAATTTTCGAATTTTTTAAAAAAGAAATCGATTTCTAAGTGTTTTTTCTAGGGGCGAAATAAAAATTCGAAAATTCCGAAAAAATTCGAAAATTCGAAAATGTTTTCGAATTTTCGAATCTTTGTTTGCCATCGTTAGTTATAAGGATTCAAAGTCAATGCAAAATATCTCTTTTTATAGATCCCCCTTACCTCGGGATTGGGGGATTATTGGGGCAATACAAAACAATCCGTCATAGCCCAGACCACAAACCACAACATTCCCGGACGGCATCAGAATCAAGCAAGGTACAGCAATTTTTGGTATTTTATGTATTTGTCGGTTCGGGTCTCGTTAACGAGACCCGAAACGACAAATTGTGCAAAAACAATGGTGGTCGGATCAATGATGAGACTGTTTGTCGTCACGTAGCTGTCACAAGCTGTGAACGGTTTTTCTGTGACGACAACAGTCAGGAGTAAATCATTCAACGAGACCCAACCGACAAACGCCGATAACGAGGCTTTTTTGTCGGCACACGCAAAAATTTTAAAAAATTTGTGCGTTGTCGTGACAAAATGAGCATTGCCGACAGAAAAAAATTTGTTGGCACAGCTCGCAGTGTAAACGCCGCTTAACACAGCACTCATTTTGAAACCCTACTGGCCCTGAAAGCCCTTTTAAAGCAAGGCGCCAGGCGCCAAGGGCGCCACGGAAAAAGGGCGCCAAGCGCCAAGGGCGCCATGGCGCCTTTCAGAATGTGGGCGCCAGACGCCAAGGGCGCCACAGAAAAAGGGCGCCAAGCGCAAAAAAGCCCTTTGGCGCCCTCAAATGGCGCCAGCGCCATGGCGCCATTCCATCACTACTACCAACGCACCACCTACAACTTACATATTCAAGTCACTTGAAGTTTTTGTATTTATCTGCTCCGAAGTGTAACGATCACAAATGTAAATACGTACTACGAACGATAAAATAGATAAGGTAAATACAAAAATGACACAACCCACCCGGTGTTCGTTGGCACATCGCTCTGTAATCGAATGAAATCTGGGGGGAAAAATGCTAATTAATCGTGTTTTTTAAATTTAAAGCTGAATTATCGCTGTCGCCCACGACGACTTCAAGCTTTAAATATGAAATTCGTAAATATTTTTAAAACCTATTTTTTTTGCCACTAATTTGCCGGAACCAAACATCGCCTTGATTGCACTCGGGTGTGAACGGGTGTGAACATCAAGGATGTGAACCTTGATTGCACTTACCCACGGCACACCTTACAGTGAAATCTACCATGCCTTATCTGAATAAACGAACAGACATAAAAACTTGTGATCAGATCACATTGCTCCACTGGGTGAATATGGTGCACAATTTTTCACGTAACTTTATTCATCAAAATATGGTAAGATTCATTGTATAGTTCTGTCCATTTAGTTACAGACCCCTATTGTTACGTTTTGGATACTGGACGTTGGGGTTTGGCTTGTAAGTTGACGCTCAAATGAGTGGTCCGTGATCGCCCAGCACCATCAAATGAGATATGGTGAGCGACTGATGACTTGCCAAGGGCATCTTTTTGATTAATTATTATCGTTAAACTCCAGCCATACACAGAAATGGGCATATTTTGTCTATTTTGCGAATATTTTCCGTACTGCATAATTTTTGCGGGCGACGTCACTGTTCGCATTTCGATTGTGTGATGAGGTGGAAAATATTCAATAAACGCGGACAAAATCTGACACAACACATCAGGGGGCACTCCCAGACCCTGTAAAAAGCCATGTCAAATGTCAAATGTCATGCAAAGTGTCAAAAGTCATGGAAAATGCCCTGCAAAATGGCAACTCGGTTAACTCCCCTGAGTAGTGATGGAAAAAGCGCCAGACTTTTGGCGCCAAGCGCCAAAAGCGCCATGGCGCTTTTCGGGCCCCCAGCGCCAAGCGCCAATGGCGCCAGAGCAAAATAGCGCCAAGCGCCAAAAGCGCCATGGCGCTTTTCTGAAGCCCAGCGCCAAGCGCCAATGGCGCCAGAGGGTAATGGCGCCAAGCGCCAGCGCCAAAATTTTTCTGTGCAATTCGTTCATAGTATGATGAATTCATAACTGTGCCGCACCGTAGTAGACAACAAAATCCCGTTTTCTTACAATAAACTTTGAGTTATCAACGTTTATGAGGCTTAAAATGAATGAGGGCGAAGGCGAAGAACTACCGTATTTCCTCGAAATACCCCCATGGGGTTTATTATTTCGTCAGCAAATTTCGAGGGGGGTTAATAAGAGGGAGGGACTTATTCGAGGGGAGGGGGCTTTATTATCACATCAGAAATGTTCGTGAACAATTATAGTATAGAACAGACTTTTACATACCCAAAACCGGTAATTTATGTGATCAAACCGGATATCTTTGGACGTATATGCATACCTATATACATATACAAACTAAATACTTTATTAATTCAAGGGAGGGATAATTTGAGGAAATATGGTAAATACATTTGTCCCCAAATATTACATACTATTAATGTCCCCTAACACCCTTATATTTATTCAGTTGTTCTCAAAATTGATCAACTGGATTGTTGATTTTCACTGTATTATCACAATTTTTATAATCATGGTTGGCGCTTTTTTGGCGCCATTCAAAAAGCCGGCGCCAGGCGCCAATAGCGCCACCAGAAAATGGCGCCAAGCGCCAAAAGCGCCATGGCGCTTTCTCAGATCCCGGCGCCAAGCGCCAATGGCGCCAGAGCGTTTTAGCGCCAAGCGCCAAAAGCGCCATGGCGCTTTTTGCTTTGGCGCTAGCGCCAGGCGCCAGCGCCATGGCGCTTTTCCATCACTACCCCTGAGGTCTTATTCAAGGATTTAGGGGTAGGCTATTTTGAGGTTTAGAAGCTAAAAAAGTGGGAAAAATCGCTAAAAATAGGTGAAAAATACCTAAAAATAGGTTCAGAATAGGTACAAATAAGCACATAAATAGCCAAAAATAGCTGAAAATAGGCAATAAGACATACACATGTTTACTCATGAGCAAAAGTATAAAAAAATTACTTTACATTTTCTGTACTCAGGGGTGAGTAAAAAAAAAAATACTTTACGTTTACGTATACTTCGAAAAAAGTTCGGTACTTTGTACAACTCTGATAAATATACTACCACTCTAGACAATTGTGAAATTCACGGGTTTAACCTTTAAAAAGAACAGTGAACAATTGTTCAAATATGAAGAATGATTGAATCCATAGACAAACCCATTCCTTTTTAATAAGACAGTGACAGTTCAATTCCCCATTTGCATTACCTAATGCATAAATTACTTTTATGTTACTCTTCCTTATTTAATTGCTTATCTTCCGTGTTGAAATGTAATCGGGGTCGATATTGTTGACGTCATGCATATAATGTGCATTTTTTCGATTCAATTTTATTTTATTTGATGTGATTACCTACAGTTCTTACCCCGCGTCTGCATTCATGCGGCTATTATTGTTTTTCTATATTGAAATTTAGCCATCAAATATATTTACAGTAATCACACATTTTAACATAAATCACATATATTCACCTAATATCATTACTTTTATCACGCAATGACGACAAATGGAGTTTGTGGAATCTTATTTTGTGAAAGGCAAATTGAACTGCAGTAATTAACCACAATTTTGTAACTGATGTTACCCAAGGGTCTTTATACTACCTACCGTACTTCCACGAAATACTCCCCTCAAAATGACCACTATGAATCAATAGACCCCCTCGTAACATCCCCCTCCCAACATTAATGAAAAAAGCTTTGGTTTGTTATCCAGGCAATGCAAAACGCACGTTAAAGCAATGACCGTGTTACGTTAGAACAGAGTTTGTACCATCTACAGCAAAACCTCGAAAAAGACACCCCCTCAAATACCCCCCTGTTGGCGAGGTGAGGAAAAAAAACTCCCCCTCTTGAAAAACTCCCCCCTCTGTATGACAGGGATACAATACAAAAATACAGTAGAGTACGGCAGCAACAGAAGATAAATATTTATAATATCTGAGTTACATGAGTTGACAGACTGCATCCGTACAATGGATTAAGTTCAATTTTTCTGAGGAAAAAATAACACCCCCCCCCTAGAATAAGTCCCCCCCTCAGTGGAAAACCTCACATGCAATTATACACTACCGTGCAGAATAGTTGAGACTTTTCACACATAGAGAAACAGTAAGCAGCGGGTCCACCACACTTTTTTGCTTCCCAATTAATTGTCCCTTGCCCAATTTTGATGCCGTTTGAGTATGTTGGGGTTTGATGCTGGGGCTACTACGAATTTTTTTTGTTTGCTCAAATAATCCCCCAGGCCCGAGATAAGGGGGGTCTATAAAAAGATGGTCATCAAATATACAAAAAATTGGCAATCTGGATGAGTGTCTTTGAATTGAAGCTTAATAACTCAACCATTTCTGGGCTGATTTGAATCATTCAACACTTAAAATGATCGGGACAACCTGTAGATTCTATTTTTGTAGTCGGTTTAGTGATGTCTAGATTCCGTATGTCAATTTGACCCAGTTTTTGAACATGAAAGAATTATTTTTTTGAACATGCTATCATATACTTTAGACAACGAGGATTCATTTAAAACAAAAATGAGTTCAATATCTCTTTCCAATCAAAAGTTATGGCACTTCAAATTTTTCAATGGTGTCTAAATATTTTATGCTTATTTAACTGGGGTTTGCAGCATGAAAATTTATTTATTGAACAGTCTATAACATACTTTAGACAGAGAGGATTAATATGACAACAACGTTTTTTCAAAATCTCTTTCCAATCAAAAGTTATAGCACATACAAACTTCCATCTTCATTCAATCCAAAATAATTGCACATTACACATTAACAGTTGGGCCAACTTTTCTCCCTAATAGAGCAAAGCCAAAATCTCAAATTTACACACCAAATAGCCCAACTCAGTAGTATGCCTACCCCCATTTGGAGTCGCTGGCAATGGATGCAAAACTGCAGCAAAAAAAAATAAATTCCACATTTCCATATATCCATTGTCATATGCTGTTCATGCTTAGAATGTTTCTGGCTGCACACAGAGCTCAGCGATGCAGGCAAGCAGTTGCCATGGTGAAAATTTAAAAAAAAATGAACATAGGAATTGGATATAGACTTTAAAGTGAGATACTGGGTGGCTACTGCCCTAAACAAGAAAAGTCTCAACTATTCTGAAACATGAACAAACTGAGTTAATATGTTTGTATGCTAGGAATATATGCAGATTTGAACTTGAGGGGCGGTCATCCCAGGCATGTGTAGTCAACCCCCCAGTCTACCCATGAATAGTATCCAAATGTTTTGCATATCGACCATTTCGAAATTCTGGCAACATTAATCACGCAGCGCAAATAGTCTCAACTATTCTGCACGGTAGTGTATAACTGTTGGAATTGACCCAAAATCATGTTTTGAGCTCCAGAGAAAGTAGCTCCAGGGTAAAGTGTGTGGATGTGGAAAAAGTATGTGGTTTCGTTCTAGGGGACATTCTAGGCTTCACAACAATACAAAATATAGCCATAATGCCTTGATAGTTGGGTGCACAATAGCAACTAATGTGAGAAATGCTCAATTTGTGAAAAATTTCATTTCATATACTGTATTACGTCGAATCACCCCCATGGGGGTTTATTATTTCGCCACCAAATTTTGAGGGGGTTTTATTCCAGGGGGGGGGGGGGGTCTATTATTTCACAAGATATTTTGTGTAATTCCACACACTCCAATCTAGAAAAATGCACTAATGATAGAAAGATATAAGTGTTTATGGACATATATAAATTCATACGTGCGTAAATCCTGTCCTCAAGTCACTTAGTCATTAGTTTTAACGTTTGTTCTGCATTATACAGATCACACATGGTGGTATTTGTTGTGTACATACTGTTTACACTGTATTTGGGGGGGACTTATTCTAGGGGGGGTGTTATTTCTTCCTCAGAAAAATTGAACTTAATCCATTGTACAGGTGCAGTCTGTCAACTCATGTAACTCAGATATTTAATTGTTCAACAACAACAAAACAATGTGTATAAATTGACATTGTTACAACATAGACACTGCATACACATCATTATAAATATTTATCTTCTGTTGCTGCCGTACTCTACTGTATTTTTGTATTGTATCCCTGTCATACAGAGGGGGGGTTTTTCAAGAGGGGGAGTTTTTTTTCCTCACCTCGCCAACAGGGGGGGGGGTATTTGTGGGGGTGTCTTTTTCGAGGTTTTGCTGTAGATGGTACAAACTCTGTTCTAACGTAACATGGTCATTGCTTTAACGTTTTGCATTGCCTGGATAACAAACCGTAGCTTTTTTCATTAACGTTGGGAGGGGGATGTTTCGAGGGGGTCTATTGATTCATAGTGGTCATTTTGAGGGGAGTATTTCGTGGAAGTACGGTAGGTAGTATAAAGACCCTTGGGTAACATCAGTTACAAAATTGTGGTTAATTACTGCAGTTCAATTTGTGTTTCACAAAATAAGATTCCGCCAACTCCATTTGTCGTCATTGCGTGATAAAAGTAATGGTATTAAGTAAATATACCGTATTTCCTCGAAATACCCCCCCCCCCTCTCGAGACCACTATGAAACAATCACCCCCCCCCTCGAAACCCCCCCAAATTGAGTGTAAAGGGAACGTACATGACAATAACTGTAGTTTGTGTCCAGTGTACTGCAGAACACAAGTTAAAACAATGTCGGTGTCACGTTAGAACAGTGTACATACCATCTACATACTAATATTAGTCTACAGAACCTTATAAATGGCGGTTTTTGTTGCATTTTTCGACGTCTGCGTACGTTTCAGACGACAATTTCGTACTTGGTTTTCAAAAATTTTCTTGTGAAATAATAACCCCCGCTCGAAATACCCCCCCTCGTTTAACCCCCCCCCCCTCTCGGGACCACTATGAAACAATCACCCCCCGGGGGTACAATCGAAATGCGAACAGTGACGTCGCCCGCAAAAATTATGCAGTACGGAAAATATTCGCAAAATAGACAAAATATGCCCATTTCTGTGTATGGCTGGAGTTTAACGATAATAATTAATCAAAAAGATGCCCTTGGCAAGTCATCAGTCGCTCACCATATCTCATTTGATGGTGCTGGGCGATCACGGACCACTCATTTGAGCGTCAACTTACAAGCCAAACCCCAACGTCCAGTATCCAAAACGTAACAATAGGGGTCTGTAACTAAATGGACAGAACTATACAATGAATCCTACCATATTTTGATGAATAAAGTTACGTGAAAAATTGTGCACCATATTCACCCAGTGGAGCAATGTGATCTGACCACAAGTTTTTATGTCTGTTCGTTTATTCAGATGGGGCATGGTAGATTCCACTGTAAGGTGTGCCGTGGGTAAGCATGACATCACAAGCTTTTGAAACGTTCGCTTGAAGCTTCCATAAATATTTATTGCTTTCACACCCGAGTGCAATCAAGGCGATGTTTGGTTCCGGCAAATTAGTGGCAAAAAAAAAGGTTTAAAAAATATTTACGAATTTCATATTTAAAGCTTGAAGTCGTCTTGGGCGACAGCGATAATTCAGCTTTAAATTTAAAAAAACACGATTAATTAGCATTTTTCCCCCCAGATTTCATTCGATTACAGAGCGATGTGCCAACGAACACCGGGTGGGTTGTGTCATTTTTGTATTTACCTTATCTATTTTATCGTTCGTAGTATTTACGTATTTACATATGTGATCGTTACACTTCGGAGCAGATAAATACAAAAACTTCAAGTGACTTGAATATGTAAGTTGTATGTGGTGCGTTGGTAGTGCATTTTGCGAAAAATAAATTTTTAACTAATATGCATGCCTCAAATCGAAAACAGAAGCAAATTTCGCATGAAAAAATCCCCCAGCGAAGATTCCGCTGTAATAACTTTCTGTCAAATATTGTCGGTAACTCTGTGACTTTGCCCGGTGCGAAGTAATTTTGCGAAATGAGCGAAATTTTTACGTGGTGGTGGTGCCATTAATTGTGGGACTCGGACAGTCGATGTGCATTTCAATCAAATCATGTCAGGTGCAGTCACGCACCCTGTAAATTCTCATGCAAAGTGTCGATGTCATGAGAAACGCTGAAAGTTCAGTAATGAAATATTTTTGAAACAAAATGTCAGTGGGTGTTATTTCGTGGCTTTGGTGCTTGGTGCAATTTTAAAATCGAATGTTTTATGGAATCCATTAATCATCATTCTTTGCACTCACTGTGACGTAACACTTGAAAAACAGAACTTGCAAAAATACCGAAATAAACAAAAAAGAAGGGCGGCTTCCAATATAGAACTGGGTAATAAGGTTGACAAACAAATAGAAGGGCATCCTTCCATAAGAAGAAACACGGTACCTGACTTTCGACACTTTGTCATTTGAAATTTTACAGGGTATTTGACACACTTTACAGGGTTCGGCTTCGGCACTTCCACCTGATCACTTCCGATAATCTCTGGGGTAGTGATGTACAAAGCGCCATGGCGCTTTTCAAAACCCAGCGCCAAGCGCCAATAGCGCCAGAGGAGAGTGGCGCCAAGCGCCAAAAGTGGCAGCGCCAAAATAACTCCACTGCTTGTAAATGTATGCGGCCCCATGGAACACCTTGGATTCAGTTCCTTATATTTATTTCATGACTAGTGAAGAAAAGTTCTTTGGAGCACTGAGATAAGTTAAATGTTAATCAGATCAGGTCAGGGTTGGTTTTATAAAAATTCATTTTAGTAAAATTGTATAAAAATTGTATAAAAATTGTATTTTATTTTAATTTTATTCTTGTTTCATTTTATTTTATTCCAAAAAGTCGTTAATAAAATAAAATGACACATTTTACAAAAATTTTACAACAATTTTACAAAAATTTACAACAAATCATTAACATGCATGCAAGGCCAAAAATGTTATAATTAGACCTATACATGAAAAACCTGTGACAAATTTTTCCCTTACATTTCAAAAGTTGCATGCAGTATGTATTGTTAGCTAGCTGCAAGTGTAAAGTTACAATTATTGATAAGAATGGTTTGCATTTTCAGTAGAAGGACTACTAGAGTGTGCTGGGCACATTTGTAAAATGTCATGCAAAGTGTCATTTGTCATGACAAATATAAAGTAAAGTATCAATTGTCATGCAAAATGTCAAGTGTCATGTAAAATTTCAAGCAAAGTGGCAATTGTCATGACAAATGTTATGCAAAGTGTAAAGTGTGTATCCAAATCTTGTGTTTTTGTATCCATAGTATGTTTTATATCCAAATCTTATGTTTTTGTATCCAGATGTTCACATAAGATTTGGAGTCAACAACAGCATAATTTGGATACAAAACATAAGATTTCAAAATAAAACATGAGATTTGAACACAATTTGCTTGACAATTGATACTTAAATTTTTACATGTCATAACAATTTACACTTTACTTTACATTTGTCATGACAATTGATACTTTGCATGACATTTTACATGACATTTGGCACTTTACAATGCTTGGGACTGCCCCCAGATCCATGAATAAACAGGTAGAGACTCAAGCAATGAGACAAAATTTTACAAAAAATATGAATTTTTATACAATTTTACAAAAATACGAATTTTTATACAATTTTACAAAAAATTTACAAAAATTTGAATTTTTATACATCTTTTATTTTTTGTTAAATTTTCCATTTTATTTTATTTTATTCTTGAATATTCCATTTTATTTTAATTTTATTTTTTTCTGAGATTTTGCCAACCCTGGATCAGGTTACCTATAATTCTTTTATTTATGTTGCTTCTTGTGTCAGCACTCCCAGACCCTGTATAATGTAAAATGCTTCCGGGATAGATAGATTCGGCAAAATGTATTTGAAGCGTCGAATTCTAAAAGTCGACAAGTCCAAAATATGAAAATTTTGAGTTAGGCCCGGAAACGTCATCTGGGGCCACTCCCGCACATTTTTCATAATTTTCCATTTATTTTTTGACCTCACATGCCCATATGGCAAAGTGCCAAATTTGACATTTTTGGGAAAAATGCAAAAAAAATGGGCAAGAAGTCGACAAGTCCACTTAGTTTTGGGCTAAAAGTCGACAAGCCTTTTTTAGTAGTTTTCCGCAGCCTTTTTTATGGGAAAAAACGCAAGAAATGTGATAAGTCCATCGTGGACACCGATTTCTAAAAGTCAACAAGTCGATAAATTTCCCATAAGGCAGGCGCTACGCGGACGGGAACAAAAATGTTCTCGAGTGCAAGAAGGCGACAAGTTCATTTTCCTCCACAAAACAGTGTTGTTCTGTCACCCCATTTTATAGACACCCCATTTTTCACATGTACGTTGAGAGCAGAGGCTGAAAATTTGACACTTTATTGTTAACATTTGGAACTTAGTCTTGAGCATGAGAGAGCCCCATTGGACACGCATTGGAAATGAAGCTTATAAAATGCGATTTACTCAAAATCGTATTTTGTGGACTTGTCGACTTTTAGAATTATGCGCCTCATTTACATTGTAAATATTCCACTATGGTGCCTTTGCAGCACATCGATTTTCAGCGCATTCCATGCATCGCTGCTTTTTCGGTGGCTTTTTAGATGTCAAATTTTGCATGGAAAAATGTCTTTACGCTAATGGATGTTGGAGAAAAGTGAAAAACACTACTGGAAATCACATTATATACAAATAATATTGTATCAAATGAGATTTCCAGTGATTTTTTTCACATTTTTTTCAAAATCCAAAAAAGCGGTAAGACATTTTCCCATACAAATTTTGAATTAAGACAGCCACCAAAAAGCAGCGATGCATGGAATATGCGCTGAAAATCGATGTGCTGAACAAAGGCACCTTAATTTACGATACGGTTCACCAAGTAAATGCATACAATTGTCAGATTTCATATGGGAGGGCATCAAACAATTTACTCCCATCCAGGAACGTAAAGACTTTTTGCCGAGAGTGTAGCTGAGCGGCCTCCAGGTTAGATAGATAGACCCCTGGTTCACCTGGTACATAGCACCCCCAACCCCCGCCCATTGGAGACCCCTGGTTCACGAAGATCGGTTAAGAAATGCCCCAGATACGGAGTTTTGAGGTCAAACACATTCTTAATTATCGTATATCCTCGAATAAGTTATTATAACTAGATAAATCACATTTTTAAACAGTCAAGTGCTAGTATAACTGGAATGCTCATATCCATGGTGGATCATAACTGTTGTCGCCCTAAATACCTCCCTCCCAAACAATAACCCCCCCCCCCTCCCCGCTGCAGGTGCTGCAGTGGTGTCCCAGCCCCAAGGCGCTCGACACCGTCACCGGCCGTTGCGCTGAGAGGGGCCGTTGCGCTGTGTGCAACGACGGCGAAAAGGTGGGCATTGTGCCGTGCTCCGACGAATTTTGGATCCGTGCCAACAACCAGTGGATCAGGAGTGGTGCGGGTGCCCGTCTGCTTAGTTCCTAAGTGGGGTTTAGGTAATTTGGACCCCGGCTGGGGGTTTATGTTGATAGTAAATCTGTCCCCCGGAGGCATACATAGCTGAAAAAATTTGGGGGTGGGGGATTGGGGGCAAGAAAATTAGCTAAAAATAGGTTCACATAGGCTAACGCTCGACCCCCCTTCCCACACTGAACCCCTGTAAATATGTGTGTATTGTGTGATGTCTGCTATTCTCCATTTTGTTTCAACTGCAGGTTCCGTCTCCACGGCCAGCTAGCGGACGTGCGTGCCGCCCGGCTCCATTCCCGCGTGCGGCACTGCAACGCCGCCGGCGAACGCCACTCCTTCACCACCGCAACCCCCTTGTCAGGAATGCCAGAAGTATCCGAATAGCCAGGTCAACTGTGGACCGATCTTTTGGCTGTGCTGGGGTGGTCAGTGAGAGCAGAACAGTACCCGTCGGGCACCGTCTATGATGGGTACTTTCAGGATTGCAGCGACCCCAAAGTTGTCATTGGTGAGTGATGCCCATTGAACGCATTGTTTAGAATCCCTTCTATGCCTATATTTTGAACCCCGCAAACCCCCCCCCCCCAATTTTTTCAGCTATCTATCCCTCCGGAGGAGCGATTTGCTATCTATTTGAACCCCCGCGGGGGTCCAAATCTACAAAACCCCTGTTGTGCATGCTATGCTTATAGGCCTTATACCTATGCTTAAATGGGAATTGTGTTTTCCTCGCACACATGACAGAGAGGTAATCATTCTAGGGAGAATTATTTGGGCAAATACGGTAAATGTGTAACAGCGACACATTTTTTGATAGAAACTTAAACATTCCCTCAGTCTGTTCTTGAGTATTTGTACTTTTTTCACAAATGTGCTCACCACCAGGGTTGGCAAAATCTCAGAAAAGAATTTAAAAAAATAAAAAAAATGGAAAATTGAAGAATAAAATAAAATAAAATGGAAAATTTCAAAATAAAAATAAAAATTGTATAAAAATTCAAATTTTTGTAAAATTGTATACAAATTCATATTTTTGTAAAAATTGTATAAAAATTAATATTGTTTGTAAATTTTTTTTCTGTTGTTTAAAGTTCAACCTGTTCATTCTCGGAGCTGGGGCAGTCTCAAGCCATGTAAAGTGTTAAAATGTCATATGAAATGGAATGGAAAGTGTCAATTTTCATGAAAATGTCAAGTAAAGTGTCAATTGTCATGACAAATATAAATTAAAGTGGAAACTGTAAAGCAAATTGTATCCAAATTTTATCTTTTGTATCCAAATCATATCTTTTGTATCCAAATCTTTTCTTTTGTATTGAAATCTTGTTGTTTTTGTCACCAAATCTCATGTGAACATTTGGATACAAAAACATAAGATTTGTATACCAAAATATAGGTTTGGATACCAAAACATAAGATTCAGATACACAATTTACACTCTGCATGACATTTGTCATGACAATTATACTTTGCTTGACATTAGAGATGCCAATTGACTCTTTACTAGATTTGTCATGACAATTGACACTTTGCATGATGTTTTACAAATGCGCCCAGCACACTCCAGTAATCCTTCTACTGAAAATGCAAACCATTCT
>OZ038450.1:17714298-17729671 GCA_964036195.1 Sphaerolaimus hirsutus
GAGTGTAAAGAGAACGTACATCACAAATATGGCAGTTTGTGTTCTGCGTAGTGCAGAACACACGTTAAAACAATGTCGGAATCACGTTAGAACAGTGTACATACATCTACATACTAATATTAGTCTACAGAACCTTATAAATGGCGGTTTTTGTTGCATTTTTCGACGTCTGCGTACGTTTCAGACGACAATTTCGTACTTGGTTTTCAAAAATTTTCTTGTGAAATAATAACCCCCCCCCCTCGAAATACCCCCCCCCTCGTTTGACCCCCCCCCCTCTCGGGACCACTATGAAACAATCACCCCCCGGGGGGTATTTCGAGGAAATACGGTATTCACCTTAAAAATCACTATCGTGATTTTTCAGACTTCAAAATCATCATCTTTAACGTGTATTATCACCTATTTTCAACTGTTTATGGCTATATACGCCCCTTAAATCACTCCAGCTTTTAGCTGTGAGAAACAAAGATCTCCCCGTTGAAAGTTCCCCAGTCATGATGTTTGACTGAAAAATATATCTCTGGGCATTTAAACATTTTTTAACATTGTAGTGGTTGTTTTGATGGGCAAACGTTCACACAGTTATGCACTCATTTTTCTACCATCAAATTGCGGAACAAATTTTTTTGGCGCTGGCGCTATTGGCGCTTGGCGCCATTACCCTCTGACGCCATTGGCGCTTGGCGCCAGCATCAGAAAAGCGCCATGGCGCTTTTGGCGCTTGGCGCCGGAAGCCTGGCGCTTTTTCCATCACTAGGGGGGGGGTCAACCTGCCGGCACGTGCTTATAACTCGGGAACCACTTGGCGAAAAATGTTGAAATTTGGATATGATATGGTTTCAGGTTGTGGCTACGCACAATTTCGACGAAATTTTTCTACGACCTCCCAGACCGGAGATAGGGGATATCTATAAAAGGTAAATTTTGCCTGTCGCTCAGAACATGCAAACTTGCACATCAATAACTTGGCAAGTTCTGGGCCGATTTGGATCGTTTAACATTTAAAATGCTCGGGACAACCTGCAGATTTAATTTTTTTAGTCATTTTAGTGATGTCTAAACTACGTATGCCGATTTGACCCGGTTTTTCAACACAAAAAAAAATTAATTTTTCTGAACATGCTATCGTAAACTTTAGACAACAAGAATTCATATAAAACAAAAACGAGTTCAATATCTCTTTCCTATCAAAAGTTATAGTGCTTCAAACTTTTCCTCCCATCCACATAAATAACAGAGTTGTTAGAATTACTGAACTTTTTTAAAAGTATATGTAAATGTAAAGTATTAATATTTTACTCATCACAAAGTATAGAAAACATAAAATACTTTTTTTTTACTCGTACGTACGCGTAAATGCGAGTACAAAATTTATTCCCAGTAAATCGCAACAGCGAGCACTTTTCTTCATAGAATATGTAGAACTGGGTAAGTTTTCTAAGAACCCAACTCAAAATGGCCACTACAAATTACCTAATATACCCCCGTCGAACCCCCCCTCCAAATTGAGTGTTAAGAGAACGTAAATAACAAAACCTTCAGTTTGTGTTCTGTGAAATGCAGAACACACGTTAAAACAATGACCGAGTCACGTTAGAACAGGGTTTATATCGTCTATATTTACATACATACTTATATAGGTAACTCTATAAACACATTGGTATACTCTTGTACACGGTGAATATTTTCTACCTCAGCGTACATGACAAACAACGAATTAGCATTAGCCAAAACATTCTGGCGAAGTAATAAACCCCCCTCGAAATACCCGCTTTTGTTTAACCCCCCCCCCCCCACTCAAAATTAACACTATGAAACAATTTTGTGGGGTATTTCGAGGAAATAGAGTACATTGCAGTGTAGTCACCTTATAAATATGTCTCACATGGAATTCACAGAAATACGTTTTCTTTACGCGTATGCTTCAAAAACGTACGCGTACACGTGAGTACGTTATTTAAAAAAAAAGTATATGTAAACGTATTTACCGCGTACTCGCGTACGCGTAATTTTCGAGTAAACGTACGTACCTTTTAACAACTTTGATAAATAACCACAGGATGAACAATGCATGCAAGTTCAAAACTTCATATCTTGATCATTTCTCAGCCGATTTTCACCAATGAACTGTTAAAATGATCAGAATAACATGGAGATATCGTTTTTATGCACAGTTAACTTGTATGCATTTTCATTATGATAATTTCATTCAACGGTTCACATTATTTTCTTGTATTGTAAATCTGATGAAATATACGGATAGGTAATCTAATATACGTTCTGAGCGACAGGGGAAATTTACGTTTTTATAGATCTCCTATGCCGATTTTCATTAATGAACAGTTACCCTGGGTTACCCTGAGTTATTCACACGGGCGCTGATTGGTCGCCGGAAATGCCTGCGCATCATCATTAAACAGGCGCGCAGAGCACCAAATAACTCGGCCAATGATCAGAATAACATGGAGATTTTTATTTTTTTTCCATATTATCCATATTTTTTATCAGATTTACCACACATTAAAAAAACAAACTCGTGCATGAAATTTTCATAATGATAACTTTTCATAAGTGCACACAAATAAACTGTGAATAAAAACGATATCTCCATGTGATTCTGATCATTTTAAGTGATCATTGGTGAAAAGCGGCTAAGAAATGGTCGCGATATGGAGTTTTGAATTTGCATGCATCGTTCTTCATGCAGTTATTTATGTGGATAGGAGGGAAATCTTGAAGCGCCATAACTTTTCATTGGAAAGAGATATTGAACTCGTTTTTGTTTTACATGAATCGTCCCTGTCTAAAGTATACGATAGCATGTTCAAAAAATTTGTTTTCGTGCTTAAAAACCGGGTCAAAACGGCATAAGAACTTCAGACATCACTAATCCGACCTCAAAAATGGAATCGTATTTCGGAACCGACCTCAAAATCGGAATATGGGTATTTCGGCCATATTGTTGGGTATCGACATGCATGGGTATAATCATTGATTATACCCATAACACTAGCTAGGTATATAGAATTTAGTGAATTATATTTTTGTAGTACAGTACATTTTAAAGGAACACATTGGTAATATAATGTAGATCGGTATTTTTGAAAGCACATAATCAGAAAGCTGTAGATCGGTACTTTTACCCATAATAAAAAAGCACAAAATGAGTTTTTGCTGAATCAGACGCCGATCTGACATCGGTACTTTTAGAAGCACAAAAAATAATGTGCAGATCGGTACATTTAAAAGAACAATTTTGAAAAAAAGTGTGTAGATCGGTACTTTTAAAGACACAAAAGCTGAAGAAGCTTGTAGATCAGTACTTTTAAAATTTCAAAAACTGTATTTTGCGCTTTTTTTTGCTTTTTTCGACCCCCCATATCTCAAAATTGAATTTCGCACCCCCAACATATTATATATTTTTTTGAAGCGCATGTTTATGGGGACCCCAAAAATGGTCCTAACTCAAATTTGAAAAATTTGTAGATCGGTACTTTTAGAAGCACACCCTTCATTTGCATTGCTTCGTGCCCTTTGTGTTCGCCGCTACGGGAGCCGGTCGTGCCACACACCCGCCGCTCACACGAATCACCATCGATACTGTAAACCCGGCCGTCATGTAGCCAGCCTAGTCAGGGCGGCCTCTAAACTATGAAAATTGTAAAAAAAGTTCTAAAAAAACACTGTGAAAGTGTCATTTGTCGGCTGCTTCACACTGTATTGAGAGTCATTCAGCCCAATTTGGTTTCCAACCCGCTGGGTGATGTTATTTTGAGAATTAATATATCAATGGATGCGTTTGTGGGCAATACCGTATATCCTCGAACATATCCCCCAGGGAGTTATTTTTCATCAGAAGTTTTTTGAGGGAGGAGTTATTCGAGCGGGGGGAGTTATTCCGGTGGGGTATTTTTTTGGTCAGAATTTTCAGTAAAATGTATGATTGATTCACTGTAAAAATGGGATAACTTATTCGAGGATATACGATAATTAAGAATGTGTTTGACCTCAAAACTCCGTATCTGGGGCATTTCTTAACCGATCTTCGTGAACCAGGGGTCTCCAATGGGCGGGGGTTGGGGGTGCTATGTACCAGGTGAACCAGGGGTCTATCTATCTAACCTGGAGGCCGCTCAGCTACACTCTCGGCAAAAAGTCTTCACGTTCCTGGATGGGAGTAAATTGTTTGATGCCCTCCCATATGAAATCTGACAATTGTATGCATTTACTTGGTGAACCGTATTGTAAATTAAGGTGCCTTTGTTCAGCACATCGATTTTCAGCGCATTCCATGCATCGCTGCTTTTTGGTGGCTGTCTTAATTCAAAATTTGTATGGGAAAATGTCTTACCGCTTTTTTGGATTTTGAAAAAAATGTGAAAAAATCACTGGAAATCTCATTTGATACAATATTATTTGTATATAATGTGATTTCCAGTAGTGTTTTTCACTTTTCTCCAACATCCATTAGCGTAAAGACATTTTTCCATGCAAAATTTGACATCTAAAAAGCCACCCAAAAAGCAGCGATGCATGGAATGCGCTGAAAATCGAAGTGCTGCAAAGCATAGGCGGCGTAAGTGCTTGTGACATTGTGAATGTCACAAGCGGAATTTTTGGTGTCACAAGCACAAATTTGGGTGTCACAATGTGACATTCACAAGCAGAATTTCGAAATTTTTGATGGTCCCTCACACATATAAATTCACTCCTCGATTCAACATTCTCTGTACTAGAGAACGAATATCAAATCTGCATTTCCCGTGAAATCGGTTTGCGCGCGGCGCCCAAAATGCAAATCGACCACGCATTCATAGCATACCTAAATACAAACGTGTGTGCAGCAGTCAGCTCGGCGCAGCACACCTTTTGCTGCCAGCGGGGCAGCATTTTTTAAAAATGTCTCTATCGGTTGCCAATAGCGTATCGCTTTTTTGTCTGTGCTGTTGTATTTAGCTTGTGTTTATGTAAATGTTCATGTACAAAGAAAGGATGAGAGTGGTATTGAAAGCGCTGCAGTTGGGGAACAACGTCAGTACTTGTTTATGTTGGTCATTTTATTGCATTTTCATCATTACACAATTGCATTTTGAGATTTTGATAATCGCAGATGGCTACACCAGCCAAGCAGAAGAAGTCTGTGCTAGATTTTTTCCAAAAACCATCGACCAGCAAACAAAAATCGTCGAGCAGCGATGTTTCCGTAGAAAAAATTGGTTAGATATTTGTGATATTTATTCTTGTAGGGAAGGGAACATTGGGTCTTACTGATAATGGAATGTCGCCATGGCTCTGGCATCATTTGAGGGTGCCACGCCATGGCGACATTGGCACTTTGACACTTTTCTGTGGCACCATTGATGGTTGGTGCACTGCTTTCAAATGGCGACATGGCCACAAGTGCTTCACACTTTTTTCTGGCACTTTTCCATCACTACATATCACATCATTCATTAATTTGCTTTCAATTATTCATGTTTGATAGCATTTTTGCTGCACTTTCACTGTGCCAATGTTTATCTCAGGCGATGAATCCATGCCAGAAGTGCAGTTAATTGCTACTAGTTCATCAGATGCGGGTCGATTTGAACAGCAGAGGGCGCCTGCGACTCAACAAGTTCCTACCGCAGTTTTTACGTCTGGCTTCAGGCAGCCTTTACGGAATAAACATTCTGTGTGCAGGTGTGTGCAATTTAGCGTTTTTTGGAGTTTTTTTTGTCACTTTTGCTTGCCTTAGATTTGCTGCAGTTGTTTTTGTTGCCTAATCTAGTATCAAAAATGTTGAAGTTATTTGTTTTTCTTATTATTAAGTGTCTATTTTCATTAATTGTTCGTATTTGCGCTGCGCGAGTAGATTGTGCATTTTAAAATTGCCGCTTCTAAATACATGTACCATAATTAGCATTGAAAAAATCTCAGGAGATTTATATTTTTTAAATATAAAAAAAATTAAATATCAGAAGAATGTCAAAAAGTATGAAGTGTCAAAAAAACTATTTTTACTGTTATTTTCTCCAGTTTTTTTCCAGAGATTATTCTCAAGATGAATTTGAATTTGAAAGCAGATGAATTTGATAGCCTAATGCGAAAATGGGAACATTTTGTGCTTTTGAATATGCTCAAGTACATGCTGGAGGTTGTGGATAATTTGAGTGTTGCTGTACAAAGGCAATCGTGCACAGTCATTGACGCTGGTGAACTGGCTTCACATGCTGCTGAAAAATTGCAGG
The DNA here is from genome assembly GCA_964036195.1 of Sphaerolaimus hirsutus. Taxonomy (NCBI): domain Eukaryota; kingdom Metazoa; phylum Nematoda; class Chromadorea; order Monhysterida; family Sphaerolaimidae; genus Sphaerolaimus; species Sphaerolaimus hirsutus. The sequence goes on from OZ038450.1 coordinate 17,720,532, forward strand.
CAATGAGGTGAACCAGTGTAATTGTAAGCACATTCCCAAAAATATCCAAATAAAATGCCTTTTTGCAGCTCTGAGGTTGATGATTGGTATAAGAAGTTAGAACTGCAACATGGTGGCAATTTTGAGAAGTCAAATGACAGGGGCAAAAAGCTAAAATCCTTGTTTGTTTGTATTTTTATCATTACTATACATTTTCACTAGCATATTTATCTTATTGCACAAACACTTAAATAGGTATGCTGACACATTGAAGCACCTGCGCAGTCAGCTGCAAGAAAAGTTCCATCAGAAAGGAACAGGCTATGCATTCTTCCTTCAGCATCTCTTGGACCATGCAGTGTTTAAGGGTGGGGATCTGCCAGACGTCAAGGAAAAAATGCTGAAAAAGGTTGCATATTTTACAATTTGTTGCATTTTTAACAAATGTCTCTGTGATACTGTAAAAAATATTATTCTCCATATTTATAGCTAGTGAGCCAGTGCAAAAATTCTAATAGTGAGCCAGAATTGGATGAAAAAGGTTTCAGGGAGGAACTCAAGGTTTTGAAAAGGTGAAACAGTGTTCTGTGTTTTCGCCTAGTTAGCATTGGAAAAATCCCAGTAGATTTATATATTTTTTATATAAAAATATAAATAAATCAAAAAATACCAAAAAATAAAATGTTACAATTTCCAAATGGATTTATGTATATTTTACTCATCAGAAGAAAATGAAAAAATATATCTAATCAATACTTTTTTGTATTTTATCTGCATTTTTTTGAGAAATTTAGTTATATTTTGAGAGAGAGATTTGCTGAGATTAAAAAAACGTATATCTGCTCAAAACCACCATTATTTTTATGTTAAACCATATACACATAAAATTTGCATTTAAGAACAACTTGTCATACAAGCTGTGTGCAAACAATGTTTCGGACAAAAAGGCAAACAGTATGCAGCAAGTCCTCGACATCCTGACAAATGACAATCTTATGCGATTAGAAAAACTGCACCAGTTGCAAAAAGTGGTCCACCTGGTGCGCCTCTACCCGGCGACCACAGCAACTAATGAGCGTGGTCTGGGGGCATTGAAACGCCTCAAATCAGCTCTACGCAGCACTCTTTCGCAAGAGCGTCTCAATGTGATTGAAATACTGCACATGAACAAAGACATCTTAAGCAGGGTATCCAACAGTGATGTCGCGGCAAAGTTTGTAGGCAAAAGTCAAGCTAGGCGAACTTATTTTGGGCGGTTTTAGGGTTGTTTGTCAATCGCTGCACACATGTATGTTCTTTTCTGAGTGTTTTACATAGCATTTGTTTGAGTATCGCATGCCTGGGCTGTCAATAAAGTAGCCATATGATACATAAGTGTGTATATCTACCAAGAAGCATAAAAACCTAAGCATACCTAATAAAAAAGTGTCACAAGGTCAAATTTTGACCAAAGTGAATGTCACAAGCAGAAATTAGGACCTTGCGCCGCCTATGCTGCAAAGGCACCATAGTGGAATATTTACAATGTAAATGAGGCGCATAATTCTAAAAGTCGACAAGTCCACAAAATACGATTTTGAGTAAATCGCATTTTCATTTCCAATGCGTGTCCAATGGGGCTCTCTCATGCTCAAGATTAAGTTCCAAATGTTAACAATAAAGTGTCAAATTTTCAGCCCCTGCTCTCAACGTACATGTGAAAAATGGGGTGTCTATAAAATGGGGTGACAGAACAACACTGTTTTGTGGAGGAAAATGAACTTGTCGCCTTCTTGCACTCGAGACCATTTTTGTTCCCGCCCGCGTAGCGCCTGCCTTATGGGAAATTTATCGACTTGTTGACTTTTAGAAATCGGTGTCCATGATGGACTTATCACATTTCTTGCGTTTTTCCCATAAAAAAGGCTGCGGAAAACTACTAAAAAAAGGCTTGTCGACTTTTAGCCCAAAACTAAGTGGACTTGTCGACTTCTTGCCCAATTTTTTTGCATTTTTCCCAAAAATGTCAAATTTGGCACTTTGCCATATGGGCATGTGAGGTCAAAAAATAAATGGAAAATTATGAAAAATGTGCGGGAGTGGCCCCAGATGACGTTTCCGGGCCTAACTCAAAATTTTCATATTTTGGACTTGTCGACTTTTAGAATTCGACGCTTCAAATGCATTTTGCCGAATCTATCTATCCCGGAAGCATTTTACATTATACAGGGTCTGGGAGTGCTGACACAAGAAGCAACATAAATAAAAGAATTATAGGTAACCTGATCCAGGGTTGGCAAAATCTCAGAAAAAAATAAAAATAAAATGGAATATTCAAGAATAAAATAAAATTGAAAATTTAAAAATAAAAATAAAAATTGTATAAAAATTCAAATTTTTGTAAATTTTTTGTAAAGTTGTATAAAAGTTTGTATTTTTGTAAAATTGTGTAAAAATTCATATTTTTTTGTAAAATTTTGTCTCATTGCTTGAGTCTCTACCTGTTTATTCATGGATCTGGGGGCAGTCCCAAGCATTGTAAAGTGCCAAATGTCATGTAAAATGTCATGCAAAGTGTCAATTGTCATGACAAATGTAAAGTAAAGTGTAAATTGTCATGACATGTAAAAATTAAAGTATCAATTGTCAAGCAAATTGTTCAAATCTCATGTTTTATTTTGAAATCTTATGTTTTGTATCCAAATTATGTTGTTGTTGACTCCAAATTTTATGTGAACATCTGGATACAAAAACATAAGATTTGGATATAAAACATACTATGGATACAAAAACACAAGATTTGGATACACAATTTACACTTTGCATGACATTTGTCATGACAATTGCCACTTTGCTTGAAATTTTACATGACACTTGACATTTTGCATGACAATTGATACTTTACTTTATATTTGTCATGACAAATGACACTTTGCATGACATTTTCCAAATGTGCCCAGCACACTCTAGTAGTCCTTCTACTGAAAATGCAAACCATTCTTATCAATAATTTGAACTTTACACTTGCAGCTAGCTAACAATACATAGTGCATGCAACTTTTGAAAAGTAAGGGAAAAATTTGTCACAGGTTTTTTATGTATAGGTCTAATTATAACATTTTTCTGGCCTTGCATGCATGTTAATGATTTGTTGTAAATTTTTGTAAAATTGTTGTAAAATTTTTGTAAAATTTTTGTAAAATGTGTCATTTTATTTTATTAATGATTTTTTTGGAATAAAATAAAATGAAACAAGAATAAAATTAAAATAAAATACAATTTTTATACAATTTTTATAAAACCAACCCTGACCTGATCTGATTAACATTAAACTTATCTCAGTGCTCCAAAGAACTTTTCTTCACTAGTCATGAAATAAATATAAGGAACTGAATCCAAGGTGTTCCATGGGGCCGCATACATTTACAAGCAGTGAAGTTATTTTGGCGCTGCCACTTTTGGCGCTTGGCGCCACTCTCCTCTGGCGCCATTGGCGCTTGGCGCTCGGTTTTGAAAAGCGCCATGGCGCTTTTTACATCACGACCCCAGAGATTATCGGAAGTGATCAGGTGGAAGTGCCGAAGCCGAACCCTGTAAAGTGTGTCAAATACCCTGTAAAATTTCAAATGACAAAGTGTCGAAAGTCAGGTACCGTGTTTCTTCTTATGGAAGGATGCCCTTTTATTTGTTTGTCAACCTTATTACCCAGTTCTATATTGGAAGCCGCCCTTCTTTTTTGTTTATTTCGGTATTTTTGCAGGTTCTGTTTTTCAAGTGTTACGTCACAGTGAGTGCAAAGAATGATGATTAATAGATTCCATAAAACATTCGATTTTAAAATTGCACCAAGCACCAAAGCCACTAAATAACACCCACTGACATTTTGTTTCAAAAATATTTCATTACTGAACTTTCAGCGTTTCTCATGACATCGACACTTTGCATGAGAATTTACAGGGTGCGTGACTGCACCTGACATGATTTGATTGAAATGCACATCGAATGTCCGAGTCCCACAATTAATGGCACCACCACCACGTAAAAATTTCGCTCATTTCGCAAAATTACTTCGCACCGGGCAGACAGTCACAGAGTTACCGACAATATTTGACAGAAAGTTATTACAGCGGAATCTTCGCTGGGGGACTTTTTCATGCGAAATTTGCTTCTGTTTTCGATTTGAGGCATGCATATTAGTTAAAAATTTATTTTTCGCAAAATGCACTACCAACTAGTGATGGAAAAGCGCCAGAAAAAAGGGCGCCAGGCGCCAAGGGCGCCATGGCGCCATTCGGAAAGTGGGCGCCAAGCGCCAAGGGCGCCACAGAAAAAGGGCGCCATGGCGCCATTCGGAATATCGGCGCCAGGCGCCAGGGGCGCCACGGAACGAGGGCGCCAAGCGCCAAGGGCGCCATGGCGCCATTTAAAAAATAGGGCGCCAGGCGCCAAGGGCGCCAGGATAAAAAAGTTCTCACAACACCCTGTTTGTGCTAAAAATGTTTCTACAGCACGCATTCACTTGGCAATTCGCGTTCTCCAGGATGTAATGAACAAAAAAAAACAAGAATAGCAGCTAAAAAAATTTTAAAAAAAATTCACATGACGAATTCAAACACAATGAAAATTGTCATTTGACAACAATCAGTTTACTTCAAATATACTTTTCCAATCAATGTTTCCTTGGAATGGACAAAAACGGAATTGCAACGATTTGAATCCGTTTATTTGTTATTTTGCAAGTTCAACGGTTCATCATTCATGCCTTCTGATCTGTCAGACACATCTGATGAACCGTTGGATGAAAGATTTCCACCAATTCACACCACTTCGTCCATTTTTCTGGCCAATTTAGATCATCCACGGATGCGTTTTCATTTTTTTTCATTTACACAGCACTCATTTTGAAACCCTGCTGGCTCTGAAAGCCCTTTTAAAGCAAGGCGCCAGGCGCCAAGGGCGCCACGGAAAAAGGGCGCCAAGCGCCAAGGGCGCCATGGCGCCTTTCAGACTGTGGGCGCCAGGCGCCAAGGGCACCACAGAAAAAGGGCGCCAAGCGCCAATGGCGCCATGGCGCGGCGCCCTTTGGCGCCCTCAAGTGGCGCCAGCGCCATGGCGCCATTCCATCACTACTACCAACGCAGCACCTACAACTTACATATTCAAGTCACTTGAAGTTTTTGTATTTATCTGCTCCGAAGTGTAACGATCACAAATGTAAATACGTACTACGAACGATAAAATAGATAAGGTAAATACAAAAATGACACAACCCACCCGGTGTTCGTTGGCACATCGCTCTGTAATCGAATGAAATCTGGGGGGAAAATGCTAATTAATCGTGTTTTTTAAATTTAAAGCTGAATTATCGCTGTCGCCCAAGACGACTTCAAGCTTTAAATATGAAATTCGTAAATATTTTTTAAACCTTTTTTTTTTTGCCACTAATTTGCCGGAACCAAACATCGCCTTGATTGCACTCGGGTGTGAAAGCAATAAATATTTATGGAAGCTTCAAGCGAACGTTTCAAAAGCTTGTGACGTCATGCTTACCCACGGCACACCTTACAGTGGAATCTACCATGCCCCATCTGAATAAACGAACAGACATAAAAACTTGTGGTCAGATCACATTACTCCACTGGGTGAATATGGTGCACAATTTTTAACGTAACTTTATTCATCAAAATATGGTAGGATTCATTGTATAGTTCTGTCCATTTAGTTACAGACCCCTATTGTTACGTTTTGGATACTGGACGTTGGGGTTTGGCTTGTAAGTTGACGCTCAAATGAGTGGTCCGTGATCGCCCAGCACCATCAAATGAGATATGGTGAGTGACTGATGATTTGCCAAGGGCATCTTTTTGATTAATTATTATCGTTTAACTCCAGCCATACACAGAAATGGGCATATTTTGTCTATTTTGCGAATATTTTCCGTACTGTATAATTTTTGCGGGCGACGTCACTGTTCGCATTTCGATTGTATGATGAGGTGGAAAATATTCAATAAACGCGGACAAAATCTGACACAACACATCAGGGGGCACTCCCAGACCGTGTAAAAAGCCATGTAAAATGTAAAATGTCATGCAAAGTGTCAAAAGTCATGGAAAATGCCCTGCAAAATGGCAACTCGGTTAACTCCCCTGAGGTCTTTTTCAAGGATTTAGGGGTAGGCCTATTTGAGGTTTAGAAGCTAAAAAAGGGGGAAAAATCGCTAAAAATAGCTGAAAAATAGCTAAAAATAGGTTCAGAATAGGTACAAATAAGCACATAAATAGCCAAAAATAGCTGAAATTAAGCAAAAAGACATACACATGTTTACTCATGAGTAAAAGTATTAAAAAATTACTTTACATTTTCTGTACTCAGGGGTGAGTAAAAAGAATAAATACTTTACGTTTACGTATACTTCGAAAAAAGTTTGGTACTTTTAACAACTCTGGTAAATATACTACCACTCTAGACAATTGTGAAATTCACGGGTTTAACCTTTAAAAAGAACAGTGAACAATTGTTCAAATATGAAGAATGATTGAATCCATAGACAAACCCATTCCTTTTAAATAAGACAGTGACAGCTCAATTCCCCATTTGCGTTACCTAATGCATAAATTACTTTTATGTTACTCTTCCTTTTTTAATTGCTTATCTTCCGTGTTGAAATGTAATCGGGTCGATATTGTTGACGTCATGCATATAATGTGCATTTTTTCTAGTCAATTTTATTTTATCTGATGTGATTACCTACAGTTCTTACCCCGCGTCTGCATTCATGCGGCTATTATTGTTTTTCTATATTGAAATTTAGCCATCAAATATATTTACAGTAATCACACATTTTAACATAAATCACATACCGTATTTCCTTGAAATACCCCCCGGGGGTGATTGTTTCATAGTGGTCCCGAGAGGGGGGGGGGGGTTAAACGAGGGGGGTATTTCGAGGGGGGGGGGTTATTATTTCACAAGAAAATTTTTGAATACCAAGTACGAAATTGTCGTCTGAAACGTACGCAGACGTCGAAAAATGCAACAAAAACCGCCATTTATAAGGTTCTGTAGACTAATATTAGTATGTAGATGGTATGTACACTGTTCTAACGTGACACCGACATTGTTTTAACGTGTGTTCTGCAGTACACTGGACAAACTACAGTTATTGTCATGTACGTTCCCTTTACACTCAATTTGGGGGGGGGGTATTTCGAGGGGGGGTGGTGACTGTTTCATAGTGGTCTCGAGAGGGGGGGGGGGTCAAACGAGGGGGGGGGGTATATTTACCTAATACCATTACTTTTATCATGCAATGACAACAAATGGAGTTTGTGGAATCTTATTTTGTGAAACACAAATTGAACTGCAGTAATTAACCACAATTTTGTAACTGATGTTACCCAAGGGTCTTTATACTACCTACCGTACTTCCACGAAATACTCCCATCAAAATGACCACTATGAATCAATAGACCCCCTCGAAACATCCCCCTCCCAACGTTAATGAAAAAAGCTACGGTTTGTTATCCAGGCAATGCAAAACGCATGTTAAAGCAATGACCATGTTACGTTAGAACAGAGTTTGTACCATCTACAGCAAAACCTCGAAAAAGACACCCCCACAAATACCCCCCCCTGTTGGCGAGGTGAGGAAAAAAAACTCCCCCTCTTGAAAAACTCCCCCCTCTGTATGACAGGGATACAATACAAAAATACAGTAGAGTATGGCAGCAACAGCAGATAAATATTTATAATGATGTGTATGCAGTGTCTATGTTGCAACAATGTCAATTTATACACATTGTTTTGTTGTTGTTGAACAATTGAATATCTGAGTTACATGTGTTGACAGACTGCATCCGTACAATGGATTAAGTTCAATTTTTCTGTGGAAAAAATAACACCCCCCCTAGAATAAGCCCCCCCCAAATACAGTGTAAACAGTATGTACACAACAAATACCACCATGTGTGATCTGTATAATGCAGAACAAACGTTAAAACTAATGACTAAGTGACTTGAGGGCAGGATTTATGCACGTATGAATTTATATATGTCCATAAACACTTATATCTTTCTATCATTAGTGCATTTTTCTAGATTGGAGTGCGTGGAATTACACAAAATATCTTGTGAAATAATAGACCCCCCCCCTGGAATAAACCCCCCTCAAAATTTGGTGGCGAAATAATAAACCCCCATAGGAGTGATTCGACGTAATACAGTATATGAAATGAAATTTTTCTAAAATTGAGCATTTCTCACATTAGTTGCTATTGTGCACCCAACTATCAAGGCATTATGGCTATATTTTGTATTGTTGTGAAGCCTAGAATGTCCCCTAGAAAGAATCCACATACTTTTTCCACATCCACACAGTTTACCCTGGAGTAGTGATGGAAAAAGCGCCAGACTTTTGGCGCCAAGCGCCAAAAGCGCCATGGCGCTTTTCCGACCCCCAGCGCCAAGCGCCAATGGCGCCAGAGCAAAATAGCGCCAAGCGCCAAAAGCGCCATGGCGCTTTTCTGAACCTCAGCGCCAAGCGCCAATGGCGCCAGAGAGTGATGGCGCCAAGCGCCAATAGCGCCAGCGCCAAAAAACTTTTCTTTTGCAATTGGTTTGTAGAATAATCTATTCGTAATTGTGACATACCGCTGATGTCGCAGTTAGTGATGTTAAAGGCACCGGGAAAAATGGCACCGCACCGCACCGGCACCTTTGCCAACGCATGAAAAGGGCACCTGGCACCCTGGGGCACCGGCCATAAAATGGCACCGCACCGCACCGGCACCGGTGGCTTTTGGAAAAAATGGCACCGGCACCGAAGGGCACCGGCGGGTTGCCGGTGCTAGCACCGAAAGGCACCGCACCGGGCTGGAATTTCTGAAGTAAATATCGGGCAGTTTCTCGGTGGTCTCACCTTTGAAGTGCATATTTCCATGAATTTTCAACCGATTTTGATAGTTGAGCACTTAAATGATCCGAATGATGTGGCAATCACTTTTATGAAGCAATTACAGTGATTACAAATGAAAGATAAACTATTTAATACACTACATTGCCCATAGTCACTATTGTCTACTGATCGGAGTTGTTGCTGTACAGAGAATGGAACTATCTCTGTCATAAAATTGACAACAAATTTTGAACAACAAGTAGGATAAATATGAAATATAAAAATG
>OZ038450.1:17729871-17787791 GCA_964036195.1 Sphaerolaimus hirsutus
GGTGCCTTTTACTTTGGCCCTGGTGCTAGCACCTTTGGCACCGGCAAAAAAATGGCACCGCACCGCACCGGCACCGGTGCTATTCTGAAAAAAATGGCACCGGCACCAGCATGGCACCCCTGAAGATTGCAATGGCACCGCACCAGCACCGGTGCTGGTGCCCTTCGGTGCCCAGCACCGGGGCACCAGTGCCCTGGTGCCTTTACATCACTAGTCGCAGTAGTCGATTTAACTTATCGAAATCGAATCACTCCTATGGGGGTTTATTATTTCGCCACCAAATTTTGAGGGGGGTTTATTCCAGGGGGGGGGGGTCTATTATTTCACAAGATATTTTGTGTAATTCCACGCACTCCAATCTAGAAAAATGCACTAATGATAGAAAGATATAAGTGTTTATGGACATATATAAATTCATACGTGCATAAATCCTGCCCTCAAGTCACTTAGTCATTAGTTTAACGTTTGTTCTGCATTATACAGATCACACATGGTGGTATTTGTTGTGTACATACTGTTTACACTGTATTTGGGGGGGGGGGGCTTATTCTAGGGGGGGGTGTTATTTTTTCCTCAGAAAAATTGAACTTAATCCATTGTACGGATGCAGTCTGTCAACACATGTAACTCAGATATTCAATTGTTCAACAACAACAAAACAATGTGTATAAATTGACATTGTTGCAACATAGACACTGCATACACATCATTATAAATATTTATCTGCTGTTGCTGCCATACTCTACTGTATTTTTGTATTGTATCCCTGTCATACAGAGGGGGGAGTTTTTCAAGAGGGGGAGTTTTTTTTCCTCACCTCGCCAACAGGGGGGGGGGTATTTGTGGGGGTGTCTTTTTCGAGGTTTTGCTGTAGATGGTACAAACTCTGTTCTAATGTAACATGGTCATTGCTTTAACGTGCGTTTTGCATTGCCTGGATAATAAACCGTAGCTTTTTTCATTAACGTTGGGAGGGGGATGTTTCGAGGGGGTCTATTGATTCATAGTGGTCATTTTGAGGGGAGTATTTCGTGGAAGTACGGTAGGTAGTATAAAGACCCTTGGGTAACATCAGTTACAAAATTGTGGTTAATTACTGCAGTTCAATTTGTGTTTCACAAAATAAGATTCCACAAACTCCATTTGTAATGGTATTAATGGTATAAAAGTAATGGTATTAGGTAAATATACCCCCCCCTAGTGATGGAAAAGCGCCATGGCGCTGGCGCCTGGCGCTAGCGCCAAAGCAAAAAGCGCCATGGCGCTTTTGGCGCTTGGCGCTAAAACGCTCTGGCGCCATTGGCGCTTGGCGCCGGGATCTGAGAAAGCGCCATGGCGCTTTTGGCGCTTGGCGCCATTTTCTGGTGGCGCTATCGGCGCCTGGCGCTGGCATTTTTAATGGCGCCAAAAAAGCGCCAACCGTGATTAGAAAAAATGGTTATATTTAATACAGTGAAAATCACAATCCAGTTGTGCAATTTTGAGTACAACTGAATAAATATTGATAAATATAGGTAAGTAAGGGTGTTAGGAGACATTAATATTTATAAAATATTGAATAGGTAATTTTTGGGGTCAAATGTATGTACCGTATTTCCTTCCTCATTATCCCTCCCTTGAATTAACCCTCTCGAAATACCACCCGTTTTTAATAACGTACATCATGTATGCAATGTGCATGTTGTATTATTTTCTGCCAATTTCCATCGCAGATTCCGTATTTCCTCGAAATACCCCCCCCTCTCGGGACCATTATGAAACAATCACCCCCCCCTCGAAATACCCCCCCCCCAAATTGAGTGTAAAGGGAACGTACATGACAATAACTGTAGTTTGTGTTCTATGTATACTCGGCGGGCATGATACTCTGCCCTCGTACTCATTTATGTCCCACGTTGGAAGCGTGCCAATTATGATAAAGCATGCGATTTTTGTGTGAAAGATGAAGAAACTCATTGTTGTGGATTAGTTTATGAATAGCGTTATAACAACGATGACTTTTTCAACTTTTGATGAAAATCGCATACGTAAAAAAATCTTGGCACTCTTCCAGCGCGAACCGCGCGTGCAGGGTGTAAAGTAACTGGAGTATACTGCAGAACACAAACTGTAGTATTTGTCATGTACGTTCTCTTTACACTCAATTTGGGGGGGGGTATTTCGAGGGGGGGGTGATTGTTTCATAGTGGTCTCGAGAGGGGGGGGGTCAAACGAGGGGGGGGGGGGTATTTCGAGGGGGGGGGGTATTTCGAGGAAATACGGTATGTGCTTATTTGTACCTATTCTGAACCTATTTTTAGCTATTTTTCAGCTATTTTTAGCGATTTTTCCCCCTTTTTTAGCTTCTAAACCTCAAATAGGCCTACCCCTAAATCCTTGAAAAAGACCTCAGGGGAGTTAACCGAGTTGCCATTTTGCAGGGCATTTTCCATGACTTTTGACACTTTGCATGACATTTGACATTTTACATGGCTTTTTACACGGTCTGGGAGTGCCCCCTGATGTGTTGTGTCAGATTTTGTCCGCGTTTATTGAATATTTTCCACCTCATCATACAATCGAAATGCGAACAGTGACGTCGCCCGCAAAAATTATACAGTACGGAAAATATTCGCAAAATAGACAAAATATGCCCATTTCTGTGTATGGCTGGAGTTAAACGATAATAATTAATCAAAAAGATGCCCTTGGCAAATCATCAGTCACTCACCATATCTCATTTGATGGTGCTGGGCGATCACGGACCACTCATTTGAGCGTCAACTTACAAGCCAAACCCCAACGTCCAGTATCCAAAACGTAACAATAGGGGTCTGTAACTAAATGGACAGAACTATACAATGAATCCTACCATATTTTGATGAATAAAGTTACGTTAAAAATTGTGCACCATATTCACCCAGTGGAGTAATGTGATCTGACCACAAGTTTTTATGTCTGTTCGTTTATTCAGATGGGGCATGGTAGATTCCACTGTAAGGTGTGCCGTGGGTAAGCATGACGTCACAAGCTTTTGAAACGTTCGCTTGAAGCTTCCATAAATATTTATTGCTTTCACACCCGAGTGCAATCAAGGCGATGTTTGGTTCCGGCAAATTAGTGGCAAAAAAAAAATAGGTTTAAAAAATATTTACGAATTTCATATTTAAAGCTTGAAGTCGTCTTGGGCGACAGCGATAATTCAGCTTTAAATTTAAAAAACACGATTAATTAGCATTTTTCCCCCAGATTTCATTCGATTACAGAGCGATGTGCCAACGAACACCGGGTGGGTTGTGTCATTTTTGTATTTACCTTATCTATTTTATCGTTCGTAGTACGTATTTACATTTGTGATCGTTACACTTCGGAGCAGATAAATACAAAAACTTCAAGTGACTTGAATATGTAAGTTGTAGGTGCTGCGTTGGTAGTAGTGATGGAATGGCGCCATGGCGCTGGCGCCACTTGAGGGCGCCAAAGGGCGCCGCGCCATGGCGCCATTGGCGCTTGGCGCCCTTTTTCTGTGGTGCCCTTGGCGCCTGGCGCCCACAGTCTGAAAGGCGCCATGGCGCCCTTGGCGCCTGGCGCCCTTTATTCTGGCGCTTTTCCATCACTAGTTGGTAGTGCATTTTGCGAAAAATAAATTTTTAACTAATATGCATGCCTCAAATCGAAAACAGAAGCAAATTTCGCATGAAAAAATCCCCCAGCGAAGATTCCGCTGTAATAACTTTCTGTCAAATATTGTCGGTAACTCTGTGACTGTCTGCCCGGTGCGAAGTAATTTTGCGAAATGAGCGAAATTTTTACGTGGTGGTGGTGCCATTAATTGTGGGACTCGGACATTCGATGTGCATTTCAATCAAATCATGTCAGGTGCAGTCACGCACCCTGTAAATTCTCATGCAAAGTGTCGATGTCATGAGAAACGCTGAAAGTTCAGTAATGAAATATTTTTGAAACAAAATGTCAGTGGGTGTTATTTAGTGGCTTTGGTGCTTGGTGCAATTTTAAAATCGAATGTTTTATGGAATCTATTAATCATCATTCTTTGCACTCACTGTGACGTAACACTTGAAAAACAGAACCTGCAAAAATACCGAAATAAACAAAAAAGAAGGGCGGCTTCCAATATAGAACTGGGTAATAAGGTTGACAAACAAATAAAAGGGCATCCTTCCATAAGAAGAAACACGGTACCTGACTTTCGACACTTTGTCATTTGAAATTTTACAGGGTATTTGACACACTTTACAGGGTTCGGCTTCGGCACTTCCACCTGATCACTTCCGATAATCTCTGGGGTCGTGATGTAAAAAGCGCCATGGCGCTTTTCAAAACCGAGCGCCAAGCGCCAATGGCGCCAGAGGAGAGTGGCGCCAAGCGCCAAAAGTGGCAGCGCCAAAATAACTTCACTGCTTGTAAATGTATGCGGCCCCATGGAACACCTTGGATTCAGTTCCTTATATTTATTTCATGACTAGTGAAGAAAAGTTCTTTGGAGCACTGAGATAAGTTTAATGTTAATCAGATCAGGTCAGGGTTGGTTTTATAAAAATTGTATAAAAATTGTATTTTATTTTTATTTTATTCTTGTTTCATTTTATTTTATTCCAAAAAGTCATTAATAAGAGAGCATGAGAGAGCCCCATTGGACACGCATTGGAAATGAAGCTTATAAAATGCGATTTACTCAAAATCGTATTTTGTGGACTTGTCGACTTTTAGAATTATGCGCCTCATTTACATTGTAAATATTCCACTATGGTGCCTTTGCAGCACTTCGATTTTCAGCGCATTCCATGCATCGCTGCTTTTTGGGTGGCTTTTTAGATGTCAAATTTTGCATGGAAAAATGTCTTTACGCTAATGGATGTTGGAGAAAAGTGAAAAACACTACTGGAAATCACATTATATACAAATAATATTGTATCAAATGAGATTTCCAGTGATTTTTTCACATTTTTTTCAAAATCCAAAAAAGCGGTAAGACATTTTCCCATACAAATTTTGAATTAAGACAGCCACCAAAAAGCAGCGATGCATGGAATGCGCTGAAAATCGATGTGCTGAACAAAGGCACCTTAATTTACAATACGGTTCACCAAGTAAATGCATACAATTGTCAGATTTCATATGGGAGGGCATCAAACAATTTACTCCCATCCAGGAACGTAAAGACTTTTTGCCGAGAGTGTAGCTGAGCGGCCTCCAGGTTAGATAGATAGACCCCTGGTTCACCTGGTACATAGCACCCCCAACCCCCGCCCATTGGAGACCCCTGGTTCACGAAGATCGGTTAAGAAATGCCCCAGATACGGAGTTTTGAGGTCAAACACATTCTTAATTATCGTATATCCTCGAATAAGTTACCCCATTTGTACAGTGAATCAATCATACATTTTACTGAAAATTCTGACCAAAAAAATACCCCACTGGAATAACTCCCCCCGCTCGAATAACTCCTCCCTCAAAAAACTACTGATGAAAAATAACTCCCTGGGGGATATGTTCGAGGATATACGGTATTGCCCACAAACGCATCCATTGATATATTAATTCTCAAAATAACATCACCCAGCGGGTTGGAAACCAAATTGGGCTGAATGACTCTCAATACAGTGTGAAGCAGCCGACAAATGACACTTTCACAGTGTTTTTTTAGAACTTTTTTTACAATTTTCATATTTTAGAGGCCGCCCTGAAGGCTGGCTACATGACGGCCGGGTTTACAGTATCGATGGTGATTCGTGTGAGCGGCGGGTGTGTGGCACGACCGGTTCCCGGAGCGGCGAACACAAAGGGCACGAAACAATGCAAATGAAGGGTGTGCCAGAGTTGCGAAAGCGTATTTACGCTTACCCGAAATACCCGGGTAAATGGGTATTTATACTTACGCTTACGCTTACGCTTTCATAAAATACCCGTACGCTTTTTTACGCTTTCCCGGCCAAAATACCCGGGTACTAAAAGCGTAAAAAAGCTTTTCACACGGTTCATTTGTACACTTTTGAAAAAGCATAAAAACACAAAAAAGAGTGAACGAAACTGCGTACCAAAAAAATTATTGCGTGCGTGCAGTAGTGTGCTGGAAATAGTGGCACATTTACAAATTGTGTCGCAGTATGAATGTCTTGCTAATACTGTGTCGTTGAGAAAAATCGTGGCTTCAGAAATTTTAGGCTGAAAATGGATTCCGACGACGATGTTGTTGCCGTCGACAGCACTAACTCCAAGTTGGAAGATAAAAAGATGACTTACCGTGTTTCTTCTAATAGAACGGCAGCCTCCAACAGAACGGCATCTCCCATAGAATGGCAGGCAAATAAAGTTGACGAAAAATCTTGCACGGTGCTCTTCTATTAGAAGAAATACGGTAAGTGTCGCTGCCGATGAATTGCCAAAACACATGACGGCAGACTACTAAGTGGACATCCGAAAAATGTCGCTGAGAGCTTGATTTGGAAAGAATTCACTAATTAGAAAACGTCACTAAAAAAATTTTTTTACGCTTACGCTTTTATTTACGCTTTCCCAGGTATGTTAAAAATACCTTACGCTTTAAGTATCCATACTGAAAATTTGGAAAGTGTATTTACGCTTACGCTTACGCTTTCCAAAAATACCAGTATTTTAACAACTCTGGGGTGTGCTTCTAAAAGTACCGATCTACAAATTTTTCAAATTTGAGTTAGGACCATTTTTGGGGTCCCCATAAACATGCGCTTCAAAAAAATATATAATATGTTGGGGGTGCGAAATTCAATTTTGAGATATGGGGAGTCGAAAAAAGCAAAAAAAAATCGCAAAATACAGTTTTTGAAATTTTAAAAGTACCGATCTACAAGCTTCTTCAGCTTTTGTGTCTTTAAAAGTACCGATCTACACACTTTTTTCAAAATTGTTCTTTTAAATGTACCGATCTGCACATTATTTTTTGTGCTTCTAAAAGTACCGATGTCAGATCGGCGTCTGATTCAGCAAAAACTCATTTTGTGCTTTTTTATTATGGGTAAAAGTACCGATCTACAGCTTTCTGATTTTGTGCTTTCAAAAATACCGATCTACATTATATTACCAATGTGTTCCTTTAAAATGTACTGTACTACAAAAATATAATTCACTAAATTCTATATAGCTAGTGTTATGGTATGGGTATAATCAATGATTATACCCATGCATGTCGATACCAAACAATATGGCCGAAATACCCATACCCAAAATTCCAATACCCAATACCCATGTATGGGTATTGCATACTCCAAACTTTCAATTGCAATTATCACAAAATCGATTTCTTGTAGATCGGTACTTTTAGAAGCACACCCTTCAAATGACACATGACAATACATAGCCCGCTGTTTCGCCGCAATGCGATAATCAGCGCTACTGAATTTATGTGAAGTTTTGATGGCTGAAACTCTCAGTGCACGTAAACTCCCAGTGCATGTGTGCACCCTGTTCGCTGTGGATCTACGTGCACTGGGAGTCTACATGCTCTGGGAGTTTACGTGCACTGAGGCGCAGGCTCAATGAACGGCTGTAGTTTGGCTCCACTGTGTGCAGCGATCCGTTGTGTTTTCATCATTGCGAAACTGTCGACCTTATGTTTCTGCAGATCTCATCTCAAGCTCTCGTTGGCTGTGAATGAAGGGAGAAATCTGTGGCCGTTGGCAGTGTGCCAAACGATTTGGATATTTGTTGTTGTTTTTTGTTGATTTTGTTATTTGATCTACTGGCTTTTCGCAGTGAATTTCGTGCCATATTTAACTAATTGTGGCCAAAGATGATTAAGTTCTCAAAATAAAAACACTTTCTGTATTTTGAGTTTTCAAAATGAATAAAATGAAGTTTCTGTGTTTTATTTCTGTTATTTTTTTAAAACAAATTTTTTTGGAAAAACTGTTTTTGTAAACATTACTGTATTTTCTGTACTACTGTGTTTCCGTGTTCTCCAAAAAAACCTCATTTGAGTTTCCGTGTTTTTCAAAATTGTCGAGTTTCCGTGTTTCTGTGTTAAACAAAGGCACTGAAACTCAATGCGTTTCTGTATTGCTCAAGGTGGGTTGTTTGTCATCTGCGGGGTGGCTTGTGTGCATAGCATAAATCGTCTGTGTCATTTTAGGGGGGGGGGGGGTCACCAAACTTTGATGTCGTCCCATTCTGTCGTAAATTGGCCGATTTTGATGCCCTTCGAAATGTTGGGGTTTGGGGTCGGGGCAACGATCTAATTTCTATGTCTTCTCGAATGATGCCCTAGTCCCGAGAAAGGGGGGGCTATAAAAAGATTTATGATAAGGGGGGTCTATGTGAAATGACTGAGTTTGAAGGTTAATAACTCGGCCATTTCTGGGCCGATTTTGGCCATTCAACACTTAAAATGATCGGCACGATTCCATTTTTGAGGTCGGATTAGTGATGTCTGAAGTTCTTATGCCGTTTTGACCCGGTTTTTTAAGCACGAAAACAAATTTTTTGAACATGCTATCGTATACTTTAGACAGGGACGATTCATGTAAAACAAAAACGAGTTCAATATCTCTTTCCAATGAAAAGTTATGGCGCTTCAAGATTTCCCTCCTATCCACATAAATAACTGCATGAAGAACGATGCATGCAAATTCAAAACTCCATATCGCGACCATTTCTTAGCCGCTTTTCACCAATGATCACTTAAAATGATCAGAATCACATGGAGATATCGTTTTTATTCACAGTTTATTTGTGTGCACTTATGAAAAGTTATCATTATGAAAATTTCATGCACGAGTTTGTATTATTTTAATGTGTGGTAAATCTGATAAAAAATATGGATAATATGGAAATAAAAATAAAAATCTCCATGTTATTCTGATCATTGGCCGAGTTATTTGGTGCTCTGCGCGCCTGTTTAATGATGATGCGCAGGCATTAATTTCCGGCGACCAATCAGCGCCCGTGCGAATAACTCAGGGTAACCCAGGGTAACTGTTCATTAATGAAAATCGGCATAGGATAGGAGATCTATAAAAACGTAAATTTCCCCTGTCGCTCAGAACGTATATTAGATTACCTATCCGTATATTTCATCAGATTTACAATACAAGAAAATAATGTGAACTTTTGAATGAAATTATCATAATGAAAATGCATACAAGTTAACTGTGCATAAAAACGATATCTCCATGTTATTCTGATCATTTTAACAGTTCATTGGTGAAAATCGGCTGAGAAATGATCAAGATATGAAGTTTTGAACTTGCATGCATTGTTCATCCTGTGGTTATTTATCAAAGTTGTTAAAAGGTACGTACGTTTACTCGAAAATTACGTGTACGCGAGTACGCGGTAAATACGTTTACATATACTTTTTTTAAAAATAACGTACTCACGTGTACGCGTACGTTTTTGAAGCATACGCGTAAAGAAAACGTATTTCTGTGAATTCCATGTGAGACATATTTATAAGGTGACTACACTGCAATGTACTCTATTTCCTCGAAATACCCCACAAAATTGTTTCATAGTGTTAATTTTGAGTGGGGGGGGGGGGGGTTAAACAAAAGCGGGTATTTCGAGGGGGGTTTATTACTTCGCCAGAATGTTTTGGCTAATGCTAATTCGTTGTTTGTCATGTACACTGAGGTAGAAAATATTCACCATGTACAAGAGTATACCAATGTGTTTATAGAGTTACCTATATAAGTATGTATGTAAATATAGACGATATAAACCCTGTTCTAACGTGACTCGGTCATTGTTTTAACGTGTGTTCTGCATTTCACAGAACACAAACTGAAGGTTTTGTTATTTACGTTCTCTTAACACTCAATTTGGGGGGGGGGGGTTCGACGGGGGTATATTAGGTAATTTGTAGTGGCCATTTTGAGTTGGGTTCTTAGAAAACTTACCCAGTTCTACATATTCTATGAAGAAAAGTGCTCGCTGTTGCGATTTACTGGGAATAAATTTTGTACTCGCATTTACGCGTACGTACGAGTAAAAAAAAAGTATTTTATGTTTTCTATACTTTGTGATGAGTAAAATATTAATACTTTACATTTACATATACTTTTAAAAAAGTTCAGTAATTCTAACAACTCTGTTATTTATGTGGATGGGAGGAAAAGTTTGAAGCACTATAACTTTTGATCGGAAAGAGATATTGAACTCGTTTTTGTTTTATATGAATTCTTGTTGTCTAAAGATTACGATAGCATGTTTAGAAAAATTTATTTTTTTTGTGTTGAAAAACCGGGTCAAATCGGCATACGTAATTTACACATCACTAGAACGAATCAGGAAGTGGTGCGGGTGCCCGTCTGCTTAGTTCTTAAGTGGGGTTTAGGTAATTTGGACCCCGGCTGGGGGTTAATGTTGATAGTAAATCTGTCCCCCGGAGGCATACATAGCTGAAAAAATTTGGGGGTGGGGGATTGGGGGCAAGAAAATTAGCTAAAAATAGGTTCACATAGGCTAACGCTCGACCCCCCTTCCCACACTGAACCCCTGTAAATATGTGTGTATTGTCTGATGTCTGCTATTCTCCATTTTGTTTCAACTGCAGGTTCCGTCTCCACGGCCAGCTAGCGGACGTGCGTGCCGCCCGGCTCCATTCCCGCGTGTGGCACTGCAACGCCGCCGGCGAACCCCACTCCTTCACCACCGCAACCCTCTTGTCAGGAAGGCCAGAAGTAGCCGAATAGCCAGGTCAACTGTGGACCGATCTTTTGGCTGTGCTGGGGTGGTCAGTGAGAGCAGAACAGTACCCGTCGGGCACCGTCTATGATGGGTACTTTCAGGATTGCAGCGACCCCAAAGTTGTCATTGGTGAGTGATGCCCATTGAACACATTGTTTAGAATCCCTTCTATGCCCATTTTTTGAACCCCGCGAACCCCCCCCCCCAAACCCCCCCTCCCAATTTTTTTAGCTATCTATCCCTCCGGAGGAGCGATTTGCTATCTATTTGTCCCCCCGCGTAGGGTTGGGACGATATGACTTTTCGATATCGATATTCAATATTCGATATTTTTTTCTGAAACTCGATATTCGATATCGATACGATATGGACCCTCGATATCGATATTCGATATTAAAAAATGCTCGATATTCGATATCGATATTTCGATATTTTCGATATTACGATATTTTGCTTTTGGTATAGCAGGGCATATCTCATTTGGCATATTGCATTTCCATATGATCACAAACCCAACTGATCATCTCTGCTGAAAAGTAGATGATACAAATTTAAATGGCATACAATGATCAAAATGAGACAATGATTTAAAAATGTGACAGATGTGGTAAGGAAAAGGTGCCAGCCCCATTTATAGGTGTCATGCCATGGTGCCATTGATGTTTCCATGGTGTAAGTAGCTATTAAACATACATATACTCTTATGTGAACATCTGAGAGAGCATTTGCACAAGATTTGATGCTGCCGCAAGTGCTGAAACGAAAATACCTGTCATGTGAAAACAAAGTGCGCGCTTGCGCGCAAAATTTGTTAAAATTGCTTATGAAATCGCCTTCTAATAGTGCCATTCCTGGCTTATTTGAAGTCAGGCCCAGGGAGTATAGAATATCGAAAATATCGAAAAAATGGTCGATATTCGATATCGATATTCGATATTTTTTCAAAATTTTCGATATCGATATTCGATATAAAAAATAGTCGATATCCGATATTCGATATTCGATACGATATATCGTCCCAACCCTACCCCCGCGGGGGTTCAAATAGATAGCAAATCGCTCCTCCGGAGGGATAGATAGCTAAAAAAATTGGGGGGGGGGGTTGGGGGGGTTTGGGGCGGTTCGCGGGGTTCAAAATATAGGCATAGAAGGGAGGAAAACGAGGAAAATCGCTAAAAGTAGGTGAAAAATAGCTAAAAATGGGGTTATAAGGACACATAGTACTAAAAATAGCTAAAAATCGGCAGTTAGACACATGAACTAGTGATTTTGGAGGTTAAAATCTATATAAAGGTATGAAAAATAGCGATTTTGAGCGAAAATTGGGATATAGTTTCTCAAAAATCCCTCCAGATAGGTAGATAGCTGGCCGATTTTTTTTTTTGGGGGGGGGGGGGTTAGGGGATAGTAGCCCAAAATTTTGCCTCCGGGATAGATAGATTCGCAAATCCTCGAATAAGATTCCCCCTGTTGGCGAGGCGAGGAAAAAATAACTCCCCCCTCGAATAACTCCCCCCATTGGATGACAATGATACAATACAAAATTCAAAAGAATATTAGACTACAGCAGCAACAGCAGATAAATGATGTGTATGCAGTGTATACGCACCATTTTGTTGTTGTTGGACAGTTTAATACATGAATTCCATGAGTTTACAAATGACATCCATGCGATGAATTAAGTCCAAGTTTTCTGATGAAAAAATAACTCCCCCCTCGAATAACTCCCCTCCTGGTATAACTCCCCCCACCAAAACGTCTGAGGAAAAAATAACTCCCCTGGGGTCTTATTCGAGGATTTAGGGTAGCTGAGCGGGCCTCCGGGATAGATAGATAGCTGGAGGATTTGGGGGGGGGGAACCCCCCCCCCCCTACTAAACCCCTAATGCACAAACTGCCTCATTTCCCCGGGCCCTCTAATTCACGATACCGAAGCGGCGGAAGCTTCCGAGCCGATCTATCAGCCGAGGGGGTAAGACACGAAATGGCGTCAGGCTCGGAGGGAAGTGGCGCACCGGCACACATCCTTCGTCAGGTTGCTTGTCATTTATCTTTGGGTATGGCAGATACGTTTTCCCGGTCAGCCAGGCATTCATAAAATGGGGGATTTTTAATTTACCAAGAAGTGACTTCATCTCTGTGATGGCGTCGGGAGACTCCTAGGCTGGTTCAGGTCAGATGAAAGACCCCGAAACCTGAACCAACCACTAATTTTTACCCAGGGGTCTCCAAGATTTTGGCCCCCGCGGGGGCTGCAAAGGTAGCAAATCGCTCCTCCGGAGGGATAGATAGCTAAAAAATATTCTGGGGGGGGCTGGGGGTGCTGGCGGGGGCAAAAGACAAAGTATAAGGTATTCATGGTTTTTCAAGGTATAGAATACACGAAGGGCAAAAAAGTCGCTAAAAATAGGTTAAAAATGGCTAAAAATAGGAATATAACAATGTATATAGCCGAAAATGGCGATTTTGGAGGTGAAAACCTATAAGACGGAGGAAAAATTAGCAAATTGGGGCAAAATTTCCCAAAGATCGCTCCAGATAGATAGCTGAGCGATTTGGGGGGGGGGGGGGTTCAGGGGGTAGTAGGCAAAAATTTTGCCTCGGGATAGATAGATAGCTGAGCGATTTGGGGGCAGCTCCCCCAGCCCCCCCCCCTAGGAGACCCCTGTTTATACCCCACTTCAAGCCAACTTTTCTTTAATTTAGCCGGTTTCAGAGTTTTTATAAATTATCAAGTTTTATGTCCAATTTGAAAAAGGCATGTGTTTTAACTTTTAAGTGGCTATTTCACCTATTGTTACTGTATTTCTTCTAATAGAACGGTACCTCCAATAGAACGGCAGGTTTTGGCATGTTTTTGCACTCACGAAAACAATAGAACGGCGGGTATAAGTTATGTTGGGAGTGTGCCATAACAAAAAACCGAATGGTGAGAACATTCATAGAATCCAAATAGATTTTAAATTTCAAATCAATGCTCTGACATTAAAATATTGCTCAAGCTTCATCAGCTTCAAGCTCAGTACAAAGCTATGCTCAAAGGTTGAAGGTGTAGGGTTGGCCGATATTTTTTTCTAAACGTTTTTTTATTTAAAAAAAAACGTTTTTTTTATAAAAAAACATGACGTCCGAAATGTTTGTTTTTTTTAAAAAACATCGACCGAAATTTTTAGTACTAAGCACAAGGTATATTGCAAAATTTTTGCGCGCAAGCGCGCAATTTCACACACAAATTGACATTGGTGGTTGTTTTCATTAGTTTTGTGGCATTTTGAGTATCAAAGTATCCATTTATATATGCTACCATGGGTTAATAAGTCGTCATGTCGGTGTAGTATATAATATTGAGGTAATGTGCTTCCATGTACCTCCACAGTGTGTAACTTCACTCCCAAAGTAACAACCTCCTTTTATAACCTTGTTTCATCACTATTCCGTGCCAAAGTTTACCTAAAGTCACGAACATTCAACTATAAGGCGATATACGAACGTATCGACAAAAAAATGGATATTTTTGACACAAATCACCACTTATAATGCTATCCCATGGCTCAACAGGCATTATATGGTCATATATAACATCACAGAGTATTGCCACTGTCTGATATACCTATATATTTATGTTGACACAAGGTCATATGTGGGAGCTTTAAAAAAACAACGTTTTTTATACATCGAGTTAAAAAAACGTTTTTTTTTCAACCCTATGAAGGTGTGAAAAATTTGGTGAGAAAAGGCTTATAGAATGGCAGCCACCAATAAAACGGGACCTCCAATAGAACAACGGGTAAAAAGTTGACGATAAAATAGAACGGCGCTCTTCTATTAGAAGAAATACTGTAGTATTGTTCCCCTATCCCCTCACTGCCTTCCATGTTGAAATAGACTATATATTTATATCGTGGCCTCGTGAGCCCCCTACTAAAAATCAGCTATCCCTCCAGAGGAGCAATTTGGCATCTAGCCAGCTCTAAGATGGCCAAAATCCGGAGACCTCTGGTAACTGCCCACACCTTTAAGCCCCCGATTTCATTCCAGGCGACAAACATTCCAAATAGCGTAGAAACGGCCCCCCGCAAACGTACCCTAAGCGTCCATTCGCCGCTGCAAAACTCGCATCAAAAAGCCGCGTCACACAATTGACAAATATCCAGGATGTTTTACACTGAGATCGGTTTTGAATTTTATTGAAACGCAACGAACCATCCACCGAAACAAAAAAACGGCTGACTGCACACTTTACAGTGAAATCCAACTACATATTTAGTACTAAGTGTGATCTTTTTCCGTCACAATAAATTGGCTTCAGCATGGGCGAATTCGGTGCATAAATATTTTTAGAACACAAATTCTTGAATAGCGAAAATCGTGACATTCTAAATATATCTGTAAAGCATGCAGGTCGACCAGTATGGAAACTGATATAAATCTGAATAACGCAAAATTTTCTGTATTTGCTCGAATAATTCCCCCATTTTGAACAAATTCCGCCTGATAAAAATGAGTGAGGAAAGAAACTTTGGAATAATTCCCCACGTTAAGCATATGATAAATTATGTCCAATTTGACGAAAATGGCATGTTCTTTTAAGATAAAACATACTCCGTGAAATGAGATGACAGCAACATTCTAGAACATTTTGCAGAAAAAAGTTACCCGTTGAAAAGTTTACCATCAGAAAAGTCTGACGAAAGAATAAGTCCCAGGGGAATTATTAGAGCAAATACGGTATACATATAAATCTTACAAATAATACAAATCAATACAGTAATACATAAACATATTCATCCAAAGGACACTCGAGTTGCACCATGCCGAGAGTGAGTATTTATATAGTAAATATGAATATGTACTAATCAGCATGAAACGACTGACACAAACAAACGAAATACTGAAATATAGAAAGCGCACAGCGATGACAAAGTAATCTAAATATAGCACACAAGAATGGAAAATATAGGATCTTCACGCGAGAAATTGAGCGCACGCTTTGCACCGAAATATTTAGCATGACCGAAACTGAAAATTATGTGTCTTTGCCCAACAATAGCCAAGCATGCGCTCCACTCAGAGTACATCAATATTAAAAACGAAAACCAAAAGCAAAGTGAAAGACAAAAAATGGAATTGAAATGAATGGAACCCAGCCGCTTAGAAACTCAACTGTTACATAATGTATACGTACGCACTTAATGTACCTATATCTGCCAGTAAATGAATGTACCTAGATGAATGCACATGTATACAAAGTGCGAAACATCATAGCACAGGGGTAGGGAACGAAAGGGGGTTGGGGGAACCATCTATCCACGCTTTTTACAGTTATCTAGCCTCCGGAGGAGCGATTTCCAACCTATTCAACCCCCCGGGGGTACAAAATGTTACCTACCCCTGTAAAATCTAAAAATTGTAACAAAAAAGTGACACGTAAATACAGTACAGCAACAACTTAACTCCTAATTGCCCGTATAGCTTGAATGCAACCACAAAGCTGACAGACAACACTCGAAAGTCACTTAATGGAAAATTTGCCTGCCAAATGTAATTTTACACCACGTAAAACCTCAATCGCGTATATAAATTAATTCATATCATAAGTCACCATCAAAAAAACTGCTCATGTTGAATTCACATCGCATGCCAACGACGAAAATGGATCGGACAAAAGTAATAGTGTATGCGCCACAAAATCGAATGAATAAATTGATCAATTTGGAATATACCTTGCCGATGATCGTAAAAATCATTTAAAAAATGATCAAATATCAAAATCCCTTAGTAAATACGGAAGTGCGAAAAATGTACAAAATTTACCCGAAAAAGTAATCGCCATCATGAATCACGCCGTAAAGATGCTCAAGACTGAAGTTTCTACCTAGACAAATGCCGCCCACTAAGATAACAAAAAATCAAATAAAGCTTGATACAAATGCAATTGACGCATTAAAATACCTTAATTAATATATGCCGCCCTACTGACGGACTTATGGACAAATATTTCAATCAAACAACTACCGACTTCCATACGTTTCAGAAATCGATTCACGGGGGTGCACACGTAAAAAAACACAAATGGGGCCTGTTCTAAATGCGCACTGATGGAAGAGGCAGGAACAGGAACTTGCAAAAACATCGTTCTAATAGTTTGCACACAAAAAAAGAGCAACACGTGCCTGAATACAATTCAGGTCTTAGGACTGAGTGTGCCAAAAAAATGCGCTAAGCATTCCCTATGCTACATCGCTACAACAAAAAATGCGTTGTATTTCCAAAGCAAAGTCAACTAGTCAAATCACGGAATAGTCACAATGTGTCAAGCGTCCAAAATCAGAGATGTCGAAATCAATAAAAAGGTCCAAATTCGGTAAAATGTCCAAAAATCGGTAGTCCAAGTCCAAGCCGCTGCCCAATGAATGGGACAGACAGCGGGCGCAGCTGCAGTGCGGGAATATGTGAAAAATAAATTTTTGTCAATGCAAGGAAATTTATTGCATTGTATTTATCAATAAATATTAGCTTACAGAAAAGGTATTTCGCAAGCGGTTAATTTTTTTTAAACATCACCTTCCAGGTTTAGTTGTTTTAAAAATATATTCGAAATAAACGGCCAAAGCGGGTTGATTTTTGTCAACCAAACAACGTCCTATGGAAATTTTTATGAAGAAATATTGGCCGATTAGGCTTAAACATGCATAAATACATTTCTGTGCCACAAAAAATTCATAGCACAGACAGAGAATCGACACCAGCAAATGAAGCCATTTGTGTGAAAGGAACATACAAATACTTTACCTACATCTAAAATTTTCCTGTGGTGCAAATAGAAATAAATTTTTCTCAGAATGAATGAATAAAGGACCATTTACAGTGAAATATGCTGTCAAAGGCTCAATACATGTAAATAGCATCTTTGAATAAAACTTTCAGATGTCACCTCCCCAAGAAATTATCAAATTATCAAAAAATGACACTGCACACTATTCGCTTTAGGAATGAATATTTATGGAATGATGGTTAAATCTTGCCATGTGGCAAATAGAAAATAATAGTTAGAAAATATCTTTCCACACTTTACTCAGCCAAAAGTTTGACATTAGATCTATGTGAATTGAAAGAGTCAATAATCAAACAAAAATATTCAACTGAAGTGCATATGCTTACAACAGTAATATTAACAAATATTGCATGATTTCATGCAAATTCCATCTGCAAATGGCAATTGAATCCTCCCAACCAGCCTGCAAAAAGCCCCGTACATTTGGAAACCTTCCAAATTTCCAATAAAATGGAAATGGACTTAGACTAATATAAGCAAAAAAGTTCAAATTTGGTAATAGCAAATCAAAAAAATCACAAATGGAAATGAAATAAGAACCTCTAAGTAAACCAGCAACAGATCAATACAACTTTCCATTGGCAACCTTCCAAATTGTTGATTGTGATGAAAATAAAGTGAGACCAATGTGGTGTTCCCAGACACATTGGTTATGTTTGTCATACACCTTTGCAACTGTTTTGCTCAAAAACAATGAGCAAAATGGTTTGCCATCAAAAAACTGGTGAGTAGCTCCACAATGAATTGCATTTGAATTTGGCAAGACATAGCAGCAAAAAGTGGAAAAGTAGTGTCAACCAATTCTATCCAGTGCAATCCAAACATCAGAAAAAAACTGGAATTATTTGGAAGCATCTCTGCTAGCAAGAGAAATACCATAAATAGATCTAATTTTCCAGGTGTTAAAATACATCCCACATAAAACTATGAATATGACACCAATCTAACAACTGTTTTTACTGTCCAGCTACATTCCAGCTGACATATAATGATAACCTCTAGCGTTTTTTTCCTCAGGTAAGCAAATATATGAAAAAAGTGCATATGATTATAATTATGGGTGCAATCTAGTCTGGTCAGTGATTGGTGCCACGGGTAGACCACAGTTCTGTGACAACTATTAGATTAGACACTTTGTGCATTTCAACGACCAGATTACTATCTAAAATAGGATACTCTGCGGACTGCATCTTATGCATTTTTCTGAAGGAAACGTTCCATCATGTTGTCAAAGAAGAAATAAATATTACCCCAACAAAAATGTTGCAGAAAAAAAATACATTTGTCGCTTGTACGCGACACCACCTTTTTATTCTTTAAATATTTAGCTTTTCTGTGAAAGTGCATGCATAAGTATCTTGCTCACATGTTATCGACTAACACATTAGTAATTTTGAATGCATAAATACATTACAGTCCACAGAGTATACCTGTGAAGGGTAAAATGTTACAGCATTTCACTCAGCAACTTGTCAAAAAATAGGGAGGAATGTGAATACAGTATGCAGAACTGCACCAAGGACATGCCTCATGGAAAGGTGTCATATCGGACATGTGTTGTGTAAGTGGGTATGCACATGGACAATATGACACCCTGCACTGGGCCAGACACTTGGTGCATCGCAGCTGCACACATACCACAGCCAGATGTCTGCATGCATATGCACTGTCATTGCACAGTTTACAAGAATCACTCAATGCAGCACAGCGGCTGATTTCATGCACATTCAGCAATGCAATTTACACTGACAAATTGCATTCAGACAAGAAATAATGTGAAAATGTAAGCTACAAAAAGATGAACACATGAGACAGAATTTTGGGAAAACACAACAGTCAACAAGTCATACTGAAAGACCCAGTCAAGTGGTGCAGGTTTGCAGCTTGTGCACATGGCAGAAAACTGGACAACAGCCAAAGGGGCAGCTGTTGCATTGTCCATGTGTGGAGATCAGTGGGAGCGCACACAGACGATGCAACACCCCAGCAGGGCTGGACCATTCTGCTGTGTGCAGCCAGCTGGGCTCCTGCCCCTGCTCAGCCACCCAGCACCTGAGTGCATCTCTGCTGCCCAGTTTGTCGGTGCCATTCATATGTAAGCAGTATTGCAGCAGAAATCTTCAGTAGCAGCAGCATATAATGGGTTTTAATTTATGTTATTTGGGATGATGTTACCAGTTTGCAGCAAAAATGTAGCAGACTGTACTTTTTGTAAACACTGATAAGTTTTGTGCATATACACAGTAAAATGCTTGCCCTATGTTACAATTCTGAAAACATTGTTAGTTGTCGTGCACTATGGGTAACTTGTGAATAACTAACTAACACTGACATTCCAGTCGCACCCACTTGAATTACATAACAGACTATGGCATGAGGTGCTTCAGCTGCTGCACTTGCATACCAGCTCTGAGGTCCACTCACAGTGCTGGGTGGCACATGCTGTGGGTGGGTAGGCCACAGTCACGTGATACCCATCCACTGGGATTGGACCCCTCAAAGCATCACGGCAAGCTGCAACCTGTTGTGCTGCCATGAAAATGTGGCCAAGTTGTGCAGGTGTGGAGCTTGTGCACACAGCAGAACGCTGCGGAAAAGCCAAATGGGACACCTGTGATGCATTGTCCATGTGTTGAGATCAGTGGGTAGGCACACAGACAATGCAACACCCCAGTTGCGCTGGACCCTAGTGCTGTGAGTGCAGCCAACTGGGCACATGCCCAACTACCAAGCACCTGCTCGAACACTGCTGCAACTTTAGTCAGTGACATACATATTTCAGAAGTAATGAAGCAAAATTATTTAGTAACAGCATGCAATTAACATTGGATGAAATTTTAATTGAGACAGGTGTTTGTGTCATCGGTTCTAAATGTAGGGGACTGAATTTATATATATGTGAGCACTGATTAGAGTTTGATGCATATGCATGGTAAAACACATGTACTGTGCTGCAGTGGTGCCTGCAAACACATAAACTATTATTGACTGTTTGAAAAATGTGAGAAGTGCTTGCCAAACACCAATGTTCTATGCATACTTGTTGGAATTGATCGACACATTGTGGAACAATGTGCATCAGCTGCTGCACACCAGCTCTGAGGTCCACTCACAGTGCTGGGTGGCACATGCTGTGGGTGGGTAGGCCACAGTCATGTGATACCCATCCACTTGGAATGGACCGTCAGAGCATTGCAGCCAGCTGACTGCACACAATCATGCTGCTGTCACACAGTTTACAAGCCTCTCCTGAGGCAGTGGAGCAGTGCACAGCACACAATGTTACATAAACAGTGGAGTCACAACTAAGGGCACTAGTTTTTTTCAAAAGTGTTTCTCAATCTATTGAACTTCTCTACTCAACCTCCTAGACAATTCTGGGAAAAAAAATCAAAAATAGGTCACATTAGAAGACTGAGCAAGTTTATTCATGACAATGCAAACAGGGGTGTGCCTCAGTGCAAGTACGCATTCAGCACATGTAATCTACTCCCAGTCAGGAATTTAGTGTATTTAGACAACTCCAGGCGTTCATACAGTAAATAAATCCTCCAGGGACATATAGCTGAAAACATCTATTCCGGGTAGGCAGGGGTTCAATATAGGCTTGATCGACACATTGTGGAACAATGTGCATCAGCTGCTGCACACCAGCTTTGAGGTCCACTCACAGTGCTGGATGGCACATGCTGTGGGTGGGTAGCCCACGGTCACATGATACCCATCCACTGGGATTGGACCCTCAGAACATTGCAGCCGGCTGACTGCACACAATCATGCTGCTGTCACACAGTTTACAAGCCTCTCCTGAGGCAGTGCAGCAGTGCACATCACACAATGTTACATAAACAGTGGAGTCACAACTAGGGTTCAAACGGGATCCCGATCCCGATCCCGGATCCCGTGAAATTCCGGGATTTAGCAGTCCTGATCCCGATCCCGAAACTTTTCAAATCCCGATCCCGATCCCGAGAAACTCCAAAGTCCGGGATCCCGATCCCGGAAAAATTAGTGGAAATTAATAAAATTGAAAAAACGACGTTTTTGCATGCAAAAATGGGAACGCAAACCCCCAGCGTTCATTGTATGCCACGTTTCTGACATCCAACAGTGTTTTTAGACCTTTATGAACAACTGTGGATGCCAAAACACTGGCCAAAATCTCTATCCCAAGACCCCAATCTCGATCCCGAAAAAATGCCAATCCCGATCCCGATCCCGTGACCCCAATCCCGGCCAATCCCGATACCGATCCCGATCCCGAAATCTCAAAAAACCAATCCCGATCCCGATCCCGAAAAGTCAATCCCGTTTGAACCCTAGTCACAACTAAGGGCACTAGTTTTTTTCAAAAGTGTTTCTCAATCTATTGAACTTCTCTACTCAACCTCCTAGACAATTCTGGAAAAAAAATCAAAAATAGGTCACATTAGAAGACTGAGCAAGTTTATTCATGACAATGCAAACAGGGGTGTGCCTCAGTGCAAGTACGCATTCAACACATGTGATCTACCGTAAATGCTCTATTAGGACGACCCCCCTCCAATAAAGCGACCTCTCCAATAGTACGACCCCCTTTGGCACGTTGTGTGAGTATAAAGCGACCCTCTCCAATAATGCGACCCCCAAAGTAAAATAAAAAACAAAATACGACGTAAGGAAATGATGTCGCAATCTTCAGACGCTGCTAATTTGGCAAATTTTGCCGCAAATTTAGTGGCTTTTTGGTGGTTTTTGCTTTACAATATTGTTTTACGATGCCATGCTCATACGAGCGAAATGAACAGTTGAGTTGTTGAGGTGTCGAAAAATACAATGCGACCCTCTCCAATAAAGCGACCCCCCCAATAATGTGACCCCCAAAAATGTACTGAAAACAATTAACCGACAGTCGCCTTATTGGAGCATTTACGGTACTCCCAGTCAGGGGTTTAGTGTATTTAGACAACTCCAGGCGTTCATATAGTAAATAACTCCTCCAGGGACATATAGCTGAAAACATCTAATGGCCCTGCGCACACTAGTTTTCACACGAAATTTCGAAAACTCATAAATGAGCATTGAACGTGTTTGAGTTTTCCACAATGAGTCATTTTTAATCTCCGTCAACTGCAGTTGACGGTCACCTCATCGTAGAAAACTCAAATGCGTTCTAAGCTGATTTGTGAGTGTTGGAAATTTCGTGTGAAAACTAGTGTGCGCAGGCACATTAGGAGGGTGGCAGGGGTTCAATATAGGCTTTTTCAAGGCCTAGAAACAAAAAGGGAAGACAATCACTAACATAGGTGAAAATGACTTTAAAAAAGGTATATAAACAAACACGATATGAAATTTTGAAATCACGATAGCTTTGAGCTTTGAAAGTGAAAAGCTATGAAAAGTACATTACTTGTGCTGGGAGCTTATTTGCGCTTACTTGCCTACTTACAACATGGACATACTCAAGATTTTTGATTGAGAGTGGTGGATTGAACACAGAAAGTGAGGGTGGAAGTGCCATCAAAATTTATTCCTGTAATGACAGAATGTGCCAAATGTTGACAGCACACAATGGCAGAATTTGCATTTGCAATGGCACCAATGCCAATGTCTACTATTTACTCACCTAAAGTTATGGTATTGGACACTGAGTTCAGTGTATTTGTAGTGGTGTTTAAATTACTGAAACATAAATATAAATAGTTGCGGGGGGAAAATGCGCTTGCATGCAATTTTTTTGTAAACTGCCAACAAAATTGCTAAATGAAAGTCCATTCTAGGCATCTTGTATGTTTGGCTGGGAAGGGCCGTATCCAGGGGGGGGGGGGCGGGGGGGGGGGCTGCGGCCCCCCCCCCCCTTCTCGGGATGAGACCAGAAAGTGGCCGAAAAATGGCACTTTTTTAACGTCAGCGTAAAAATTTTTTGTACGCAAGCGCGCATTTTTCACCAGACTTGATGTCTAAGTAGTAGATTTGCTCCCTGTGGCCGAAATCTTTAAAAAATATACTCAAATGTGTGCTGCTTGCTGTATTTGTATGTATATTTACATACATATACAGCGTTCCATGGCGCTGGCGCCAATGCCAATGGCGCCATGGCGTTGCGCCTACTGGTGGCGCCAGCGCCATGGCGGCATTACGCCACTCTGTACATAACATTTTAGCCCCCCCCCCCGCTCATCGGCCTCCGTAAACAAGCAGCCCACCCCCGCTCAAAACTCCCGGATACGTCCCTGTGGCTGGGTACACCTCACCCACCCAGAATCCGACACACCTTCCCTAATTGCAGCTTTCTACCCAAAACCATGCTGACAATCCAGAAGAGAATTCTAAACCCTAGATTACATAGATGACATCGTCAGCCAAATGGAATTCATTGTCTCAATTATAATGCGCGACACTACACAACAAACTTGCAAAATGTACCTATGCTAGGATTGGGACGATATGACTTTTCGATATCAATTTTCAATATTCGCTATATTTTTTCTGAAACTTGACATTCGATATCGATACGATATGGACCCTCGATATAAAGAAAATGTTCACTTAGGTAAATGTTGTACTTTGCTTTCCACACTTAAATCTACCGAAATATCACTTCTAAATATCGAAAAATACCAAAAAATGGTCGATGTTCGATATCGGTATTTTTTCAAAATTTTCAAATTTTTGATACGTATCAATATTCGATATAAAAATGTACCTAGTTGATATCCGATATTCAATATGATATATCGTCCCAACCCTAACCTATGCAACATTCCAAAGCAGACCTAACCTGCAGATTGTCAAGTCTAAAGTAGACCCTCCTAGAGCTCACAAACCATTTTTTTTGCAGCGAATCGATTCAAAATCCAACACCCCTACCCTAACCGCGGCATTCTATCCAAAACCATAGTGACCAGGGGTCTCGAATGGGGGGGGGAGTTACCCCCCCAAACCGCCCAGCTATCTATCTATCCCGGAGGCCGCTCAGCTATCTATCTATGACCCAGCAGCTGTAGGCAACAAAGACCGCATGGCAACAGCGCTCAGTGGGCAACTGCGTGCGCTCAGTGGGCCACAATCACCACCTGGCAACCACGGCACACGCGCAGTGACCGCAGGCGCCCGCCAAGACGGCGCCATTCTCATAAATATCATGAAAATATTTATCTGCAAAATGTTTTCCGCCAAATTTCATAGATTTATTAATGAAAATATTTGCACATGCAAATCGTAAGATTGATATGCAGCTAAATATTTTTGTTTGTATTTATGACAATATTTATCGCATTTCGAAAAATCAATTGGCATGTGTAAATGTTTGCATTTGCAGAGCGATTTTTGAGAAACTATACCCCAATTTTCGCTCAATATCGCTATTTTTCATACCTCTTCATAGATTTTTACTTACAAAATGATAGTATTTGTCTATTTTTAGTACTATATGCTCTTGTATACTCATTTTAAGCTATTTTACACCTACTTTTAGCGATTTTTCTCCCTTTTCTTCCTTCTATGCCCCGAAAAAGCCTACATATTGAACCACCACAACCCCCCCCCAACCCCTCCCCCCAGAAAAATTTTCAGCTATCTATCCCTCCGGAGGAGCGATTTGCTATCTATCCAACCACTCAGAGGGTCGAAATTCAAGTTACCCCTGATGGTGACACTCCAGAAAATAAATCTAAAGCTTAGGTAGATTACATTTGCTGACCTCGTCAGCCAAATGGAATTCATTGTCTGAATTATAATGCGCGCGACACTAACAACAACTTGAGCAAACAACAAACAGCAAAATGTATGCAACATCCCAAAGCGGACCGACCGTCATCCAGCCCCATGCCAATCGCAGCCAGCTCCACTGGTATCCAAACAGCGCTCATACAAAATAGGGACTCGTCGCCGACGCAGCAGCTGCGGCGGAGACGGGAGCGAGTTCGGTTGATGTCATCTGAAATTTTAGATTGAGAGTTGGGAAGCGCCAGCCCCGCCAGCGGTCTTGTAGATTTGGACACGCCACAGTTGCGGGGGTTGACACCAGAAAATGCAACCCTTGTAGGGTCCAAACAAGATCCCCAATCGATCCCAATAACGACTCCACACAATATCAGGGATTTTGTGGTTCTGATAGAGAAACGAAACCCCAATACCGATTCAGATTCCAAAAAAACAATCCCGATCCCGTTTGAACCGTATCCCCCACGCCCACAGACAGCTACAAAGTTTCTAAATTCGCGCAGTCATTCCGCCACTTTGAAGGAAAAATTTGAGCCCCCCCCTTTCGCCAGGCTCCGTAAACTAACAGCCCCCCCCCCTGTTCAACACTCCTGGATACGCCCCAGTTTGGGATGGGAACAACCTGTAGTGTGGAGTTCTCGACAGCTTGTCAACTACTGCGCGTAGGGCCATTTGCATGATTCCAGGTACTTTTCCCCCGTGGACAACTTGCCCCCGGAGTGTGTTGTATTAGCGTTTTGTCCGTGTTGCATTAGCGTTTTGTCGTGTTGCATTAGCGTTTTGTCGTGTTCCATTAGCGTTATGTCCGCACGGACATAACGCTAATGCATCACACCACGGGGGAAGAAGTCCATGGGGGGAGACGTGAAGTTAACGCATTTGCATGACTGATACAAACAGGAAATATATTGACCTTTGAGATGGTAATAATTGCTGGGGCAGCGCGACGTTGCAAGCGAAACGAGCCATCGCGAGGAAATTCTCCGTCGCCGCACAAATGCACGTCGCCTGAAAGCGGATTACGCTCAAAAATTGTTTAAAAAACACATTTCCTCATGTGAAATGCCAAGCACCGTCAATTGACGAAATTCAATTGTCGAGTGATATGTTGATATGTATTTTCCACAACGTGCGTGGTGTATGAAAAAATACCGTATTTCCTCGAAATAACTCCCTCCCAGTTCAACCCACCTCAAAATTCTCTCTCTGAAAGCTCACCCCAGGGGGGTATTTCAAGGAAATACGGTACCGATAAATAAACAATAAATAAATATTAAAATCGTGATAGGATAAATGAAGATGGATTCAAATGGATTTGTAAACCGGCGATGTATTTACATCTCAGTCGTCATTCCAACCAAATTCAATTCCTTCATTCATTCTGCGTTATATTTACAAAGCACACGGAAATGGGTGGGGACAAACAACAAGGAAATGCCTCAAAAGTCACAGCCGACGATGGCAAAAACACACATATAAATACAGAAACGCATTGAGTTTCAGTGCCTTTGTTTAACACAGAAACACGGAAACTCGACAATTTTGAAAAACACGGAAACTCAAATGAGGTTTTTTGGAGAACACGGAAACACAGTAATACAGAAAATACAGAAATGTTTACAAAAACCGTTTTTTTTTTTTAAAAACTTGTTTTGAAAAAAAACACAGAAATAAAACATATAGGCGCTACGCACACTGAAGCCGAAATATTCGGCATACGCACGTTTTCATCTGCCGAATCCGAACTAAAAAAATGCTGTTCGGACGGTTTTAGACCAGCATTTTTGGGTCCAGACATTCAGCAACCGTACGAATTCGGACAAATTCGGACGGATTTAGATGATTTTCCAGCATTTTTGGTCATATGCTGAATTTAACATTTCAGCATCTTGTGAAAAAATTGTATTCAGACACTTTCATTTCAGCAAACCAGTTCAGCAATTGGCAGAAAATCTACTGCTGTGAAATGATCCAGATCTCATCTAGTTTTTCATACATCTTCATGAAACATTTTTTATGAACATGTATGAACATGATCTTCAAAAATGAAGACCATAAATTTTTTTTAAAAACTGCTCATTCTTGAGATATTGTAGTTCAGCACAGTTCAACAGTGTGTAAACAGAAAAAACGTACGAACCATTGTGGGAATTTGGGCAATGTGTGTACATGAGTAGGGTTCAAACGGGATTGACTTTTCGGGATCAGGATCGGGATCGGGATTCACTTTTTGAGATTTTGGGATCGGGATCGGGATCGGGATTGGTAATTTCAGATTTCGGGATCGGGATTGGCCGGGATTGGGGTCACGGGATTGGGATAGGCATTTTTCCGGGATCGGGATTGGGTTCTAGGGATAGAAATTTTGGCCATTTTTCTGGCATTCACAGTTGTTCATAAAGGTCTCAAAACACTGTTGGATGCCAGAAAAGTGGCATAAAATTGACGCTGGGGGTTTGCATCCACTTTTTTGCATGCAAAAACGTCATTATTTCACTTTTTATAATTTCCACTAATTTTTCCGGGATCGGGATCCCGGACTTGGGAGTTTCTCGGGATCGGGATCGGGATTTGAAAACTTTCGGGATCGGGATTGGTATTTTTGAGATTTCGGGATCGGGATCAGGATTGGGGTTTCAGGATCGGGATCGGGACTGGTAAATCCCGGAATTTCACGGGATCCGGGATCGGGATCCCGTTTGAACCCTATACATGAGCGAATAGTAATGATAAACATTGGAACAGCGCGTGCCTAGGGTGTCAAAAAAAATTTGTTATGGAAAATGGAAACGGAAATTTTTTTGCACTTGCCAGAAAACGGAAATAAAATTTCAGCAACAAGGAAAACAAGGCCGGAAAACTGGAAATGGAAAAATGAAATTTTGCCAGAAAACAAAAAAAATTGTGGAAATTTCCTGGAAATGCTAAAAATTGCTGAAATTTTGATGGAAAATGGAAAAAGTCACATAATTGAAAACCTGCATGCATGTTTACCAGTTTGGCTGAAACAGAAAACAGACAATTGAGCCAGAAAAGGGGAATATGAGGCTGAAAAACTGAAAATTGAGCCTGAAAACGGGAAAAAGGCGGAAAAACTGAAAATTCAGCCGGAAAAAGGCAGAAAAACTGAAAATTTAGCCAGAAAAGGGATAATTAGCCAGAAAAACAGGAACGGAAATGGAAAAAAATTTTGTAGTCGGAAAACGGAACGGAAAACGGAAAAATTAATTCAATTACCGGAAAACGGAATGGAAAATGGAAAAAATTTGCCTGCAGAAAACGGAAACGGAAATTTGTCACCCTAAGCATGCATGCAAACCAGATTGTTGAAAGTAATCAATGTTTTCAAAGTTAATGTAAAAGTTTTAGTCACTCCTGAGTGCAGAAAACGTATAGTAGAATTTTTTACTTTTATTTCCATGGGAAAATGTAAAAGTAAGTATTTTTGAAAACGATGACCATAATTTTCACTAGAAGTCACCCTTAACCCCAATTTTCATCCTTTTTGCCACTGCACACATGAAGTTGTGCATACACTGTAGCGTCTGCCAAGCAGGGTTGGTTTTAGTAAAATTATTTTTACTGAAACTGCAGTAAAATTGTAAATAAATTATATTTTATTTTTATTTTTTCTTCAATTTTCCATTTTATTATTATTTTTTTATTCTTCAATTTTCCATTTTATTATTATTTTATTATTATTTTATTTTTATTTTTTATTCTTTGTGACCAGGATTAGTTTTTGTGAAATTCTTTTTACTAAAATTGTAGTAAAATTGTATAAAAATTGTATTTGATTTTTTTTCTCTGAGATTTTGCCAACCCTGCTGAACAGTAAAACCAATAATTTTCCAAAATTTAGTTGGAATGAACACAATTTTTGATGTCAACTAGTGTCAGGGGTATTCTAGTTTTCAGCCCTCCTGGGTGTTGGATAGATAGCAAATCACTCCTCCGGAGGGATAGATAGCTGAAAATTTTTCTGGGGGGGGGGGGTTCGCGGGGGCTCAATATATAGGCATAGAAGGGAGGAAAAGGAGAAAAATTGCTGAAAGTAGGTAGAAAATGGCTAAAAATGGGTATATAAGGACATATAGTACTAAAAATAGCTCAAAATAGGCAGTTAGATGCACGAACTAGTGATTTTGGAGGTGAAAATCTATATATAGGTATGAAAATAGCGATTTTGAGTGAAAATTAGGGTATAGTTTCCCAAAAATCGCTCCAGATAGGTAGATAGCTGGCCGATTGGGGGGAGGGGTTTAGGGGATAGTAGCCCAAAATTTTGCCTCCGGGATAGATAGATAGCTGAGCGGCCTCTGGAATAGATAGATAGCTGGGCGATTTGGGGGGGAACCCCCCCTTTCCTACCCCTGACTAGTGTGTGTGACAAGATATAATTGATGACAATTTTTGATGTCAACTTTATGACAAGATATAATTAGTTACATTCTCTGTACAGCATCAACTTCGGTCAATAGACAATAGTGATTATGTATATTGGATAGGGTTGGCACTAGGGTCGAAACGGAATCCCGATCCCGATCCTAAAACATTTTGGGATTTGGTGGTCCCGATCCCGATCCTGAAACCTCAATCCTGATCCCGATCCCGAAATCTCAAAAGCCAATCCCGATCCCGATCCAGAAACTTTCAAAATCACAATCCCGATCCCGAAAAAATTAATACAATCCCGATCCCGATCCCAGAAAATTTGGTCAACCTCATTAAATGCCCTTTTTGCATTAATAAATTTTAACCAATGTCCACTTTATGCCTCTTTTCTGGCATCCAGACGTGTTTTTGAGCCTGTTTTGTGAAAACATTGGCAAAAAACGTGTATATTAGAATGTTTTCAAAAATGCCATTACCGATCCCGAAAAATGGCAATCCCGATCCCGAAAGGTCAATCCCGATCCCGAAATCTCAAAAACCAATCCCGATCCCGATACCAAAAGGTCAATCCCGATCCGATCCCGAGATCTCAAAAACCAATCCTCGTTTATCTTTGCATTTCAGCATTTGAGATTTTATCCTATTGCTGAATGTTTCCGCATGAAAAAGTGTACGCATCTTTTGAATGCTGAAATACATGCTGAATTGACAAACCGCCTAATTTTCAAGAGTACGGACGATTTGAGTTCAGCAAGTTTTTTTCTATTCAGCATTTAATTCTGCATTTGTCAAAAACGTGCGTATGCCGAATATTTCGGCTTCAGTGTGCGTAGCGCCATAAACCCCATTTTATTCATTTTTGAAAACTCAAAATGCAGAAAGTGTTTTTATTTTGAGAACTTACCCATCTTTGGTCACAGCTAGTTAAATATGGCACGAAATTCACTGCGAAAAGCCAGTAGATCAAAATCAACAAAAAAAACAAATATCCAAATCACTTGGCACACTGCCAACAGCCACAGATTCCTCCCTTCATTCACAGCCAACGAAAGCTTGAGAGCAGATCTGCAGAAACATAAGGTCGCCAATTTCGCAATGACGAAAACACAACGGATCGCTGCACACAGTGGAGCCAAACTACAGCCGTGCATTGAGCCTGTGCCTCAGTGCACGTAAACTCCCAGTGCATGTAGATCTACTCCCAGTGCATGTGTGCACCCCGTTCGGTGTGCGGTGCGGCCGCAACTCCCCCCGGTCCACATTTTTGACATTTCTCCAACACTAGTTCGGAATTTCCGACTAGTGTTTGCATTTGTAAATATTTTTGTATCTATATGCATTTTTTTGTTTGCAATATCAATTTCGAAATTTTCACTTTGCAGATAAATACAAAAATATGTACTAATGGACGCAACGCAGCCCGCGGGAGGGGGAGGGCAAAGTTGTCGCCAGGCCGCACAGCGAACAGGGTGCACACATGCACTGAGAGTTTACGTGCACTGGGAGTTTCAGCCATCAAAACTTCACATAAATTCAGTAGCGCTGAATATCGTATTGCGGCGAAACAAAGGGCTATGTATTGTCATGTATCATTTGCATTGTTCCGTGCCCTTTGTGTTCGCCGCACCGGGAGCCGGTCGTGCCGCACACCCGCCGCTCACACGAATCACCATCGATACTGTAAACCCGGCCGTCATGTAGCCAGCCTAGTCAGGGCGAGCACTGCACTATTCCGCATGTAAACCCATCCCATCCCAAAGTAACAACCTCCTTATATAACCTTGTTTCATCCCTATTCCGTGCCAAACTTTACCTGAAGTCACGAACATTCGACTACAAGGCGATAAAAAATGGATATTTTTGACACAAATCACCACTTATGGTCATATATAACATCACTGAGTATTGCCACTGTCCAGGGTAGGGATGGAAAAAAGCGCTTTTTTCAACGGCCCCGCTTTTTTAAAAAAGCGCTCTTTTTTAAAAAACGCGTTTTTTTCGCTTTTTTAAAAAAATGTCAAAAAATGTCCTAGAAAGCTCCCAAATATGGTTCTAAGTAGGGTGTCAACAAAAATTTTTTACGGAAAACGGAAACGGAAAATTTTTTTCAGCGGCCGGAAAACGGAACGGAAAACGGAAAAAAATTTGCACTTGGCGGAAAACGGAAACGGAAAAAAATTTGCAGCGGCTGGAAAAAAGAGGCCGGAAAAACGGAAACGGAAAAATCAAATTTGCATGGAAATGGAAAAACTTGCAGGAAAACAGGTAAAATTTGCTGAAATTTTGCTGGAAGTGGAAAAAATTTGCAGTAATTTTGCTGGAAACAGAAAATTTTTCACAACATTGACAATCTGCATGAATTTTTACCAGTTTGGCTGATCAGAAAACAGAAAGTTGAGCCAGAAAAATGTAAAATGAGGCAGAAAAATGGAAAATTGAGGCGGAAAATGGAAAAAAAGTGGAAAAACTGGAAATTGAGGCGGAAAATGGAAAAAAAGGTGGAAAAACTGAAAATTTAGCTGGAAAATGGAAAATGAGCCGGAAAAACTGAAACGGAAAAAAAGTTGCTGGAAAACGGAAAAAAAAATTCAGCAGCTGGAAAACGGAACGGAAAACGGAAAAAAATATGCCTGCGGAAAACGGAAACGGAAAACGGAAATTTGACACCCTAGTTCTAAGTCAAACAAGTGGCAGTACTTGTGATGATATATAGTCATAGAATGGCTGTGGAGCCATGGGATAGTAATACAGGTGGGGTTTTATGCAAAAAAAATCCACTTTTTATGTTGACTCGTTATGTGAATGGCTATTTGTCAAATGTTCGTGAGTTCAAATGAAGTTAGGCATGACATGGTGCTTAAATAATGTCATTAAAGAAGGCTAATACATTGAGACTAGCATTTCTTACTGTACAAGTATGTGGAACCACATTGGCTGGATATTATATACTACACTTACATATCACAGCTTATTATTATATGAAGAATGACACTAAAAATACACAAAACCAATGAAAACAACCACCAGTGGTAATGCAATGGTGAAATTGCGCCAAAAAATTACAAAATACCTAGTGCATAGGTAAAAAATTTTTGCCAGCGCTCTTTTTAAAAAAAAAGCGCTGGGACCCTTGCGCTTTTTTTAAAAAAAAGCGCTGGGACCCTTGCGCTTTTTTTAAAAAAAAGCGGCGTTTTTTTTAAAATAAGCGCTTGAAAAAAGCGCTGGCCATTCCTAGTCCAGGGACGTAGCCAGGATTTCTGAGCGGGGGGGGATTGTATACGGAGCCCGGCGAACGAAGGGGGGGGGCGGCCCCCCCCCCTAAAATTTGACCCCAGTGGTAAAGGAATGGCGCCTTGGCGCCAGCACCATTTGAAGTCGTCACGCCATGGCGCCATTGGCGTTGGCGCCAAATACAGCTGTGCATGTATGTATTTTGTATACATATACAGCGACGGGGACAGATTTTGAGTGATTTTTTTGGCCTTCACTATAAATATGAAGGCAAAATACGGTGCGGCGTCCCCCCCCCCCCCCGCCCCCCCTGGCTACGTCCTTGCCACTGTCTGATATACCTATATAAGGACCTTTATTTAAAAAAACGTTGTTTTTTTAAAAACATGGAGTTAAAAAAACGTTTTTTCAACCCTAATAAGAAGTATGAAAATAAGCGATTTTGGGTGAAAATTAGGGGTAAAATCTCTCAAAAGCGCTCCAGATAGCTACGCAATTCGCAGGGGGGGTGTTCAGGGTAAAGTTGCCAAAAAATTTGTGCCAGGGATAGATAGATAGCTGGGCGGTTTGGGGTGGGGTCACCCGCTCCCCTCTCTTACCCCTGCGGGTATAATGGGCCTATAATGGACCTACATGTGGGATGGGTTTACATGCGGAATAGGCTTCACCCGTCAGGGCGGCCTCCAAAAGAAGAAAGTTGTAAAAAAGTAAAAACGAACCACTGTGAAAGTGTCATTTGTCGGCTGCTTCACACTGTATTGAGAGTCCTTCAGCCCAATTTGGTTTCCAACCCGCTGGGTGATGTTATTTTGAGAATTAATATATCAATAGATGCATTTGTGGGCACTACCGTATATCCTCAAAAAAGTTTTTGAGGGAGGAGTTATTCCAGGGGGGAGTTATTTTTTTCGTCAGAATTTTCAGTAAAATATCTGATTGATTCACTGCACACATGGGGTAAATTTGGTCCTCACACTCACAAAAGGGGGACTTATTCGTGAGGGGGAATTAATCGAGAATTTCGAACGTCTGTCACTTCAAAAATCCGTATCTGGAGCATTTCTTAACCGATCTTTGTGAACCAGGGGTCTTCAATGGGCGGTGGGGGGGTTCGGGGTGCTACCCCCAAACTGCCCATCTATCTATCTAACCTGGAGGCCGCTCAGGTACACTCTCGGCAAAAAATCTTTACGTTCCTGGCAGGGGTCTTGTAGATTTGGACCAACGCGGGGGTTCAGATAGATAGAGATCGCTCCTCCGGAGGGATGGATAGCTGAAAAAAAAATTTTGGGGGGGTGGGGTGGGGTTTGGGGGGGTTCAATATATAGGCTATTTAGAGGTTCAGATCCTCAGAAGCTAAAAAAGAGGAAAAAATCGCTAAAAATAGGTGAAACATAGCTTAAAAAAGGTTAAGAGTAGGTACAAATAGGTACATATAAACACATAAATAGCCAAAATAGCTGAAAATGTGCGATAAGACATATGTACACATTGATGATTTTGACGGTGAAAATATATAAATACGTATGAAGTAGCGATTTTGTAGTAGCGGTATAAATAAGTAGCGATTTTGAGTGAAAATTAAGGTAAATTTCTCAAAAATCGCTCAAGGAAATGAATAGATGTGCCGATATGCCGGCTGACCCTACTATTTTCACGTAAATATGTCGCGTTTCCGGAGCCAGAAATCATGCTATAGCGGAACTTATAGCAGGCTATTTCACCATGCGGAGAAACGTTTGGAAAATGGCCTTTAGAATCAGGAAATATTCCGTTCCGACTACGCATCGAACCCGCGCATCACACAATATCCAATCGATCGAGCGAATATTCCAGATATTCTTTTTTTCTGTATTTCACACTAGTTGGACAGCGGCGAAAATTTACACCGCTGGAGTGTTTCCTCGGGAAAAATGTACGGCAAAAAGTAACCCGAGTATACTGGGTGAACCGTATTGTAAATTAAGGTGCCTTTGTTCAGCACATCGATTTTCAGCGCATTCCATGCATCGCTGCTTTTTTGGTGGCTGTCTAAAGTCAAAATTAGAATGGGAAAATGTCTCTACGCTTTTTTGGATTTTGAAAATATGTGAAAAACATTACTGGAAATCACATTTTATACAATGTTATTTGTATATATTTAGGTAATGTGATTTCCAGTAGTGTTTTTCACCTATTTCCAACATCCAAAAAACGTAAAGACATTTTTCCATGCAAAATTTGACATCTAACAAGCCACCCAAAAAGCAGCGA
Source organism: Sphaerolaimus hirsutus (assembly GCA_964036195.1). Lineage (NCBI taxonomy): Eukaryota > Metazoa > Nematoda > Chromadorea > Monhysterida > Sphaerolaimidae > Sphaerolaimus > Sphaerolaimus hirsutus. Next base: position 17,764,952 of record OZ038450.1, read on the forward strand.
AGCATGGAATGCGCTGAAAATCGATGTGCTGAACAAAGACACCTTAGTGGAATATTTACAACGTAAATACATTTTGCCGTATCTATCTATCCCAGAGGCAAAATTTTGGGCTACTACCCCAGAACCCCCCCCCCCTTGAATCGCCAAGCTTTCTACCCATCTGGAGCCATTTTTCATACCTTTTTGCAGATTTTCACCTCCAAAATCACTAGTTCTTCTTCCTATTTGCCTTATTTCAGCTATTTCACTATTTATAGCACTACATATATGCTCTTGTATACCTATTTTAGTCTGCTTATTTACTATATTATACTCTGCTTTTTACACCTATACTGGGTGGACACCACACTTAGTATGAAAACCTAAATACCATAACCCATCTGAAAAATGAACCAAAAATGTTACAGTTTTTCATCATAATATTTCGTTTTTAATATAGAATAATTTATTACGAAATTTCTCACAAGATTTTATTCATAAAATGATGGTAGGTTTCCATACTAGGTGTGCTGTCAGCCGAGTATACCTACCGTCAGCGATTCTCTCCCTTTTCCTCGGTCTTCGTTCGCCCGTCGATGTGAACTCGCGCGTGTGCTTTCCATTGTTCGATTACGCCACTGCCATTGTTTCCGGCCATCGGTCTGCGTTCCAGCGACGATTATATACGCGGCCAACAGATAACAATCAATTACTAATTAAAACTTAGCTCATTTGTTGGCGGCACAGGCAGCTTTGCCGCGACAAGCAGTGCGTCGCGCAGATTCCTCGCGCCGTCGCAAACACGCGCTGCCATTTGCCGCCGCCGCGGCACACGCAAATATGATCTCTGTCGGCTGCGGGGGAAGGGGGCAGGGGTCTCCAAGGTTTTGGCCCTCGCGGGGGCTGGATAAATAGCAAATTGTACCTCCGGAGGGATAGATAGCTGAAAAATTTTCTGGGGGGTTGGCTGGGGGGGGGGGGGCTTGGGTGGGGGCTGGCGGGGGCAAAATATATAGGTAGGCTTTTTCAAGGTATAGAATGCAGATAGGGCGAAAACAAGAACCACCGATGTGTTAGTCTTCTCTTATAACCTTATCTAAGCACTTTTCCATGCCCAACTTAATTTAAAATCATGAATGTTCAACAAAAGGTGATATACATAATAAGTTGACAAAAAACGGATATTTTTGACAGAAATCACCACTTAATGCTATTCCATGAGTCCCAATGCTATTCCATGAGTCTACAGCAATTCAATGGTTACATATAACATCACAAAGTACTGTCACCTGTCTGATTTACCTGTAAATGTTGACTCATGACGATATATGGGAGCTTTTTAAAATAAAACCGTTTTTGAAAAAATGCTGTCATCGAAGAAACAACTTTTTTCGGCCATCACTAGTGCAGGGCCATTTACAATAAACAGCTACAAACAATACGTATCAGACATGGAAAGATCAAACCTTTGCAGCAGTAACGATCACGGTCGGCGCGCAGGTGCAAGCAACAGAGCCATCGCAGGCAAGTTCTCGGCCGCGCACAATGCAGTTGGCTGAAAATTGGATTACCGTTAGATCCTCGAATAAGTCCCCCGGGGAGTTATTTTTTCGTCAGAAGTTCTTTAGGGGGGAGTTATTCGAGAGAAGGGAGTTATTCGAGGGGGGAGTTTTTTTTCGTCAGAATTTTCAGTAAAATGTACGATTTATTTACTGCACAAATTGGGTAAATTTGGTAAAATAATCATTTGTAAGAGTATATAATTCACAATTGAAGCAGTGAAATAAATCATAGTTAACTCTGGCTGCAACATAATACATCTAGGTATTTAGATATAAAATACATAAAACATCTTCTGTAAATGCGAAATGTTTTCTACCCATCAAAGTGGGGGGGGGAGTTTTTTCGAAGGGGGGGGGGGGAGTTTTTTTTCCTCACGCTCACAAGAGGGGGGACTTATTCGAGAGGAGGGACTTTTTCGAGGATATTCGGTACGCATAAAAAGGCATCGCATTTCCTCAATTTCAATATCCACAAAGTGCGTAGTGCATAAAAAAATCTCGATAAATAAATAATTGATGAATGAGTAAATCGCGATAGTATAAATTCAGATACATGGAAACGGATTTGTAAACCGTCGAAGTACGTCTCACATTTCAACCACATTAAATTTTTTATGCTTCTTCATTTATGCAAAACACATGAAAAACGATAGGAGAAAACAACAATGAAAATGCCAGTTAAATATGGCACGACATACACTGAAAATGCCAGCAGCCTACTAGAAAATGATCAACAAAAAATACCAAATATTCAAATCACTCGGCCCACCGCCAACTGCACTTTGTCATTCATCCACAGCCAACGACAGCTTGAAATGAGATCCGTAGAAACACACGATTGCCAGTTTGGCATTGTGCCAAACTCAATGGATCGCAGCACACAGCGGAACTAAACTGCAGCAGTGCTCAATTTCACAACCTTCAAACGTCCACACCATTGGTGTAAAGTTTGCCTTTTACATACATGGTTATTTGCATATCAAATATAGAATATCGATACCAAAAATGCTGAAAAAATATCGCATATGGATATCTCATCTTGACTGTTGTGAACCTTGGTCAAATCACTTGTACCATTCACATTTCAGTAGAGATGATCAACCATGTTTACAACCCAGCCTAGGCATGGCACGTGTGTTTTTTAACGGTCTTTTTAAAAAACAACGTTTTTAAAAAAAAACCAGAGGCATCATTTCATTGGTTTTGAGGCATTTTTAGTGTAAAAGCTTCCATTTGTTTGTGCTATTATGTCATAATAAGCTGTGATATGCTAGTGTAGAATATAATATACAGCCAATGTGCTCCCACATACTTCTACAGTGTGATAAATCACTGTCAATGTATTAACCTTTTCTTTTAACCTTATTTAAGCACTATTCCATGCAAAACTTGACTTGAAGTCACGAACATTTGACAAAAGCCTAGGGTTAGCCGATGTTTTTTAAAAAAACGTTTAAAAAAAACAAAACATGACGTCCAAAATGTTTTTGTTTTTTTAAAACATCGACCAAAATTTTTAGTCCGTGCCAAACTTTACCTGAAGTCACGAACATTTGACTATAAGGCGATATACGAACAATATGTCAACGAAAAATGGATATTTTTGACACAAATCACCACTTATAATCAGGGCTCGCAACTTGATTTTTTTTCAAATATGAGTTCGAGTCGGAACCAGAAAATTTTTCCGGTCGAGTCGGCGAGTTTGTGAAAATTCGAGTCAAGTCAGGCAAAAATCTCGAGTCTCGAGTCGAGTCGGATGCGTTACTTTTTGGAATGACACTCGCAGAAATTTCAGATACTGGTTTCTCTACCAATGTTTTCACACACACACACTTAATTAAGTCTAATACCAACAGTTCATTTTCATACCAAGATAAAGCAGAACTATAACTTTTTGTCACACATTTTCACTCTCTTGATATTCCCACAAAAAGTTGCAAAAAAACCAGCCTGGCAATGGAAAAACAACATGTTTTATGACCCAGTTTTTTATAATAAGTACAATTTTTTAAAGAAAACTATTGATAAAATTACATTCCTAAACCAGCCAGAAAATCACATGTATAGTTGTTAAAACGTATTTACGTTTAATCGATAAATACGTACCTATACTCGAGTACCGTATTTCCTCAAAATACCCCCAGGGCAGGGGTCTCCAGGATTTTGGCCCTCGCGGGGGCTGGATACATAGCAAATCGCTCCTCCGGAGGGATAGATAGCTGGAAAATTTTTCTGGGGGGGGGCTGGGGGGGGCTTGGGGGGGGGGGGGCTGGCGGGGGCACAATATATAGGCTTTTTCAAGGTTAAGAAGGCAGAAAGGGGAAAAAATCGCTAATAATCAGTTAAAAGTAGCCAAAAGTAGGAATAAAATGGCTAAAAATAGGTATATAACCATGTTTATATAGCTGGAAAGCACGATTTTGAAGGTAAAAAACTATAAAAAGGTGTGAACATTAGTGATTTTGAGTGAAAATTGGGGCAAAATTTCTCAAAAACCACTCCAGATAGATAGATAGCTGAGCGATTTGGGGGGGGTCTTTTGGGGTAGTAGCCAAAAATTTTGCCTCGGGATAGATAGATAGCTGAGCGGCCTCCGGGATAGATAGATAGCTGGCCGATTTGGGGGGGGGCAGCCCCGAAATATTCCTCGAAGATTTCCTCGAAATAACTCCCTCCCAGTTCAACCCACCTCAAAATTCTCTCTCTGAAAGCTCACCCCAGGGGGGTATTTCAAGGAAATACGGTACCGATAAATAAACAATAAATAAATATTAAAATCGTGATAGGATAAATGAAGATGGATTCAAATGGATTTGTAAACCGGCGATGTATTTACATCTCAGTCGTCATTCCAACCAAATTCAATTCCTTCATTCATTCTGCGTTATATTTACAAAGCACACGGAAATGGGTGGGGTATAATTTCCAAAATGGGTGGGGTATAACAAATTGGGGTATAATTTCCAAAAATCGCTCCAGATAGGTAGATAGCTGGCCGATTTGGGAGAGGGGGGCAGGGGATAGTAGCCCAAAATTTTGCCTCCGGGATAGACAGATAGCTGGGCGGTTTGGAGGTGGGTAACCCACCAACTTTCCTACCCTGCAGGTGGGTCGCTGACCTTCCCCAGCCCATGACAAGTTGGCAGTCGGCCAAAACATTCGAAATCACTATAAACATCGATAAAATAGGCTCAAAATAAGTATATAACCATGCAGATAGACAAAAATAGTCAGTATGAAATGGGAAAGTTGGCAAAATGGAGCAAATTTTAGCGATATTGGGCAGAAATGGGGGAAAACCGCTGAAAGTACAATACGTAACCGGTGCCTTGGACGTAGGCCAACCTGTAATACATTGCCCGAATCGCACAGCCGTGTACGGATAAAATTTTGCATAAATTACGCATGAATTCAAATGAGCGAAATGTTGACACCTGCGAAATGGGGATCGGTATTTTTTCAGACATACGAAATTTAATTTTCTTGGAATAATAAAGTTTTGGATATGTAGTAGAGAATGGTGCCGGCAACACAAATCGATTGGATGGATGTAGGGCCGGGTGTGCCCTAGCCCTACATTCTGCCATCACAAAAAGGGTGGAACAGGGCCCCAAGCAATGAGCACAGCGCCCTAGTTATATTGCAATATCGCTGATGAAGTGATAAGAAGACCCTGATCGTCAAGATGGCGAAATGAACTAAAATACACTTGAAAGTGCAAACTGCAAAGGCAACTCACTACGCCGAAAATCGGAACAAATTTTTTCCGAATCTAACGGTGAATTGCAAAAGCCCAAATCATTTGGGTGGAAGCTAAGCTATGGACAGGGAAAAGGCCGAAAAGGGCACAGGCGTCAGTTTAAAAATTGTTTTTTTTCTCTTGCCTTGTTCAGAGGTGTATGTACCGGGTGGCCTACGTCAGGCGCACGGTTTCGATTGGCCCCCAACACATCAATTTTGAATGAAAACCGCTCGAATTTGGTATGGGGGTAAATAAATGTACCCCATTTGTTGTGTTAAGTGCACGGTTTCATATCGCAAGATTTTGTGTCAGAACGTGAAAGAGTTTCATATTTACATTTTTGAATGTGTCCCATTGTAGATGGTCCTGTGGAGTGACGTTGTTTTGCATACGATGTGATAAATGTGAAAATTGAGTGTTATTCATGTGTGTGCTTAACATACTAAATAGGGTACATTTTATCTACTGTCATGCCAAATTTGCACTATTTTTCTGAATAATTGGTGCTTTGGTAGACGATTGCCTGACATGTGCTGCGCTCAAACACGTATTAAACTTTGCTTCATTTTCCGACATGAATTTTTGTGATGTGGAACCGTGCACTTAACAACAAATGGGGTACATTTATCTACCCCCATACCAAATTTGAGCAGTTTTCATCCAAAATTGACGTGTTGGGAGCCAATTGAAACCGTGCGCCTGACGTGGGCCACCCTATATAAATAATAATTGAACTTCCTTTAAAGTAAATATACGTTTACCGTATTTCTTCGAAATACCCCCCTCGAAATAACCCCCCTCGAAATACCCCCCCCCCCCCCTTCGAAATACTCCCGCCCCTCAAAATGGACACTATGAACTTATAAACCCCCACCTCGAAATACCCCCCCCCCAGGGGTCTCCAAGATTTTGGCCCTCGCGGAGGCTGGATAGATAGCAAATCGCTCCTCCTGAGGGATGGATAGCTGGAAAATTTTTCTGGGGGGGGCTCCCGGGGGCAAAATATATAGGCTTTTCAGTGCATAGAGGGCAGAAAGGATGAAAAATCGCTAAAAACAGGTTAAAAGTACCCAAAACAGGCTAAAAATGGCTAAAAATAGGTATATTAACATGTAAATAGGTGAAAGCAGCGATTTTGAAGGTGACAACTATAAAATGGTCGAAATTTGGGCGAAATTTCTCAAAATTCACTCCAGATTAGGGTTGGAAAAAAACGTTTTTTTTAACTCAATGTTTTGTTGTTTTTTTAAGTTTTTTTTTAAAAGCTCCCAGATATGACCTAGTGTCAACATATATAGGTATATCAGACAGTGGCAATACTCTGTGATGTTATACATGACCATATAATGGCTGTGGAGCCATGGGATAGCATTATAAGTGGTTATTTGTGTCAAAAACATACATTTTTGGTTGACACGTTCGTATATTGCCTTATAGTCGAACGTTCGTGAGTTCAGGTAAAAGTTTGGCATGGAATAGTGATCAAACAAGGTTATAAAAGGAGGTTGTTACAGTGGGAGTGAAGTTACACACTGTGGAGGTACATGGAAGCAAATTACAGCAACATATGATGGCTTATTAACCCATGGTAGCACATAGAAATGGATACTTTGATACTAAAAATGCCACAAAACCAATGAAAACAACCACCAATGTCAATTTGAGTGTGAAATTGCGCGCTTGCGCGCAAAAATTTTGCCAAAATACCTAGTGCTTAGTACTAAAAATTTCGGCCGATAAAAAAATATTTCGGACGTCATGTTTAAAAAAAAACGTTTAAAAAAAACATCGGCCAACCCTACTCCAGATAGGTAGATAGCTGGCCGATTTTGGGGATAAATAGCCAAAAATTTTGCTTCCGGGATAGATAGATAGCTCAGCGGCCTCCGGGATAGAGAGATAGCTGGCGGATTTGGGGGGTAGCCACAGGGGGGGTACCTCCACAGTGTGTAACTTCACTCCCACTGTAACAACCTCCTTTTATAACCTTGTTTGATCACTATTCCGTGCCAAACTTTACCTGAAGTCACAAACATTCAACTATTGGCAAAAAATGAATATTTTTGACACAAATCACCACTTATAATGCTATCCCATCGCTCAACAGCCATTATATGGTCATATATAACATCACAGAGTATTGCCACTGTCTGATTTACCTATACCTATGTTGACACAAGGTCATATCTGGGAGCTTTAAAAAACACGTTTTTTATTTTTAAAAAACGTTGTTGTTTTTAAAAAAACGTTGTTTTTTTTAAAAAAACATCGAGTTAAAAAACGTTTTTTTCCTACAATAACTGTGTTCCGTGAGAACAGCGTTTATACAGTCTACATTAGTGATGGAATGGCGCCTGGCGCCCTTTTCTGTGGCGCCATCTGGCGCCCGGCGCCATTATTTTGAATGGCGCCATGGCGCCATTTTTCCTGGCGCTTTTCCATCACTAGTCTACATACATTTACAAGTCTATAGAGTCATAAAAATGGCAGTTTTTGTTGCATTTTCCGACGTCTGCGTACGTTCAAATTTCAAAAACTCTGGGATTTCAAAAAATTGCTGGCGAAATAATAACCCCGCCCCCCTCGAAATACCTCCCCCCCTCGTTAACCCCCCCCCCCCCTAAAAATTCTCACTCTGGAAAAATAAACCCCCTGGGGGTATTTCGAGGAAATACGGTATGTCAAATATTTTTTGCGCAACCGCAGAAATGTACGGAAATGTAAAGTTAATTTTTTTTGCTTGTATTCTTGAATAAAAGCGACTTAAAATACTTTTTTTCAGGACAGTGTAATAGCGAGTACTTTTTATACAATATGTAAACGATGGTACTTTTTCAATGGAAAATATAAAACCAAGTACTTTTTTCATTGGATATGTAAATGAGAGTACGTTTTTCATGGCTGCTGTAAAACCGAATACCCTTCAAGATTTTTACACTGGAAGACGTACCAGATGCATCTTTTTATATTCAATCTGTGCAGTTCTTCATCGTTGCGGGAAGTATACATAAACCCCATGCAAAGTTCGTTCGCCTGGAGTTTTTCGCATATTTTTAACTAAATGATAACATCAGGGCTGTATCCAGGGGGGAGGGCTGCAGCCCCCCCCCCCTTCCCGGGGTGAAGCCAGAAAAACGCCGGAAAATGCAACGTTTTACTTGATTTGATTACACAAAAACGGTAACGAGATACGGTTTTCTCAGTTGACATGTTGAAAGCACTAATCGATCCCTACATTGTGTCCAAACATTATCCCAAAAGCTCCAGTGGTTCTCGAGATATAAATTTAAAATGAAAATTTCGCTATTTGGGAACTCCAATGAGAAATGTTGCCCACAAATAGCGAAATTTTTATTTTAAATTGATAACTCATGAACCACTGGAGTTATAACCATATCTGGGAGCTTTTAAAAAAGTTGTTGTCTTTTAAAACCCTGTTTTTGAAAAAACGACGTTTTTTTATTATAAAAAACCCTGTCGCTGAAAAAAACCTTGTTATGCCTTCCCTAGGTGCATGAGATAAATTTAAAGTTTTATGAAATCCATCTCCCAAGTAATTATATTTTCCATTATCGTACTGTCTATTATGCATAAACATAAATACTAGTGTGGAGACGGAATTTTGAAAACCCATAAATCAGTTTTTAATGCATTTGTGCAACCATAATGAATGAATTGATATCCTCAGTTCACGGACACCTCATTCCCGTGAACTCGAATGCGTTCAAATCTGATCTGCGAGTTTCCAAAGTTTGATTGGAAACTAGCGCGTGTGGAGCCAGTGCAGTCTGTCCGCTCTGATGACTCGAATTTCCTCTGCAGGGTGCGGGCGCGGCCGAGGCTGCCGGCCCCTCCGCAGCGCAGACCACGGCCGGGAGCAAACCCGCGGCGCCCCCCCGGGTGAGACTGCAATCGGTTTATTATGGTCAAATGTGGCAGTGATGTTGTGTCGGATTTGTTTGCATCTGCTCGCTCACACAATGCTCATCTCGTCCGCAGACGTGCATTCGGTGCGGATTGAAGATCAAGGCGGGCCGGCTGCGGGCGCACATGCTCAGGGCGCACTGCGGCGCGGCGAATTCTGCCACGCCGGCGCCCAGCGTGGCCACTAGTCGCAAAGTCCCCGGCGCGGCCGCCGCCGCCGCTGCGGGCAAGGGAAAGACGAAAGCGGCGCCCGGCGCGCCGTCCACTTCCCGCAAGCCGGCGACCAGCGCAGCCATTTCTCGCAAGGGCCCCGGTGCGACCGCCGCCACCGTTGCGAGCAAGGCCAAGATGAAGGTTCGTCCCAGCAGCCCGATGGCTTTTTTGCTACTTCGTGTGGCGCCGTGGCTTTGTGCGCTTTTATCGCGTTCGTTTGGGTGCAGGCTTATTCCGCATGTGAACCCATCCCGCATGTAGACCCATTATAGACACATTATACCCGCAGGGGTAAGAAAGGGGGGCGGGTGACCCCACCCCAAACTGCCCAGCTATCTATCTATCCCTGGCACACATTTTTTTGCAACTTTCCCCTGAACACCCCCCCCCCTCGCGAATTGCCTAGCTATTTAGCGTTCTGGAGCGCTTTTGAGCAATTTACCCTTATTTTCACCCAAAAACGCTAATTTTCATACTTTTTTAGATTCATTAAGTCATGTGTTTTATTACCTATTTTCAGCATGCCGGGTGTAATAAAATGTGTTCCGGGTCAACATGCGGGATGGGTTTACATGCGGAATGGTGCAGTGCCGTTCGTTTGTCAGTGAGGCGTGCGCATGCAATTTGATAATTGATAATCGACACTTGATATGCAGTGTGTCTGAAACAATGTAATGTACAAAAAGAATGTCAAAAAACGTTGAAATTGCATCTGCTGCGAACCCATAGCTGGAATCGGGGATTGCATTTTAGAGGGGGGGGGGGGGGTGTTCCGCCAGACTTTTGTATTTTGCCATTCTTTTGTACGTTGGCAGATATTGATGCCATTGTGAATTCAAGTGTGTTGAGCTTTGGGCTCGGGGTTATTACTAAATTCTGTTGTTTCCTCGAATTATCTCCCGATTTTGAAGATAAGGGAGTCTATAAAAAGGTGATCATTTTACATTTGGCTGCTACACGGTGTTGGCTAATTGATTTTGAAGCTTTATAATGTTGAGATTGAGACAACCTGTAGATGCCATTTTTGAGGTCAGATTACTCACTTTAAAATTTGTTACACCGATTTGACCTGGTATTTTTAACATGAAAGATGTTAAATGAGAGCCTGTGCCATTGTGCATCTAAAGCGATTATGCATCTAGGCCCATCATGCACCTAATTCCACCTATTATGCATCTGGACAATAACTCACGAGTAGTGATGTAAAAGCACCATGGCGCTGGCGCCTGGTGATAGCGCCAAAGCAGAAAGCGCCAAGGCGCTTTTGGCGCTTGGTGCCTTTTTCCTGTGGTGCCATTGGCTCTTGGCGCTGTGTTATGGGAAAGCGACATGGCACTATTTGGTGCTTGGCGCTATGATGCCATGGCGCCATTGGCGCTTGGCGCTAGCATTTTAAAAAGCACCAAAAGAGCGCCAAGGAGTAAAAAAATACATCAATTATTTATGCAAAAAGACCTTGTTGTGAGTATCTTTAACTTAATTTTTCACGTGACTATTGATTGGAGTGGTAACACACTTTGCATAGCTTTTAGCTCATTCACTATAATGAGCTGAACTCATTCATTCCTTGCAGTTCTGTTTAAGTGTGGTCACTCAAAATTTTATACAAATTTGTCAAATGTCATGCAAAATGTCAAAAGTTGAATATAAAATTTTATTTTGATCACATTTTGCATCATTTTGCATCACATTTGACCCTTGACTTCACCAGAGGCAGGATTGCCCCACTGGTGCCAATCCCAAACCCTGTAAAGTGTAAAGTAAAGTGTCAAATGTCATGTAAAATGTAATGCAAAGTGTCAATTGTATGACAAATGTAAAGACAAATGTAAAACAGATTTTTTCTATGAAAATTGGTTTTGTATCTTTAGTTGTGGATGTAAAATTCAAGAACACAATATTAAAACTTAAATTTCACATGAAAATGTTATTTGAAAAAAGAATTCCAAATTTGAAAAATAAATTCAAAAGCCTTGTAAACTTAAACACTTTTCCCAGATGGTTAGCCATCATGAGCCCGAGCGAGCTACAAGCGGTAAAATAACATGACAAAAAGAACAAACTTGTCTGGAGTAGGGTTCAAACGGGACCGCGGTCCCGGTACATGGTTTGGCCAAAAGTCAGGACTGGGGCAGTCCTGGTCCTGGTCCCGGTCCTGACACCCCAGTCCCTGTCCCAGTCCTGACAATGACAAAATGCCAATCCCGGTCCCGGTCCAGACACCCCAGTCCTGGTCCCGGTCCCAGAAATTTTTAGTGGTCCCGACAAGGGATGGAAAAAATGTCGTTTTTTTCCATCTCTTCTACAAATTTTTTTCCAACGACCCTAAATATAGTCGTGAGTCAATGGCGCACCACACACTGAAATTTTGCATTCAGTGTTTGAACGTTTTTGCACGCTGAACTACAATCGCTGAAATCAAAATCTCAAGAACACAATGTTTTTGAAGCGTAAACAATTCGGAATTTGTAATACTTCGCGGAACTTGCAAGCGAGCCAAATTTTTTACACCCAAAAACGTTGGTTTATTTAGATTTTGATTTCAGCGTTTGTAGTTCAGCGTGCAAAAACGTTAGAACGCTGAACTCAGAATTTCAGTGTGCGGTGCCCCATTGAATACAGGTATACGGGACATGTGGTAGTACTTTATTATGCTCCGGATAGCATTTTTAAGTGTTGATTTCTGCCAAAAAAATTGTTTCTGACAACCCAGTACCAGTCCAGGTCCCGACAATCCCAGTCCCGGTCCCGACACCCCAGTCCCCATCCAGGTCCCGACATTTAAAAATTCTTGGTCCCGGTCCCGACCACCCAGTCCCGGTACCGGTCCTGGTCCTGACATTGAAAAATTTCTGGTCCTGGTCCCTGTCCCGAAAACTGGTCCTGTTTGGACCCTAGTCTGGAGTTGACTTAGGCATAGTAATCTTGCGAATAAAACAAATAAATACCACTGTCTTAGTATTTATGGCTGCATATAATAGCAGCAAAATTTGTTTGGCGCTGGCGCTATTGGCGCTTGGCGCCAACTAGGGTGTCAACAAAAACTTTTTGGTGGAAAATGGAAAGAGAAACATAAATTTTTTTGCACTTGCCGGTAAACGGAAATGGAAACGGAAAATTTTTTGCACTTTCCAGAAAACAGAAAAATGAAAGGCCGGAAAACGGAAACGGAAAAATTTGCTGAATATATGCCGGAAATGGAAAAAATTTGCTGAAATTTTGACGGAAATGGAAAAAAAAACTTGCAGAAATTTATTTAGAAATAAAAAAATTTTGCAGAGATTTTGCTAAAAATGGAAAAAATTCACATAATTGAGAGCCTGCATGCATGTTTACCAGTTTGGCTGAAACAGAAAACAAAAAATTGAGCTGGAAAGTGAAAAAAAGTTGGAAAAACAGACAATTGAACCAGAAAACGGAAAAAAGGTGGATAAACCGAAAATTTAGCTGGAAAACGGAAAATGAGCTGGAAAAACGGAAACGGGAAAAAATTTAGCAGCTGGAAAACAGAAACGGAAATGGGAAAAAATTTGCCTGTAGAAACGGAAAATGGAAAATGGAAAGTTGACACCCTATCGCCAACATCCTCTGGCGCCATTGGCGCTTGGCGCTGCGGTTTAGAAAAGCGCCATGGCGCTTTTGGCACTCGGCGCTACTTTGCTGTGGCGCCATTGGCGCTTTGTGCTCGCATGCCAATCCTGGCGCTTTTTACATCACAACTCATGAGTACTCACTTACTTGCATACTTTTTGAAAGTACGCGAGTACAGAAAATGTATTATAAGGGGATTGAAAATGTCATTTTGCCAGACAAAAAGTGACAAACATAGGACATTTTCCTAAGAAATACTTATCAGGAGAAAAAACATGTTTGATGTATTTCAGGGAGAAAAAAACCCTACTTTTACGTTTTCTGTGAGATTTTTCTCATTCTCTGTGAGACCCATTTTTTCATTTTTCCTGAAAAAAATACTCGATTTTATTTTTTCTCTGAAAAAAAAGTACTTTACTCGCCTTTTACGCAGTGTAAAAGTAAAAATAAAATACTTAACGTTTTCTGTACTCAGGGGCGAGTAAAACAAAAACACTACGTAACAGTTTACTTTAAAAACAGTACTTTTAACAAATCTGGTTAGATGCATAATGGGAAGAATTGGGTGCATGATGGGCCTAGATGCATAATCGGTTCAGATGCATAATGAGTCTTACTCGTTAAATAATCATAAATATACCCCCTTATCTCTGGACAGGGAGATAATTCTAGGAAACAAAAAAATCTGCCATAGTCCCGACTAAAGTCCAAACAGGATCCCGATCCCGATCCCGAATCCCGAGAAATTCCGGGATTTTTTGGTCCCAATCCCGATCCCGAAACCTCAATCCCGATCCCGATCCCGAAAAGTCAATCCCGTTTGAACCCTAGTCCCGACCCCAAACCCCAACATACTCGAACGGCATCAAAATCGGCCAACATACAACATAATGGGTGCACGAAAGTATATTTCTATGAAATCGCAAAAATGAAACTAAATTGGTACAGCCTTAATTGAAACTTACAGCCTGATACTTAAACTTTTTAAAACTTGAACAAACGGTTTCATTGGTTGCGTTTTAAATCTAAATTTTTTTTCGCAAAGTAAAAACCGTACTTTTTCGTAATTTGTGATGCCTCACCCGGAAGGTGGAGGGGGCGGCGCTCCCAGCTACGTCTTATGCCTAAACATAAATGCTTTTGTGGAAACGAAATTTTGAAAACTCAAATCTGAATCTGAATCAAACTATAAATCGAAATCTCATAAATGTGAATCTACAGTTCTGAATGCATTTGTGCTACCTGAATGAATCATTTTCACTCCAGTTCACGGACACCTCATTCCCGTAAACTGGAATGCGTTTAAATCTGATTTGCGAGTTTTCAAAGTTTCTGATGAGCAGTAGCGGGGTGGAGCCAATCCATAGTTTGTCGTGATGACTCAAATTTCCTTTGCAGAAAAAAGCGGACGCTGATAGGGCCGAGGCGGCCGGCCCCACGATCGGAAAGCAGCGCACGAAAGTGGTCGCGCAGAGTCGCTCGCCCATGAAGGTGAGCCTGTCGTCGGTGCACATCGCGAAGAGTTGATGTGGCCTTGATGTGTCACATTCTCGCATTTGCTCGCTCACACGACGCACATCTGGTCCGCAGAAGTGTCCGCGGTGTCCGTTCCGCACGGACATTGCGGCGGCGATGCGTAGACACGAGCTGTTCGTGCACGGCGGCCGGGCGCCCGCGGCTGGCGGAGGGGCGCAGTCCAGCGCCGCCGCCCGACTGCAAGGCTCCAGGCGTCCCGCGGGCGGCACCAAGGCGAAGACCAAGGCGGAGCTGCAGAAGCACGCCGCCACCCCCGCGCACGAGGTCGGTCCCGGCTGCCTGGGGGGCTTCTTTAGTACTTTCTGTGGGGCGGTGCCTTGTGCCTTTTATCGCGTTCCCTCGTCTCGATGCGCGCGCGTGTTTTGCGCTGATGTTGCACTCCCCGCCGCGTTCCCCTCGCCGACGCCAGTTGTAAATAGCAGTGCGCCCCTCGCTCATAGGGGATTTTCTGGGTAGCATTTTGGGGGGGGGGGGGTCCGCCAAAGTTCGCATGGCTATAACTCTGCAACCACTTGGCGAAATTTGACGAAAATTTAACATAATGAGGTTTCAGGTCGGGGCGGTATTGAAAATCTAAATCAACTTTCTACGACCCCCCTGACCCGAGATAGGGTGGGTCTGAAAAAAGGCACATTTTTCGATTTTTTTCGCTGTCGCCCCAAACAAGCGAATTTTGAATGCGAATATACAAATATACTAATAATAAAAACGATATCTCCATGTTATTCTGATCATTTTAAGTGTTCGTTGGTGAAAATCGGCTGAGAAATGATCGAGATATGGAGTTTTGAAGTTGCATGCTTTGTTCTTCATGCAGTTATTTATGTGGATGGGAGGGAAAGTTTGATGCGCTATAACTTTTGATTGGAAAGAGATATTGAACTCATTTTTGTTTTATATGAGTTCTCGTCGTCTAAAGTATATGATAGCATGTTCAAATTCAAAAGTTTGCTCAAAATTTGGCATTCAGCAATTGAGTTAAATCGATATGACCGCAATTGTACATCACCAAAATGACCTCAAAAATGGAATCTCCAAAGATTTTTTCTTCATTTTAGAAGTTTAATGAACCAAATTGGCCGTGAACTAACGGAGTTTGACATTCAAATTTTGCGTGTTCAAGGCGACACCCGAAAAAATCGAAAAATGTGCCTTTTTTCAGACCCACCCTATCTCGGGTCAGGGGGGTCGTAGAAAGTCGAATTCGATTTTCAAACCCGCCCCGACCTGAAACATCATTATGTTAAATTTTCGTAAAATTTCGCCCAGTGGTTGCAGAGTTATAGCCATGCGAACTTTGGCGGACCCCCCCCCCCCCCTAAAATGCTACCCCGAAAATCCCCTATGCCCTCGCTGCCCCATTGCGAACTGTGTAGGTGAACACAAGCACGCGCCCGACCATCAGTTTCCTCATTTTTCCCCACCCATGGCACTTTCTGTCAGAAATTGTGTTTACGGCAAATCCTTGAATAAGTCTGTTGAACTGTTAAATACCTGTATTTCATGAGTTGATGGGATGAATTCTTGCAATGGATAAAGTCCACGTTTTCCTGCAATTTTTCTGAGGAAATAGTAACTTATTCGAGGATTTAGGGTAATCGTGGCCACGCACACTAGTGGACAATATCCATCGAACTTCAAAATCTCAAAGTTCGAACGCGTTGTAATTAGTTTAATGGGACTTGTCTAGTGAAGCTTCACCCAGGGCCGTATCCAGGGGGGGGGGCGGGGGGGGCTGCAGCCCCCCCCGCCCCCCCCCCCCCCCTGGATACGGCCCTGTATAGTACTTTTCTTAATTGAACCATATCCTTGAATTTTTGTATTCAGTCCAAAGGGGTAAGCTGTGTTTAAATATAGAATCCATTCTTTTTCCGCTGCCAGTAGACTTGTTTTATCATACACATCCAATATTTGAAATGTTGGATTGTGAGCAACGATGGGTAAGTTCTCCAAAAAAAACACTTTCTGTGTTTTGAGTTTTTCAAAAATGAATACCTGTGTTTTGAGTTTTTTTCTTGCAAACAACTTGAGTAACTCTGTTTTTATCTCTGTGTTGTTTGTAAAAACTCGAGCTTTTTAGTTTTTTCCTAAAAAAACTTGAGTTTTTTTCCAAAAAATTTGAGTTTTCCTCCAAATTTTTTTTGATTTACAGCATTTCGATCTGGAAACAGTGGTTTTCTTATAAAATATTGGTTTTGCACATGTTTTAACCCCACATAACATTTGTGTATTCATTCAAGTGTCAAAAAAGTCCATAAAAATTTCCACAATGAGGACATCAACATCACAACACCAGCAACAAAATGCCCAGAAACGACAATTTACGCAGTACTCCAAAATTCTTCAATGGATGTGCACTGTATGGAAGACTACGGAATTGATTTGAACTACAACTACCATATTACCTCGAAATACCCCCATGGGCATTATTATTTCATCAGAAAGTTTTGTAAGGATCATGGAAAATAGTAGGCATTTATGTACCCAAAACAGGTTATAAATGCGTACAAACAGAATATATTTGAAATAAACATGTAGATAGCTACACAACCTAGTACAGTCTATGTGTAGCTGCGGTGCAAATTAGCAGTAATAAATACATCATGTACATTGGATACATGATGTGCATCATCTGGGAGGGGGGTATTTCGAGGGGGGCATGGCTTATTATTTCACCAGTCCATTTTGAGGAGAGTTAATTTAAAGGAGGGGTTAATTCAAGGTAATAAGGTATACTTAATGTCGAAACTTAAATTGTCAAACCCACCATGAGATGTGCATGCCATCTTGAATTTCTTTTTGTACCATTATAAAATATGAATACATTATGTACATATTTACATACTATAGATGCTTATCTTATCTTGTTTAGTTTAACTGAATTAATGTGCATCCAACCGCTTCGCTGAAAAAAACACACAAAAACTCAAAAAACTTTTCTGGGTTTCCGTGTTTCTGTGTTTCTGTGTTCTCCAAAAAAAAACTCATTTGAGTTTTGAGTTTTTCAAAATTTATGAGTTTCTGTGTTTCTGTGTAAAACAAAAACACACAAAGTCAATGAGTTTCTGTGTTTTTTTCCATCGTTGATTGTGAGATGTTTTTGAAAAGTGTTTAACTAGTTCTGTCTGTAGCATACCCTTATTGAAGCTGCACACATGTTTGAACACCCATACACATCTTCAATTTACTTGTTGTTTCACCTAGGGTGTCAAAAACTTTTTTTATGGAAAACGGAGACAGAAACGGAAAAAAATTGGCGACCAGAGAACGGAATGGAAAATGGGAAAAAATTTGCACTTGCGGGAGAACGAAAACAGAAACGGAAAACAAGGCTGGAAACCGGAAACGGGAAAATGAAATTTGCATGGAAATTGCTGAAATTTTGCTGGAAAATGGAAAAAATGCTGAAATTTGCTGGAAATGGTAAAAATTGCTGAAATTTGATGGAAAATGTAAAACATTAACATACTTGAAAACCTGCATACATGTTTACCAGTTTGGCTGAAACAAAAAACAGACAGTTGAGCCAGAAAAAGGGAATGTTAGGTGGAAAAACAGAAAATTGAGCTGGAAAATGAAAAAAGGTGTAAAAACAGAAAATTGAGCTGGAAAATTGAAAAAGCTGGAAAAACTGAAAATTGCGCCAGAAAATGAAAAATGAGCCGGAAAAAGAAATGGTCAAGTATGTATTAAAAGACCTCAACAACCATATGTTGTCACAAGTTTTCTGCATTTTCACTCAAGTACCACTGGTGGAGGGACTCAGGGTGGCTAAATTTCCACTAGACGCAGCCAAATGGTGCAGGGCAGGGGTCTCCTAGGGGGGTGCTGGGGGGGGGGCTGCCCCCCCCCACATCCGCCAGCTATCTTTCTATCCCGGAGGCCACTCAGCTATCTTTCCATCCCGAGGCAATTTTTTTGGCTACTACCCCCAAAGATCCCCCCCCCCAAATCGCTGAGCTATCTATCTATCTGGAGTGGTTTTTTTTAGAAAATTTCCCCCAATTCGCGCTCAAAATCACTAATTTTTGCACCTTTTTATAGTTTTTCACCTTCAAAATCATGCTCTCCAGCTATATGCATGGTTATATGCCTGTTTTTAGCCATTTTAAACCTACTTTTAGCCACTTTTAACCAATGACTAGCGATTTTTCCCCTTTGCACTGAAAAAGCCTATATATTTTCCCCCGCCGCCCCCCCCCCAAGGCTCCCCAGCCCCTCCCCCAGAAAAACTTTTCAGCTATCTATCCCTCGGGAGGAGCGATTTCCTATCTATCCAGCCCCCGCGAGGGCCAAAATCTTGGAGACCCTGTGCCAGGGCCATGGGTGGGACCCACCTGTTACCCATTTTGGCTGGGTCGATAATCAGTTGTTCATCGTAATCCCAACCCAAAAGACTTCAGTTTGCCATTGGCTTTAAACTTGTTGCCCATCAGTTTGATAGCCTTGCACATCTCCAGTTGCGTTTACGGCACAGGGCGACAGCCACCTCGGGACATCGAATCTAGATGGTATTCTACACTTTACACTCTAGTGTACTTTCTTTATTTTGGGCGCATGCTCATTTTTGGGTTTTATGCAATAGAGTTGTGGCAGGCTCGCCGTGACAGAACCACTTTAGGTAAGGCATAAACGCGTTACGCGCTGCCTTAAAGGGTCTACGAACCGGCAAGCGCGCAGTGGCACATTCATGTGAAAAAATGCAAGCGCGGAAACAGGTTCCAGGGGGGGGGGGCGGGAGGGGGGGCTGCAGCCCCCCCCCTTCCCGGGTGAGACATGAAAAAGTTGGTGAAAATACAACTTTTGGTAGCGCTATTTAAGGTTAAATGTAAAAATTTTGCGCGCAAGTGTGCATTTTACCATCATGCAGATGTATTATCCATTGATGCCCTCGTACTCTAAATTCACTATAAAATACACTAAATGGCGCTCTTTCACTCTATATGTACATATTTTTACATACATATAAGTGATTTTTGGCGCCAGCGCCAATGCCAATGGAACCATGGCGTATTGCCTATGAATGGCTCCTGCGCCATGACGCCATTCCGCCACCATGTAGATAAAATTTTAGGGGAGGGCTGAGCCCCCCCCCAGCTCCCCGAGCTCCCTAAACAAGCAGCCCCCCTGCTCAAAAATCCTGGATATGTCCCTGTAAACACCCAAGTGCGCTAAAGTGTTTGCACTCTGGAAACCCTCTGCTAAAGTGTTTCCATGCAGATTTGTGAAAGTACTGAACTTTTTTCAAAGTATACGTAAACTTAAAAGTATTTTTATTTTAATCACACCTGAGTACAGAAAATTTTAAAGCATTTTATTTTTACTTTTACACTGTGTAAAAAGTGGGTAAAAACTTTTCTCTAGATAAAACGTAGAAAATGAGTATTTTTTTAGGGAAAAAGTAAAAATAAATAATTTTTCTCACAGAAAACGTAGTAGTGAGTATTTTTCTCACAAAAATAACATAAAAATTGGTGTATGTTTTTCAATTTTTACTCTGAAATACATCAAATATGTGTTTTCCTCTCCTGATAACTAAACACCTGCCCAATCAAGTCCGGCCCCCAATTTTGTATTTTACTTCTGATGTCCTATCTACAGTTCTAGGATGCGCCAGAAGCTGAAACTCGGGGTAGATATTGGCGCAACCCCTCTACTTCCCATGAATTGAAGGGGTCGCAGCGACCCCTACTGGGTGGGTTGCCGAGTGCAAAACAAATTTGCAGCTTTTTCAGTGTCCCACACAGGTCCAGCCCCAACTGATTTCTTACACTGCGGGTGCCGTACCTCAGCTGTGGGAGGGGTATCAATCTAAATTTTTGGGGATGTGTTGCCACACCGCTCCCCTACTATACACTGGCCAGGTGGTTTTTGGCAACTCACCACACTGTGGGGTGCAACGTTTAAAATTTATTAAAATGTTACTGTCCCACACAAGTCCAGCATCCAATTGAATTTCAAAAAATGGACTCTTTTATGTTGTTTTAACACTAATGTGGTTGACAATGTGAAATAAGCATGAAATATCCTCTAAAAATATCTTATTTGACCTAAAACCACCCACCACATGAACCCCTCCCCCAAGTGGGTGACAAAAAAATCACGTTTTACAACTTTTTTATTAGACACTTGAAATGCTGGTTTACAATAATTTATAGGGGAGGGTTAAAGGTTTCAAATTGTGTAAAAAACCTTACCTCAAAAATGCCTTCATAAGAAAATTGCTGGGGGTAAATTGAAAATTGTATTTATTTCCTGCAATGATGTCATTTTTACAATTTGAAATTCACCCCCAGCAAATTTTCTTATGAAGGCAATTTTGAGGCACGATTTTTTACACAACTTAAGACCTTTAACCCTCCCCTATAAATTATTGTAAACCAGCCATTCTAGTGTCTGATAAAAAAGTTGTAAAAAGTGATTTTTTGTCAGCCACCTGGTGGGAGGGGTTCATGTGGTGGGATGTTTTGGGTGGGATAATATATTTTTAGAGGATATTTCATATTTATGTCACATTATCAAACACTTAAGTGTTAAAACAACACAAAAGTGTTCATTTTTTGAAATGCAAGTAGGTGCTGGACTTGTGTGGGACCGTTATATTTTAACAAACTATTTAGCGCTGCGCCCCACACTGTGGTGAGTGCCAAAAACCGCCTGGCCAGTGTATAGTAGGGGAGTGGTGTTGGCGACACATCCCCAAAAATTTTAGTTTATACCCTTCCCACAGCTGGAGATACGGCACCCGAAGTGTAAGAAATCAAGTGGGGGCCGGACCTGTGTGGGACAGTGAAAACGCCATAAATTTTTTCACACATACGGCGCCGCCCACTATAGTGAATCGCCGCTGCCCCATTTATTCATGAGGGGTAGTGGGGGGTTGCGCCTATATACCACCCAAGTTTTAGTTTTTCACCCCTTCCACAACCAGAGATATGGCCTGCGAAGTGAAAAAATGATTGAATTGATCGGGCAGGTGTTTATTTCTTAGGGAAATGTCCTATGTTTGCCGGCGTTAGGCAAAATAACATTTTCTGCCCCCTTATAATACGTTAGCTGTACTCGTGTACTTTCAAAAAGTACACGAGTATGTGCATACCGGGTTTTTTCGGGAGGAAACGTAAACGTATTTACGCAGTATGCGAGTATATGTATTTATCGAGTAAATGTAAATACGTTTTAAGACTCGCTTTGCGTAAGAAACAAACCTGTGAAAGCACAAAAAAATTTTTTTGCGTTTTTTATCATGGAATTGGAATCTACATACCGTATTTCCTCGAAATACCCCCCGGGGGGTGATTGTTTCATAGTGGTCCCGAGAGGGGGGGGGTTAAACGAGGGGGGGTATTTCGAGGGGGGGGGGTTATTATTTCACAAGAAAATGTTTGAAAACCAAGTACGAAATAGTCGTCTGAAACGTACGCAGACGTCGAAAAATGCAACAAAAACCGCCATTTATAAGGTTCTGTAGACTAATATTAGTATGTAGATGGTATGTACACTGTTCTAACGTGACACCGACGTTGTTTTAACGTGTGTTCTGCAGTACACAGAACACAAACTGCAGTATTTGTCATGTACGTTCCCTTTACACTCAATTGGGGGGGGGGGTGATTGTTTCATAGTGGTCCCGAGAGGGGGGGGGGGTCAAACGAGGGGGGGGGTTTCGAGGGGGGGGGGGGGTATTTCGAGGAATACGGTATATAGAAACTCAAAATTTCCTTCCATACATATATCCGAAAATGTCATCTTCCTACTGAAAAATCCGATCAAAGTCAAAAGTCATCATTTTTCAGGCTGTTTTTTTGGAAATTCATAACTTTTGCTTGATATTATCTATCAATACAATATTTTGGATTTTTATTAAGATAGTCTTGGAGATTAATTGGCCCATACAAACGAACTTCATCAAACTTTTTTTCTCACCAAAAATAATGGCTGAAATGTTGAAAATGGCACCAAATTTTCAGTTTGTAATTGAGAGCTTAGCTTTTTTTACAAAAACTGTGCTCAATTGCATAGTTTATGATAGAAAAATAAAATCTAAAAACTAGACCTGCACTTTTTTTCCAGGACAGTTTGAAGCAGCCCAACACCCATTTTACCATCACAGAGAATCCCACTCAGAAGACTCAGATTAAGTTGTATGCAAAAAGTTTCTATCATATGCTTGAGTTATTTTTTGATGGTCTTTCATTTGTATATCTCCATTTTTCATTAAACATAATTTGGAAGGGTGCTGTCATACAACAATGCACTTTTTATGTACACAATTTAAACCACCTATTTT